>MU227549.1:2770455-2784472 GCA_018584345.1 Thuja plicata
TTGCTGATTCAACCCCCCCCCCCCCCTCTTAGTGATCATATACCTAACAAAGATAAATGTTGGGATTTTGATGATGGTTCTAGATTTACAACATGTGCATTCCAACACTAGCTATGATTACATTCAATACATCATTGACAGGATGCATGAAGGGTTTGTGGCCAGACAGAGGAAAGATAAAGATCCCAAATTTTTACACTATTCTATCCTGATGCATCTTTTATTGAATTTTAATTATGGCATCATGGATGTAAACAATTTGAATCCCCAGAAAATCTTTCATGACCGGCCCAATCCTGTCTAATTTTGGATTAAGATATGGAATTTCACTTCCAAGGATTGTGATTTCTACGGATTTGAGAACTAGATTGTCTACCCTTTAATGCAGAGTTTGGGTGTCAACAAGACTAGACTTCTAGTAAAGGTGCTACAACTACATAGACCATGTGAGTATTTTTATAAGTGGGAAGATAATTTCACTATGATTAGAGTGTATGGATGCACACATCCTCCCCATGTCCTATCATATCATGTACCATCAAGAGTTGTAGCAATGAAATTTATTTGGCAACTTTTATTAACTGATAATGAATACTTTACACCACATAGGAAGGTGACATTAACCCCTAGATAGTTCAAGATATTTCAATTTATAATTGGCAAAGGTGCTATTGATGTAGTAAGAAAATGGTTAGAAAGTTGTAAGATGGGAGCAGCATTGTATAGATATATTGATCCAGAGGGATTCATTGTAGGAGCTAAGAAACTCCTAACTCCTACCATACCAAATACATATGTGCATGGTCTTTGTGTGGAGGAGGATGCTACTATGAATATAATTGATGAAGAAGAAGTGAGGAATAGAAGAGAAAAAATCCAAGAGCTGTTGAATTTAGAAAAATAGATTAAAAAAAATGGATTAGCATTTGGGGGTTTTTATCCTAATTTACCATATTTTGATAAAATCAAAGATATGCTGGACAACTTTTACATACTTTGTGAACAAATGAATAGAATTATAGATGTAAAGAAGGGAGGAAAAGAACTTGAATATTCAAAATCTAAATATGAAAGTGAGAGTGAAGAAGAATATATTAGTCCACCTCATATAGATCAACTACAACAAAATGTTGTAAAAGTAGTTCAGGTACAAGGGGAACAGTGACACATTATAGATTTAACTAAAGTTGATCAGCCTGATGATGTAGAAGAGCCTGCTTCTAAGAGGAAAAAGGTTGATCTAGGTTAGACATCTCATGATTAGGATTACATGAGAAAAGAGAGAAAAAGGGATAAAGTAAGTGTTCTTGTTCCTGGTAACAGATTATATGATCATAATTTGAGGAAGGAAATCAGAAAAGGAAAGAAACTACAGAAAGAAGTAGAAGAAAACATAGAATTGCCTCTTAGAACATGTATAGATGAGAGATTGATCCATCAATAGCAATTCTAACAAGATGATGATTTCATTAAAACTGATGAATTTAAAGATTTCCTTAGATGGCAAAAGAAGGAAGAGATCATAGAGAAATTGAGAATAGTTGGTGAATAAGCGGTAACAAATGAGGCTCTCTTAGCTTTATGATCATATGATCCTGAGATTGAAGACATCACTCCTAACGAAGCTAGAAAATTAGTGTTGGAAAGTGGCATGTTGCTTGCTGAAGGCTGGGATTTAGTCTTAGCATTTATAATAAATCAAATAAGAAAGAAACTAGATTTAAAGATGACCATTGAGATTCAAATGAGTGCTATGATTAAGGGATTAAGATATAGTCAAAATTCTTAAGCATTTTCCATGTGTTGTTTATGTCCTAAGGACTAGAAGACTCAATTGCTAAATATTTAGGAGAGCATGGTGGGAAACCAAATGGTATGGACAGTCCAAAACACAAATGATTTGGAGATTTCTCAAATAATGACACACTAGGCACATTTGAATGAAGATAAGACAAAGTAGTTTTCTTAGAAATGTGGTTTCCTAATAGAGGAAGCTAGTGCCCTGGCTAAAGATAGAGAATTGTGTCACATCAATATCCATCAGCAGGATAAGGTAATTATTGAATTAACTAAACAATTGTGTGAAAAGCTAGAAGTAGTATATGTACCTTCAGAATAGCCTCCACAAATATAACAAAAGGTTGAAACAGGGGAAGAACTAAAAATAGATGATATGGCTAAGAAAGATAATGAAGTTGACATAAATGCATTGTTGAATATAGTTCAAGATAGGATTAATATCTTAAAAGATAAAACTGATATAATCCTGAATGCATACAATAAATTGCCTACTTTACATGTTGAGGTAATAGGGTATATCTCTAGTTTAGGCCCTTACATTGTAACATGGTCTTCCAGGAGACGACTATTTGAGAGGTTGGCTTCTTTATAGCCACTCAGGCCAGATCTGCTAGAGATTGTAACAGAGGTAGAAGATGAGATCAAAAAAGTAAATGTGACTTTACCTTTCTTTAAAGGTAAGTTAAATCAAATAGAGGCAAAGATGAGCCTGTTTGGATCAAGTTTCAATAGATTTGTCCCTCCATCAAATGGAGAAGATGATCAGATTAAGGCCTTGGAGGCCTGGAGAAATTAATTTGACAATAGACTGTCTAGTAAAGAGGCATTTATTACAGATTCTAATCTTTATTTGGAAGGTTTTAATAAAATTTTAGATGAGGCTTTTAAAGCAGAAACAGACATTAATAAATTCTTAGTTGATGTCAAAAATATAACTAATGTCAGATGGAAAAGGTAGAAAGGACAACTATAGAGTATTCAAAGCTTCAATTGGCCTACAGAGGAGGATGTGATAGCATGATATTTGAAGAAAAAACCAAAGGACAAGAAGCCTATTGAAATAGAAGAAGAAATCCTGGATGAAGAATAGGAAGGAACACTTGGTGCCTGATCATTGAGCACAGGGAGGTTAGTAATTATAAAAGACAAGTGTAGGTTAGCTAGAAATGGTGGTCACTTAGTCTCAATACAAATATTAGATACTATCCTGAACACTATCAGACAAAGGCACTAGAATTCATGTGAAGACAAAAGAAGATCAGATTTCATCCCTTATTCTTGTCTTCCCACCGCTTGAACATTCTTGTTTTTTGTCTTTTCTGTAGTTTTAGGGTTAGGTTCCTTAAACCCTCTGAAGCTTGTTGCATCCTTGCTTTGTGGATTCCAAGATGGTTTAAGACCTATATATAGATCAAATGTAATAATTTTGAAGAGATTTGAAATATATTGGCAAGCCAGACTTCTAGATTTCAGTCTGTGTTTTTGAGCTTTTAACCTTAATATATATTGAAGCAGAAATTTATGAATAAAATACAGTGTAGCTTTATTCCATATTGTTATTTTTTCTTTTCTTATTGAGTGTACTCTTTTATGTTTAATTGTTAAGGCATGTTAAGCATATTGGATACAAGGTAGCTATCTCATTATTTGCAAGTTTCTTCTAAGGGAAGAATTAAACCTTGTGAGTAGTTTCAGAGAGTACATTAGTAATTGAGGATTTGATATAATATTGTGTGAGTGACATGGTAATTTTTTAGGCACTTTACCTGAGTTATATGTAGGTTGTAAGGCATCTTACAGTACTTTTTTTTTTTTGTGGATTTATATATTCCAACTTTGTAGCCCAAGGATAGGCACTGGTCTAGGAACTTGTTAGGTAATCCATCATCATCCAAAATATCTAATACTATTCAAAATCAATTACCTTCAGAGTACAAAATTAAAATCAATTGTATTCACAAAGATTACAGTTGGAGCTTGTTGATTTCTTAAAGAGAAAATCAAATAGGTTATTCCTCCAAAATTAATTAGAATTGTAAAAGAAAAGAAAGATGAAATTCCTTATTATGTTGTTGTCTGTCATCATTAAGATAATGATTTGTATTGTTAAGCTCTTCCTTAGAATAATCATAGTTATTTACATTGTCATTTATATATCCATATAAGTGTTAGAATAGTCCCAAAGGATAAATTGGGGGGGGGGGCGGGGGGGGTGAATCAGTTATCAGTAACTTCAGTTCTTTTTACTTCTTTAACTTTAGTATAAAACAAAGTAAATGCATAATCAGATATCACAATACTCAACACACAATTTGATTACAGGGAAACCAAATGGTAAAAACCCTGGTGGGAATTAGCACCCACAATAAACTATACTTGCTTGTAGTAATCCCCGTTAGAAGATATTTCAACCCTGTTAGGAGTTGTACAATATAATGCAATAAGTATAGTGACCTGGTTAAGGGTCGGACCTTGTTAGGAGTCTTTTAGAAGTAACCCTGTTAGGGGTGGTGGAATCACTGTCCAAAATCTCACTGCTTGATGGTGAAGGATACAACCTTCTGAATAATAGATATGCACTATATCTAATGATAAACTGTAGAGTAGACCTGTTGTCTTGATTAGTTCCAATGTATTTCAATCTTTTACTTCTTCTTCACATAGATCCTTGATGAATGAACCAACTATGATAATCTTCTTTGTACATCTTTCTTTACATTCATGTCATTCACACTTAGTGTATCATCATTTAACTACTATAAGTATCTTCTCCAAATTAGAAGGTCATGTCAGCTCTTAGAAACACTTCATCAATATCTTAGTTAGCTTAACTAAGCACGCAAACATTATTAAGTCCATGCAAGTCAATACTGAACAGACATGACACTTCACTGAGTTGGCCTCACCAAATTAACCATAACTTTGCCATCATCTTGAAACACATTTGGCACCTTTAGATTTATATCATAAAGTCATAATTAATCATGCATATACACACACATATCTTGAAGATAGGTGCAACTCATGAGACACGTTATATACATCGGCCCTAAAATGTTATACATCTAGAAATGTAACTACTAATAACAGAATTGTATAAATTTACTGAAACATCATATCTGGGTCTGCATGTATGAACATGATAGAATAAACATGTCAAAAACATGTATCTATCCATGCAATTCTTCATGTCATCATTCACATAAGTTCATACAGAATTACTACTGTGTATTATTTGTTGTCATCAATGACAAACATACAATCAATCAACTGATTTGAATCAAATCTCCAACAATCTCCCCCTTTGACATTGATGGCAACATATGATATCAAAAAAATCCTCTATTCATGGTGTCCTCTTTCTTTTACAATATTCTCAATATTCTCATCAAAGATTCCTCTAAACTATTGTAGTTCCTCTATCTGTGTTTTTGTTCCATCTATATACTCCCCCAAAGTATATGCTCCCCCTAAGTACATACTCCTCCTTACTATATACTCCCCCAAAGTATATGCTCCCCCTAAGTACATACTCCTCCTTACTATATACTCCCCCTTTGACATCAATGGAAAAGGGTGCCATAGTCTTTTTAGGTACAGGTACTACTCTAGAAGTAGAGGAGTGAACCATTCATCAATCACTTAATGACTGATGTCTTTGCTGCTTCTTCTAAACATACTTAGGAGAGGGAATTACTCTCAACTTCTCCCTGAGATACTCAAAAGTATCCTTTGATAAGGTCTTTGTGAATATGTTTTCCAACTGTTCTCTGGTGCTCACATAGTCCAATTTCACTTCTTTGTCTGCAACCTTTTCTCTTAAAAAATGGTACTTGATCTTTATGTGTTTTGTCTTTGAGTGCATGATAGGGTTCTTAGACATGTTGATAGTGCTAGTTTTATCACAATGAATGACAATAGGATAATCAACCTGAATGCCAAAGTCTTTAACCTTCTGCTTGATCCAAACCATAGTTGAACAATTTAGTATTGTTGCAACATATTCAGCTTTTGCTGTTGACTGATAAATATAGTTTTTCTTCTTGCTTATCAAAGAAACCTACCTATCTCCAAGGAATACTGATCCTCCTAAAGTGCTCTTTCTGTCATCAATACAACCTGCCCAATCTGCATCTATATACACATGAAGTTTTACATTCTTTGATTTAGGATACCATAAACCATAGTCTATAGTTCCCTTTAGATATTTGAATATCCTTTTGACTGCCATTAGGTGACTCTGCTTGGGTTCATCTGCAAATCTTCACACCATGCCAACTACATTAGATATGTCAGGTCTAGATTGAGTTAGATAAATGAGTTTACCAATAATAGATTTGTTCAATGTCTTATCAACTACTATGGAGTCATCATATTTTGAAAGCTTGCTTCCTGTTATCATGGGAGTGCATACTGGTTTACAAGTATTTCTCAGAGACAGGTTGGTTTCTTGGATAAGCAAGAAGTAGAACTATATTTCTCAGTAAACAGAAGAAGCTAAATATGTTTGAGTAGCACTAAATTGTTCAACCATGGTTTGGATCAAGCAGATGATTAAAAACTTTGGTATTCAGGTTGATTATCCTATTTTTATTCACTGTGATAACAATAGCACTATTAACATGTCTAAGAACCCTGTGATGCACACAAAGACAAAATACATAGAGATCAAGTACCATTTTTTAAGAGAAAAGGTTGCAGAAAAAGAAGTGAAATTGGACTATGTGAGCACCAAAGAATAGTTGGTGGATATTTTCACAAAGCCTTTATCAAAGGATACTTTTGAGTATCTCAGGGAGAAGTTGGGAGTAATTCCCTCTCCTGAGTTTGATTAGATAAAGAAGCAAGAACATCAATCCTTAGTGACTGATGAATGGTTGACTACTCTAATTCTGGAGTAGTACCTATGCCTAATTGTTTATGGTGCCCTTTGCCATTGATGTCAAAGGTGGAGTATATAGTAAGGGGAGCATATACTCTGGGGGAGTATAAAAATAGTTAGAAGAACTGAAGTAGTGTAGAGGAATATTTGATGAGGATATTGAGAAGATTGTAAAAGAAAGAGGACACCATGAACATAGGATGTTTTTAATATCATATGTGTCCATCAATGTCAAAGGGGGAGATTGTTGGAGATTTGTTTTTGTGCATTTGATTGATTGTATGTTTGTCTTTGATGACAACATATAATACACATGAGTGATTCTATATGTACTTATCAGAATGATGATATCAAGCCTTGCGTGGTTAGATACATGTTGTAGAAATGTTTATCATGTTATGTTCATACATGTAAATCTAGATATGATGTTTTTGTCAAGTTCTATAATTCTGTTATTGGTAGTTACAGTTCTAGAAGAGTATCTGTTCAAAGCTGACGTATGTAATGTGTTTCTTGAGTTGCGCCTATCATCAGGATATGTGTGTGTATATTAATGATTAGTTATGAGTTGATGATAGTTATCTAAAGGAGCCTAACATGTTTCAATAATATTGTAAAGTTAGAGTTAATTTGGTGAGGCCGACTTAGTGAAACGTCGCATCTATTCAATTTGTGTTGCGTGGACTTAATATTGTTTGTGTGCTTAGTAAAGCTGACAATGATGTTATGAAGAGTTGTCTTATAGGTCCCATGATTTCATACTTTGAGGAAGATACTTATATCAAGTCATTTTTGATATGCTAAGTGTGAATGATACGAAAAGAGAGAGAAGATGTACAGAGCAGAATATCAGTTGTGGTTCAGTCATCAAGAGTCTATGTGAAGAAGAAGTAGAAGATTATAATACATTGGAAATGATCAAGATAGCAGGTCTAATCTACAATTTCTCATCAGATATAGTGCATATCTCTTCTACAGAAGGTTGTAGCCTTCACCATTGAAGCAGTGAGCTTTTGGATAGTGAGTCCTCACCCCTAACAGGGTTATTTGTAAAAGACTCCTAATAGGTTCATAACCTTAACCATGTCACTATACTTATTGAATTGTAAATAAAAAATCCTAATAGGGTTACAAGGTCTTCTAATAGGGATTATTATAAAAAAGTATAGTTCATTGTGGGTGCTAAATCCCAGTGGGGTTTTTACCATTTGGTTTCCTCGTAATCAAATTGTGTGTTATGTATTGTGTTATCTGAATGTGTATTTACTTTAATTGTATTCTAGAGTTAAAATAATTAAAGTTACTGATAACTGATTCACCCTCCCCACTCTCATTTATCCTTTGGGACTATTCTAACAGTGTTGACCAAGTTTAATCACTTAGAGTGCAAAATTGCAAAATTGCTAAAAAGTTGTCAAGCAACTTTTAAGCAACTTCGAGAACTTTTGTCAAAATTTGTAAAAACCATTCCCAAATAGCTAGTTGGTTTAAAAAATGGCAATTCCTACAAAATCCCTTGTAGGTGGGTGGTAGGAGAACTGATGTAATTTTGGCATTCAAATCAATAAAAATCACCATTTTCCTACAAATTTGTGAAACATCCATTTTGTATAGATAAGTACAAAATTTTGGGAAGGAAAGTCTAAAATATTAAGATATCCTTATGAATTATCTTCCTTTTTCATCTAGTCTCATGTCCTAAACCCCTATATTTTGAAATTTATTGTATTTTGACTCTTTCTTCCTGGTTTGTAGGCCCTAAATATGGGTTTCATAAAAAATTGTGCATATTTATTTTTTCCACCATGGGAATTTAATGACCCTTGGTGGAAATAATGTATTGAAAATTTCCTTCAATATTATGTAGGTTTGGTTTGGTAACTTGCAGGGAGATCGGTTTTCCATGATTCCCTAGGTGTATATGTCCATGTGTGCACCAATCAAGCGATTGAGGATAGTCCACATAAATTTCCTTTTGGGATTCAAAAACACCTCTAAATTGGTGTGTAAGGTCCTTATTCATGCCCTCACATGAATCAAGTGTTGGTTTGGACATTTGTTTCAAGGAAATAGCACATGTAGTGTAAATGCAAACCTAATTAGGCCTAATTGCCTTACCAAAATTGGGTGTCATCCTATCTTCCTTTCATTTCCATGTTTTGGTGCTTAATTATAATCCATTTTTCCATAAAGGGTACTTGAATCCCTATTCTATCTAGAGGCTTATGTGGAATATTTTTAAATTAAGTCCAAATTTCTATCTAAAAAGGCTACAAGCCTAGGAAAGGCTTAACATAGCAACCATGATCAAATCAGTGTACATGGTGAGTAGAATCAATGGATTCTTGTCTTAGGGACCTAAATAAACCAAATCCTTGAGCATGTGTCACATTTTGTCCTTGGATTCATTTTATGGGGATTTGTTCAAAGTTTGGTGTAAGTGCCTAGTGCCCAACCACTTGGAATTGGATTGAAGACTTGGTAGAACCTAGTGATTAGGTTTCCCTGTTGGGAATTTGTTGTGATAACCTAGAAACAAGTCATTTCAATGCTTGTGATAAGTGTAGATGCACCTTGCCTTTAAGAACACCTAGTTGGTGGTGTATCTCTTGAGTTTAAATATTTGAAGCTTCAACTTGTCTTTTTGGGAGTTTTAGCTGCCCACTTTTCATAACAAATTAAGGCCTATGATGGCTTCCAGTGTGGTTTTCAAGGGGTACATGTAGCTTCTATGCTTACTATTACTTGGGAAGTAAGGATAGAGAAAGAAAAAAGGAACATATATTGGTGGAGTCAACATTGGCATTGTAAGTGGTGGAGTCTGCGTTGGCATTGTATATGGTGGAGGGAGTAGATGTAGTAGGAGGCAATGTTGGCATGGGAGTTGGAAGAGAAGGTGATGGCTTCATAATAGGAAGTGGCAGAGAGGTTGGTGGATTCTGAATGTGAGGTGCTAGAGTTGAAGGTGAACTCTCTTCTATAGTCTTAACCCCTACTATGCTCTGTGCAGCGTCAGTATCTTGAGTTTCTTGTCTTTTGTCATTGTTAGAGTCCACTCTTGTGATACGCACATTTGGTTCTGGGTGTGTGAATTTTGATGGAGGTGGAGCAAGGATCACTTGAGGATGTATGGGTACCTATTCTCCAATGTAAATTCCTACCATTGATTCGGGTCTATCCCACCAATGGTCTGCAAAACCCTCTAGGCCTTCAAAATTGGATATGAGGAACTCATCCGAGCCTAGAGTATCAAATGGATTGTCGGGGCCTTTATGAACTTCTTCCTTCTTCCTTGTGATCTCCTTTTTCATCAAAGAGGCTTCCTAAGATCTTTTCCTTTTCACTAAGGGTACATTTTCCTATTCTAGTTCCTCTTGTAAAGTTTCTAATCATGGAGAGTAAGTAGCCTTCTTTCTTTTATAAGTCCTATTCACTTCTCTACTGGTAGAGGGAGATGGGTTTGAGTTAGAAGTTCCTTCCCATTGGGTGACATGTAATGATCTAATTAGAGGATCTATTACCCCTATCATCCTAGTTTTTAGGGCCTTATTCCTAGTAATAGAACCATATTCTACTGCATGTTCATGCCTATACACTGTTTCTAGCTTCTCAGGTGGGGCCTTGTTGTATTGGGGCTTTGTGGACTTTTCTCCATGTTTCTTATTTGTCTTCTTGGGTGGATCCATTAGTGTCTTTATGGGAATATGATCCATTTCATAAGGCTTGTTGATCCATGCCTCGGTCATTCTAACCACATGCCTTACTCTCAATTCAATATTGTCATTATCATCCTTATCTACCTCTACATTAAAGATAGACCTATTGTATATTTTATCAAGAGTATAAATTGACTCCAACACATTATCTGATAATTTTTCCCAAATCTTGGGGGAATACTGATCTGTAAGGCCACTTCTATTAGTGTTAGGGACATCTTATAGTAATCCTTGATCCTCATCTTGTGCTCATCAACACAATTTATCCAATGATCTTCAAAATGTGGTTCATGAATGTAGAAATTTCCAATGATATGGTTGTATGTGCCTATGGGGTCAAATTGGGCCCAAATTTTCTTATATAGTTAGAGTGGGAATTCATCCCACTCAAAGGCCAATGAATTATAGATCTTCATGTCTTTGAGAGTGCAGGGGCCTAGGGAAATGAGGAATTCCCAACAATGCTTCTTCTTATGATTGATGTGTTTGTATGCATTTTCAATATGCCTAGCCATTTTTAGGATGATTACCCAATCAAATGGGTACCTAGGTAGCTTCTTTGGGTGTAGTATAGATCTTTCCACTTAGATGTACGTGAAAGTTTTGAACTGTGTGTAATACACCCTTATGGCCCTTATTTTTGCAGCAACTTCTTCTAATAGCCTCTTCGCATAGTTACCCTCTTTGGAACAAATGAATGTAAAGATAAAGGCATCATTCACTATTCTATAGTCTAGGCTATCTTCAGGCATATTTCTCCTTCTCACTAGTTGTGGATAGAAAATATGAGGCCATGCATTTTGTTCATTAAAGTTTCCCCATTTTGTGAGGCCCCAATAGTGTTCTCGCATGGATAATAGGTACACTATGTATGTAGTCATATAGAACTTTGGGTTGTTCTTCACCGTGGTCACTTGCCTATCCAATTTATCACTTACGATGGTGGCCCAATAAAAAATGGCCATGTGGTTCCTTATATTCTCTATCAACAAGATCATCCTATTTTTGAGTTGGATGGATTGAAGTAGTTCATACACTCAGCTTATCAATGTAACTACTACTTGGATTTCATTTCTCAAGTATCCCCTTCTAAGATCTATTTTGTCTAGTTGTTTCTTTGGGAGAAGCTACTGAAGGTATCCCCAGTTTCTAATCTCATAGGAATCTTCATTCTTGTTCCTGAACCATCTCAGAGCCTTTTCTATATAGAACTCATAAAAATTTTCTATTCCCTTCTTTAGATGGAATACATCCTATATGTTTTGCAGCCTCAAGTCAAGGACTACCTATCCTTTTGTATTCTTGACCACCTTTTCTTCTAGCATGTAGTGGTTGGCCAATACCATTATGAACTCAAAGGACATGAACACTCCTTGGTGTGATATTGCATTGACTAAGCTTGATAAAACAAGGAAGGTGCAGTCTTCTGTCCTTCCTGCTAGCTGAGAACACCTTACTAGGAATTGATCCCAATCAATGTTCCTGATGTATGTATTGGTGATCTCTATATGCTTATTTTTTATCTTTGAAGGGGGATGATTCCCCTTAAATAAGTACTTTATTGGTGATTTTGTCTACTTCTTAGGAATTCCTGTGAGGAAACATGCAAGTATCAGTATCTTTATTGAAAGAAAACTACTAAAGAAGGAAATATAACAAAACTAACTAAGAAAACCAGAAGCATAGGGCTCTTAAGTGGTCAGAAATGAATTTTTTATGTCTTTTAAGACTTTTTGTGCTTTCAGACATTGAAGACAAGGTCATGGTGTGGAAGGCCGAAATGAAAAAGGATGAGGTTGTGGTGAAGAAATCATTGTCAGACTTGCGGAGTGCAAAAATATTTGTGGAAAATTGCCGGGGTAAAAAAACCTAAAATATCAAAAAGATTTGTGGGCTAATGAAATAATTTTGGGATTTCATTGTGCCAAAGTATGAAGATGGATTTGGAGTTCAAAACCTCTCAAAAGAGAGACCTTTCCTTCATATGCTTCAGAGTTTTGTGGGTTTTGGACATTTTCAAGGTCCAAAATGCTAGCAATGTCAAAAGTGTAAACTGTGCTTGGGTTGAAAATTGCTTTGGGAAGTGTTGTATTTGGCATTATGGAGGCAAAAAACCTATGAATAGGTCATAATTCAAACAAAACCCTATCCTAAAAAAACACAAAAATAAAAAGGTACAATGAGGAAGGGCGACCCTTTCCAGAGGCCAAATGGTGCAAACACGAGGGAACTGCAAAGGAGCACAACCTTACTAGATTGAAGACTAGACCTAAAAACAAAAACATGAGCTGAAAAGAAGAGAAGACATCAAATAAAAGGTGCTACCTGCAAGGCATGAGGATATAGTGAAAACAATGGGCCATTGAGCACAAGGAGAGCTAGCTGGCAACGAATGGATAGGAAGAAAAACAAAGCGCATAAGGAGGTGAGTAGATGCTAGAGAGAGAAAAAATAAAAAGTGAGAAGAAAAAACTTACTTGGTCACTTATATAGCCCGTGGATGACATGACCCAACTTTGGGGTTTTGGAGGTTGAAAATATGAAATTCTAGTGGCCTCTTCCACTTTCACTATTTCAGAGGTCGAAACACCAAAAGGTGCAAAGGCTCAGTCTCTCAGCCTTTTCAGTGTTTTAGATGCCAAAACACTGAAAGGTTCAGGGTCAACCCTTTGGCCTTTTATGTGTTTTGAAGGAATTGAGGTCCTCTGAAATGAAAAAATTTTGAAAGGGCCATAAGGCACCTTTGATCTCTCAATAGGCCCCTCTGAAACTTGGTTCAAGGAACAGAGAGAGGGGTAGACCCAAAATACCAAAGGAAGTGGGGGTCCCCATGGTCAGAGTACCACAATATGGTGTGTGTTGTGGACCCACAACAAATAGTCTTGACAAAATGAGCAATTATCATGGCACTTCTTCATCATCAAGACCCTTATGGATTCTAACTTTGTAGTAGAATGAGAACTAGGAGATATTCGTGTTGAATATCTTTCAATGAATTCCCAATTTGAAATTTTATGCTTGTCTCTAAATTTTTTTTCATTCCTTGACCTTTGATTGTTGTGACGAGAAAAATTTTGAGCTATTCCTAACCTTCTCCATGTAGATAGGTCTTCCCAGAAATAGCTTTGCTGCCAGTCAAGCATCCATAACCCCGACAAAGTTTTCCCCGAGTCCCAAATCTAACCTTTCTCTATTGTTGGCCAGGCATCCATCACCCGTGTAGAGGTTTTAATAGTCAAACTTGTATATTTGGTTTGCTAGGTTGGAGGTATGTAGGAGAGATCTTTTCTTTGAAACAATTTCTTATTTTCTTTCCTGAGCCATATCAAGACCCTTGATATGTGTAGTTCTATATTATTGTTACATTCACAGCACGAGATGTAGCTCAGGTCTTTTTGTGAGATATTGTCAGACTTCATGGCATTCCTCATAAGATCATCTCTGATAGAGACTCCTTATTCACATCAGCTTTTTGGAGAGAGTTACAGGCATCATTGGGCACTAGGCTCAATTTTAGTACAACTTATCACCCTCAGACAGATGGCCAGACTGAGAGGGTTAACCAGGTATTGGAGGACATGTTGCGCATGTATGTGATGGACCATCAGGTCAAGTGGGA
>MU227549.1:2788739-2811769 GCA_018584345.1 Thuja plicata
TTAAGGGTTATAGTTTTGGAAAAATTGTATAGTAAGGTGGAATAGTGATAGGGAAATAAGGTTTAGAGTTGGTTTTGTTTATTGAATCTTTATTTAGTAGTTAATGGATTGATAGTAAATGGGGACCTGAATTGATCTATTATGTTGTTAATAGATTAGGAAACATCGTGACCTCCTAGATCACCTATTTCAATGTAGGACCTCTCATAACAGAATATCATCCTCATAATTATATGAATATTAAAACTTGGACCTAGGGCTAAATCATCAAATCTAGTTATGCACATAACCCGTATGGCTAGTTATTGTCATAACTTACCTCTATTCATCCCCGATAGTGGCTTGCACGAGCGTATAAAAAAAAATTTTGTATGTGTGTTTTTCCCTAGTTTTGGGCATGACATGTTCATACTATCTTCTTTGATCAATCTGATCAATGATTAGGTAGTACTACTTCGATTTTACACTTTTGACCACCTCTCTAACCATTTTTATTTTGTATTTGTTTCTTTATTCTTCAGCTATTCTTCCTTTCCTCCTGCATTACCATTCATGAGACTTAGGTTCTAGGATTGGTGGGTACCTTAATCAACACACTAGGGCTAGTGCCAATAGACAAATCCCCAAGAAAAAAACACTCTTCAGTGTTGTTTCTTAGTGTTCTTTTGTGATTAGGATGACTGACCATCGAACATATCTTTGATTATCAATGGAAGATACCACCAATTTGACTTTTGGACATTCTCTAAACTATATGTTTCTTTGGATAATTTAACTAAGAAATATCTATGCTCCAATTTTAGCACCACTTGGAATGAGTCCAAGACACGAAACCAAAGAAAAAAATAAGCAATAGTGACGATAGGAAAACCACTAAAAGAAAGCAAAAAGAAACAAAATAAATGAAACTATGTTACAAGAGATGAAAGGTAATCACGCTTAGGATTTGAAATAGTGTTTGAGGAATTTCCCATTGACTGGAAATGGGGTCAAATTTCCTTCTATGGTGCTAATCCTAAAATTTTTCTCTCCCAAGATCTCTAATTATCTAATAGGCTCCTGTCCACAATTTTTGAAATTTTGTGTGGTTGCTTGACTTTTCTTTTGCCTTGTCCCACATGAGGAGAAGGTCAGAGATCATGGAAGCTTTAATGGTGGCTCTCTTATTGAACCATCACTTTATTATGACCTTATTATTTGACATATTCTCCAAGGCCAAAGCTCTTTTCTCCTCTAGGTTGAGGAGGTTCATGAGTCTAACTTGCATCTTATCTTTGCCTCGAACGTACTGGTCCATAAATCTCAAAATTGGGATTTTCAAGTTCTTATGGAAGACAGCTTGCAAACCATAGACCACTTTGTATGGGAATGTCCCCAAAGTGTTCCTAATCCCCACCCGGTCTATCCACAAAGCATATTTCAGTTGTGTGTGCCAATCTCAGGGAATTTCATCGAGGAGATGTTTAATCACTGTTGTTAGGTTCTTGTTTGTGGATTCCGATATGCCATTGCCTTCTAGATAATAATTAGAAGAAAATTTGAGGATTACCTAGTTTTAAAAGGCCCATTTCATGAGAGAGGTGGAGAATAAAGAGGGACCATTGTCACATACCATATTGAACAATATCCCAAACATGGTTAAGATGCACTCCTCTAGGAACTTGGTTACCACTTCCATGGTGCAATTCTTCACTTTGTGGGCCTCTGTCCAACATGTGTAGTAATTAGTAGCAATTAGGATGAACTTGTGACCTACAGATGAAGGGGTTTAATCATTCCAACAAAATCTATGCCCCATTGGGAAAATAGACGTACCTCATATACTAGTTTTAAGGGCATCACTAGATTCCTGTCTTGATTTGTGCTTATTTGTTATGTGTGGCACAATCTTATGTGTTCACCAATGTCTTTGAACAATGTTGGCCAATAATACCCTGCCCTTAATATTTGGTGAGAGGTTGCCTCAGTGGACCCTTTTCCTATCCTGTATCTATCATGAAAATCTTCTAGGACTTGTTTTTCTTTGAGCTTTTCTAGGCACCTCAGGTACAAACCTTCATAGTTGTGTTTATAAAACTGATCATTCTTCAACATGTAAGTGTTTCTTTTGATTTTAAAAGCCCTTCTTTGTGAGCTATTGATCCCCACTAGGAAGAAACTATATAGTAGGTAGTAGACTACATCTTGATACCATATAGCGGAGATCACACCTTGATTAGTGTAAGTTTGGCATATTAGGCTCTCTTCTACTTCCGAGATCAGCTTTGTCAGGCCTTGGCCTCTTACTAGTTTCATTGGCTGGATCTCTAGGTCACATTCTTCAAGAATTTCCATCTATTTTCCCCTTCTCTATTCTAGATCTTTCTACATCAATAAATATTTTACATACTAAAGAATTTGCTCCTTAGGATGTAATGTCAGAATTTCTTCAGCACTTTGACTAAATAAAAAGATTGTTTTCCTAGGTTGGTGTACCTGACTTTAGAATTCTTAAGGGGAAAATCATGAAGGCTATTTGTCTCTCATTCTCTCCATCTTTCTTCTAAGCGAGGATGCCTATACAAGAGTGTTCTGATGCGAAAGAGTATACCTTAAAGGGAATAGTGTAATCTAGACTAAAAAGAATAGGGTCTGTAGTGATTTCATTCTTGATCTCTTCAAATGAACTCCTTATTAGAGGATTCCACTCAATCTTAGCATCCTTCTTTAGTATGGCGTTGAGTGGTTTTACTATCTCAGCAAAACCACTAATGAACTTCCTCACCAAGTTAATCTTCTCTAAAAAGGATTTTGACTCTTTGCAGCTATGAGGTGGTGTCATCTTCACAATGGCTTGGACATGTTTGGGGTCAATTATTGTTCCTGTTTCTAAGATTATGTGCCCAAGCAACTTTCCTTCTGTGATCCAAAATACACATTTCTTAGGATTTAGGGAAATCTTGTACTTCATGCATCTTTGGAGGACTCTCCTTAGATATCTTATATGATCAGCTCATTTTTTTGAAAAATAGTCAGATCATCTATGTAGATGATGATACATTTTTGAACTATCCATGTAAAGGAAGTGTCTAGTTCTCTCTCAAAATTATCCCTAACATTTATTATATCAAAGGGCATCTATTGATAAGAGAATGTTCCCAACTTTGTGTTGAATTTCATCTTTAACTTGTCTTCGTATTTTACCATCACTTGATTGTACCTTGAATAATCATCCAGGAAGGACATCATTTGAGAATCATTCACTACTTGTAGTACCTCATCAAGAGAAGGGAGTATATAGTTGTCCTTCTGAGTGGCTTTGTTTACATTTTAGAAGTCCATGTACAATCTGATCTCACGGGTCTTATTTCTTATGGTTACCAAGTTTTCCACCCATGTGGAGTGCCTGATGGGGAATATGATTTTGGTGTCTAGCAACTTCTGTACATCCTTTTGTATGAGAGGATCCATAGTAGGGTTGACAGGACGTTGACGCTGCCAAAATAGTTTGGAATCTAGTTTTAGTGGGATTTTGTGCACGATGACTGAGGTGTCATATGCTTTTAGTCATTCATAACTTCAAGCTATGACATCTCAATATTTTGTAAGGAGTTGGACCATTTCCTCCTTCTCCTCTTTGGTACCTTCTTTCCTGATGTGGACATCTCTCGGCTCATATTTGATGGCAAGGTTGTATGCTTTGTACTTTTTACCATCGGGTGGTATGTCTAGATGCCTTCTCATAATAGTCCCATCACTATCTAAAATTCATTCTATTTGCACCATTCCTTTTGGTATGTAATTCTTCCTTAGGTTTATGATGCCTTGATCGTCCACATGCTCTAGGCTAACTTCTTCTCATGCCTTTTCCTTCCCTTTTTCAATGGTCTGCATTTCAAACACACCCATGCACATGATAAACTAGATGATGTGTTGGTCATCTTGAAAGACTTGGAAGTTGGTGATGTTATCTGGGATGGCCTAGGCTGCGATGAGTTCAATTGAGAACTTCTTCAATTTAGATTTCTCCATTTGGTGTTATGAACTAGATGAAACAACTAGTGAGTTAGCAACAATGTTCTTCCTTCATAGGATTGATCTGATATTGAATGATTGAATGTCACTAATAAAGTCCCATGCCTTGTTTTGATAGGCTAAGAGCCTCTTATCATTGCAATAATATTGGCTGCAGATTTTCTTGATGATAAATTACAAGTCTCCTTCTATGGTCAATAATTTTATTCCCTTCTCACGGGTGAAAAGAAGTCCAAAAACAAATGCTTCATATTCTACAACATTGTTAGCGCATAGAAATAATTACCTCTTAGACTTATTAGTTTGATCCCCGCACCTGCTCTTTTTTTATAGTTAGAGTCATCGAGGAGTAATTTCCATATTTGGCATTGTTGTAAGGAGTTTGAATTGTTAAGGAAGGTCCTTGAGAATCCCTTTTCTTTGAGCTTCTATTTCTTTCCTCAATCACTTCTTGAGGAAGTTGACTCATCTTCCCTTATCCCCTGTATATTATCGAGGTAGAGGGATTTATTACTTTCACCATTTTATCTTCATGTAGTTCTCTCTAGGGTGGACACATGCCATCATTTGAGGTGCTCCAGTAACTAAACATGTTAAAGGTAGGGCTCTTGGTATTGGAATTTGAACCACTTTTTGGACGTTAGGTTGAGATGTTAGGATCAACTAGGCTATCTTCCCTAGATATGGTGTCACCTTTACTTACCACCTCAAGGCCTCCTCTTTCTACTTTAGTCCTCTTGAGGAATTTTATTGGTAGGGAAATTTGTGTTGGCACTTGGGATAGCACATCTTGGAATTTGGGGCATGTGATTACTGAGTGGCTTACTTGATGTAACCGACAGTACACTAGTAGAAAAAGGATTTTATGATCCACATGCCTCCCTAGGTGTTACATGCTCATCATCATGTTATTGACAAAGTATTGAAACATTTCATCATGGATGTTGAACTCTAGTAGCCCTTACACAGGACTATGGTCTTGTTCTTCAACTTCCCCGATTTGAAACATGAGAATGGCATTCATCTAATAGGTGCCTAGGCCAATATTTTTGAACTAAACTTCTTTGGGAGAATTATAGTCCATGATCATCCTCTTTAAATTAGGCTCAACATCAATCTTGATTTGGTTTTTTTGTCCCTTCCATTGTAGCCACAGCTAGGTGAAATCCATAGACAACCATCCTCTCAAGCATTTGGTCCATTCTCGACTCTGTATCATTCCATAAGTCTTAGGGATATCCACTATGTATACATCAATGTGTTCTTGTATCCTTGGGTCAGTAAGTAGCTGGATGTGCATGTCATTGAGTACACCAATCACTTTAACTTCTATCTTATTAAGCTAGATCACTACTCAGTTTTTTGTTTGCAGAACCATCCCCAGTTTTTGATAGATGGATAAGGGCATGACATTACATTACACTCCATAATAAATTAGGAAATTGTGTAAGTTATTTCTGAATATCGACAGACTGATTAGGAATGGTGGTACCTCTATCTTGTCTTTGAACATCATCGGGAAAGCTTCAGAAGTGTTGATATTGGAGGTGGTCTTCATGCTACCATCCATTGTACTTCACTTTGAATGCTCGAGGGATTTTAGGAGTGCTTTTCTCTGAGAAGGGAAGTCTTGAAGAATTTCAAACATAGATATGTTCTCCTTAGTTTTCTTCAATTCTTTGACTGTAATGTATTTTTCATTTGACCAGGCTAAACTTTTGTAACCAGGAGATGCATTTGGTGGAGATTATGTAGGAGCATTCAGACCTCTAGGTGGCACAGGATTGTTTCTTTCCTAAGGATCTAGTGGAGTTTTTTATTTACTTAGAGGTATACCATCAGTCATAGGTTCCTTTTGGCTCTGTAAATTGCATGATTTTTGATGTTCATTTTTGAAGGCATGAACTTTAGAGTATTTAGGATTGTTATCTTTCTAAAATGGGATCATGAACTCTTCTTCTCCCATATACGTGTCAAAAATTTATCCATTTCTAGATTCATAGGAGTCAAAAATCATTGTGTTGAATTGGATAGGTGGCTCCTTTAGATTTTGAGGGTATTGGTTATAGGAGTTGCTTCCATATTCGTCATTGGCTTGGTTTAGACTAAGAGCCCTAACAAAATTAGCCTTCATAGCCTCATATGTTTTAGGATTATCTACTAGTATGCTACCATTTTTGGGCCGAGTGTTCCATGGTCTATTGGGGCTTTTATTCCCAAACGGCTTATCCTTTGAATTGTTGTTGTTGTTGTTGTTGTTGTTGTTGTTAAAACTTTGATTCTTATTCTGGGGGTAAGAACTTGGACCGAGAGGTGCTCATTTGTATCTACTTTGGTTTTGGGAAGGATTGAACTTAATCCCGGTGATCTCACTTGTGATTTGGGGTAAGGTTTTCTTCAAAACATCCATATTAGAGGCTAGGTGAGTATCAAGTTCAGTTTGGGGCACAACACTTTGCTCCACAAATGTTGTTTTATGAGCCTCGTAACTAAGAGAAGTGATGGATGGTGGTAGGGCTGCAAACGATTGAGCCAGAATTGGGTTTAGTGAAGGCATGTGGATGGCCAAAGCTCAAGACTATTCACTGGAAATGGATGTGGGGAAGCATTGTTGCTAATTCTAGGCATGGTCATGAATTTCCTCTCTTCCAGGTCCACTTATTGTGTAAACATGATGGCATTATTGTACACCATTTCCACTATGTCTCTATCTGCGATGGGAAGTCTTCTTAGAAAGATTGAAGTGAAGGGGTCCAAGGCTTTGAGATAAAATTATTTGACTCATTCCTCTAGTATGTTTTATGAAGCTTCCAAATTTTAATTCATTTTGTGGAAATAATGTTTGAACATTGGTTTGGGCTCTATAAGATGTTTTCTTATTGTTATAAATATGTAATGTGTTGCAGCGTGGTCTACATATAACTTAAATTTATTAAAAAATTTGGTTTCAAATTCAAGACACGCAAAGATAGATCCCTGTGGTAGGTTTATGTACTAGTTGTATGAAAATTCCTTCAAAGTGTATGGGAATAGAAAATGAACAACATCTTGAAGGGAAATCTCTTTGTAGTTAGAAATTTCTTTGAAGGCATAGATGTGTTCTTCTATTGTCCTCAATTCTCTACACTTGATAGTGTATAAAACCTCTCCATAAGTTTGGGAAATTCATGGAGTTTCCCAATGAATTTTAGTTGTGAACTTTGTGCGATAGAAAATAAAGCTATTGGATGAGGTTGCTACAAATTCTAATTTTGGTTTATGGCTGTGAAGAAATTTAGGATAGAAAGGTGTGATTGTTGTCCAAGAGGATTCTTGGACTTGGTAGGATGGTGAGAGTATTTCTCTCTTGTCATCCCTTTTTCGCTATGATCTCTGCGGTGGTGAGTGAGTTCAAGGATCTTGTTTCCTTTTGGAGATGATCTCAGCACTTGCTTGAACCATTCTGGAGAGAAAGATCTATTTTTATCTAAAATTTTATTCTTTTGGCCCTCCTTCTAGTGCCAGTTTTGTTGAGTGTTGTTTTTATACAAGTTAATTGCTAGGATCTCAAGATTTTATTTCCTCTCTTGAAATAATGATGAAGTTATTCCCAAGGTTCTCTGAGGTCATGGTACAACCTACTTTGTAACTTAGTTGAAGATAAATATCAATGTTCATGAGGAGGCCTTTCCTATTTTATCAATTAATGTATTCTATTAATGATGCAAATTTTTATTTTAAACTCAAGACAATTTCAATTACTTTTAGATTTATGAGAGAAATTTAAAGGAGTAGGGTAACAATAAAAAAATATAATTGCTGAAAATGATATCCTAATGGACATAAACTATTGTTAATCCTTCTTTTCAAATAGAATGATGGATAAATTTGGAACAAACCCAATGAATAAAAATTAGACAATGTCACAATGATATACCCAATGGGTGTAATCATTTGGAGAGAAAACATATTCACTCATGCAATATTTTCAAAATCTATCAAATCGTGAAGCCACCAAGATGTGTGCACACACAAGACAAATTTATCATTGAGACCCAAAGAAGATCTTTCCCATAAATTCGTTACAACATGGTAGCTAAACAAAAAAAAACTCTCACTTAAATAAATGCAACTTTGAGAGACAATAAAACAATTGGATATTTGAAAAGAATGAATAAGTAGACACACATTCGTCAATTCCGCATAGATAGCAACTAATATCAAGCCATGAATGAAGCCCGAATTAAAGATATTTATTTCATCAATAATCTAAAATTTGCACATTTTTTTATTACAATATATATTTATGATCTACAAGCTTTGAATGCTAGAATCAGAGCATCAGAGGTTCTAAAACAATAAAAAATAATAAAAACTAAAGATTTACCAAAGAAATCTATTGCTACACAGATACTAAACTTGTTGCATGGACCTTTAAACCAATCTTTGATTCTTTTTGAGGTGGGAACTGATAGAGGACCCTTAATCCTTGGAAAATAAACTCCAATTATGCATCCATATCATCTGAAGTTCTATTTTCATGCAAAAAATTGATCTTGCTAGTATGGCCCAAAAATTTTGACGTCGACCTTTGCGTCAAAATTTTCCAAGTGAAAATTTGACTACGTGTGAAACCACAACTAGAGACCCCCACAATTTTGGCCTTTCTAAGGCTAAAAGGCCAAAAAGCCAGAAAGGCCGAAAAACTAGCCCTTTGAAAAAAATGGCTAAGTATGTAAAAATTGCATCTCTAAAAATGGTTGTCTGGAAATGAGCATTAAGTTTGGGAGATCCTCTTGATGAGCAACTCGTAGCCTCTGCACTATCTCTTGTACTTCCTCATAGTTCATTTCTTGCCTCTTTACTTTGTTAATCCTTCATTCTTCCCTCTCTGCAAAAATGGTCAATTAAGAAGCAAAGAACTTGATCTCTTCATCATGCTCATACATCATTTGCATCTATTCCTTTGAATAGAAAAGAAGGTGTAGGCCTTCCTTTCTGTTAATGCCTACCAAAATATATTTTAATTGTTGTATCACCTCTTTGGTTGGGTGTAGAATTTGCCTCTCTTGATCTCAGTATAGCTCTAAGTCCATACCTACAAAGAAGTTTTCTATTTCTTCTACCCATTCCATAACATCCTTATTTTTTTGTTGCATGTGACCTAGGCACTTTTCACAAACCTTAATTATTTTTTCTATGCTCTTAATCTAGGTTCCAATGTTTTATAGTTTCTCACCTTCATATATCTTGACTAGAATTTTGAAGAATTGCTTCTTTATTATCTTGAGGTCCTTGAGGGAAATTCACCATTTGGTGAATTCATAATCTAGCCTCTCATCACTATCCATCATGTTTATAAACTTTTTGGTTTCCACAAGAATAAATATGAAAGGCCTAAAAACTAGTCAGATAACCCCTTCTCCAAACTATTCAAAATAATCCTTCTATTCAACACTTTCGTGAATGAAAGAGGAGGTCATACCTGCTGACAAGTTTGGAGTAGCTCTCTTCTTTAGTACAACCTATAATGAGGCCTCTGGGAAACATGCTTCAAAGGTAGCCACCATCTTATGATTTAATTTCATAAGGGTCTCATTTTTATTTTTCAAGGACATGATGGTTTCGTTATCTTTGCTCATAAATCCTAGAGCATGTTTGAGCCCTAAGGCTACTAGTGTCTTACTTCCCTCCCTGTTTGGTTCTCCCAAATCTACCTCTTCAAGTGTATAATACTCTGGGGTGAGTTATGCTTCCAAGGTGCTAGTAGAAGGAGGTGTCATCAGTGCCTTCCAGCGACCCTTGGTGTCTTCAGTGACATAAGATATTTTCCTTTCTGATATATTATCCCATATTTGATGGAATGCATGTGCTTAGATTGACATGTATATATATGTATTATCCTTCACCTTCACCTATGTAAGTCCTTTTCTATGGCGAATCCCTTTAGTGAACACAATAGGTTTACTAAAGGTGGTAACTCACTCATATGGGGAAATGTGGAGGACTAAAGCCAAGATTTTTGATTTAGGGGTGACCCCCTCCTCTTTATCTAACTCTTCCCCATGTTAAACTTATTTTCTATATTATCCCTCATGCATTTATCCTTCATGGATTTCTTCCTCTCTTTTCTCTTCTTCCAATGCAACCTCCTATTCACCTTTATTCTAGCCTTCATTCCTAAATGAATTGTTTGATATTTCTTCATTAAGGCCTGTCATGGCTTCCAGTGTGGTTTGTGAGGGGAATATAGCTTCTATTCTTACTAAAACATGGGGAGTTGGGATAGAGGAAGGAAAAGGAATAGAGGGTCTTGGAGTCAGCATTGACATTATAGGTGGTGGACTCAGCATTAGCATCATAGGTTGTGAAGTAGAATTAGAATGAGGTGCATTTTGCATGGGAGTTGGAAGAGAAGGTGGTGGATTCCCAATTGGAGGTGGGAGAGATGTTGGCAGAGTTGCAATGTGATGTGGTGGAGTTTAAGTTGAACTATCTCCTACATTTATACCCCTACTATTCTATAGTGAGCACCAACATCTTGAGTTTCTAGCCTGTGGTCAATGCTAGAGTCCAATCCTGTGATAGGAATGTTTAGTGTGGGTTTTTTGAATTAGGATGAACCTGGAGTAAGGATTACTTTAAGATTGATGGGATCCTATGATCCCATGTCAATTTATGTTGTTGAGTCAGGTGTTTCCTACCTCTAGTCTTCAAAACCCTCTAGGCCTTCAGAATTGGACATGAGGAACTCATCTGAGCCTAGAGTATCCAAAATATTTTCAGGCTCTTTAGGATCCTCTCCTTGCTTCCTTATGATATCCCTTTTCCTCAAAGAGGCTTATTGAATTCTTTCCTTTTCACTAAGGGTACATTATCCTATTCTAGTTCCTCTAGTAAAGTTTCCAATTACGGAGAAGTATAAGCTTTCTTTCTTTTATAACTATGCTTCTCTTCTTCAATGGTATATGGAGATGGGTTGGAGTTTGAAGGTCCTTCCCCTTGGGTGGCCTATGATGATCCAAAAGGAGGATCTATATGCCCTTTCATCCTAGTTTTTGAGGCCTTATGCCTAGGACTAGAACCATATTCTACTGCATGTTCATGCCCATACACTATTTCAAGTTTCTAAGGTGGGGTTTTCTTGTATTGGGGCACTATGGAATTTTCTCCATGTTTCCTATTTGCCTTCTTGGATGGATCCACTAGTATCTTCATAGGAACATGATCCATTTTATAAGGCTTGTTGATCCATGCCTCAGTCATTTTGACCACATGCATTGCTCTAAATTCAATGTTGTCATTCTCCTCCTTATGTACCTCTGCATTCAAGATAGGCCTGTTGTATATTTTATGAAGAGTATAAATTGACTCTAGCACATTACCTAAATATTTTTCCCAAACCTTGGGGGAATAATTATCTATAAGGCCCTCTTATGATAGTGTGAGGGACATCCTACAGTAATCCCTAATCCTCATCACGTGGTCATCCACACAATTTATCCAATTATCTTTGGCATGTGGTTCATGAATGTAGAACTTTCCAATGATATGGTTGTATGTTCCTACAAAGTCAAATCAATGTTCTTATATAGTTAAACAAGGCACTCAACCCACTCAAAGCCCAATGGCTTATAGATCTTCATTTCCTAGGGAGTGTAGGGGCCTAGGGAAATAGGGAATTCCCAACAATGCTTCTTCTTATGCTTGATGTTTTCGTATGAATCTCAAAGCTTCCTAGCCATTTATAGGATGATCACCAAATAATATGGGTACCTAGGTAGATTCTTGGGGTGTATGGTAGATCCTGCCAATCATATTTACATGAAATTTCTAAATTGTATGTAGTACACCCCTATAGCCCTTATTTTGGGAGCAACTTCTTCTAATAGCCTCTTCGTGTAGTCACCCTCGATGGATCTAATGACTGCAAAGATAAAGACATCATTCAATATTCTCTAGTCCAGGCTATCTTCAGGAATATTTGTTCTTCTCACCATTTGTGGATAACAAATATGATGCCATGCATTTGGTTCATTAAAATTTTCCCCATTTTATGAGGCCCGAATATTCTTCTCGTGCAGCTAATAGGTACACTATGTATGTAGTCCTATAGAACTTTGGGTTTTTCTTAACCATGGTCAATTGCTCATCAAATTAATCACTTAGTATGGCAAAGAAATCAAATCTAGCCTTGTCATTCCATATCTTCTCTATCAACATGATCACCCAATTCTTGAGTTGGATGGACTGAGGTAGTCCATGCACTCAACTTATCAATGTAACTGATGCCTAGATGTTATCTCTCAAGTATGCCCTTGTGTGATATATTATGTCTAGTGTTCTTTGGGAGAGACTATTGGAGGTATTCCTGATATGCATTCTCATAGGCATCTTTAGTGTTGTTCCCAAACCATCTCATACCCTTTTCAATATAGAAGTCATAAAATTTGTCTATGCCCTTTTGGAGATGGAAGACCTCTTATATGTTGTCTGGCCTTAGGTCAAGGACTACCTATCCTTTCGTATTCTTGACCACATTTTTGACTAGCATGTAGTGGTTGGTCAATATCATTATGAGCTTGGAGGAAGCAACTTCTACTAGGTGTGCTACTACATTGAATAAGCTTGATAAAACTAGGGAGGTGAGGTCTTCAGTCCTTCCTTCTAGATGAGAACACCTTACAAGTAATTGATCCCGGTCCATGTTCTTGATGTGTCTATCAGTGATCGCCATATTCTTATTTCTGATCTTTCAATGGGGATTACTCCCCTTGATTAAGTATGTCATCAGTGATGTTGTACACTTCTCAGGCATTTTTGCAAGGAAACATGCAAGTATTATTATTTATATTGAAAGAAAACCACTAAATCAGGAAAGAAATCAAAACTAACTAAGAAACGTAGAAGCAGAAGGCTCTTACACAGCGAGAAATGAATTTTTCAACTCTTCTTGGGCTTTTCAAGATTTTAGACACCAAGGATAAGCTTGTGGTTTGAATGCCCAAAATTATGAAGGATGAGGTTATGGTGAAGCAAGCCTTTTCAGACTTGTGGAGTGCAAAAACATTTACAGAAAATTGTGGTGCAAAATCCTGAAATCTTGAAAAGATTTGGGGGCTGATGAAATGCTTTCAGGCTTTCGGTGTGCAAAAATCTGAAGAAGGTTTCAGAATACAAAAATTTGAAAACTCTAGGAAGGGATACCTTGGCTTTGGATGCTTCATTATTTTGGGGGTTTTAAATGTTTTCAAGGTTTTCAAGGTCCAAAATGCCGATAATACCGAAAGTGCAAACTTCACTTGGGTTGAAAACTACTTTGGGAAGGGTTGTTTTTGGCCTTTCAGTGGAAGAAAACCTATGACTAGGTCACAATGAAAACCAAACCTTAACCTAAAAAAAACACAAATAAAAAGGAAAAATGAGGTAGAGCGATCCTTTCCAGAGGCCCAAGGGTGCAAAACCTAGGGACCTAGGAAAGAGCACAACCTGACTCAGATGAAGACCAAACCTAAATAGAACTTAAAATAAAATCATGAGCCAAAAAGAAGAAAAGTTGTCAAATAAAAGGCCCTACTTCCAAGGTTTGAGGATAGGGAGAAAATAATGAGTCATTGACTGCAAGGATAGATAAATAGAATGAATGGATAGGAAGACAAATGGAGTCACTAGGAGGCAAAAAGAGGCAGGTGAGAGAAAAAAGAACAAGTGAGAAGAAAAAGGTGACTTTTCCACTTGTATACCACATGGATAACATCACCTGACTTAAGGATTTTAGAGGCTGAAATGATGAAACTTAGGTGGCCTCTTTGCCTTTTGGTGTTTGAGAGGCTGAAATACCGATAGGTGTGAAGGTTCAGAGTCTCATACTATGCAGTGTTTTGGATGCTGAAACACCAAAAGGGGTGGGCTTAGCCTTTTGGCCTTTTTGGCCATGACCCTTTGGCCAAAGGATTAGGCTCAGCCCTTTGGCCTTTGGCATTTCAAAGGACCTTAGGTCCTCTAAAATGCCAAAAGTGCAAAAGGGTCAAATGGCACCTTTGTTCTCTCAACAGGCCTCCTCCAAGACTCGATTCAAGGAATAGAAAGGGGCAGAACAAAAATTCAAAAAGGGGGGATGCCCATTGTCAAAGGACCAAAATGTGGTTTGTGTTGTGGACCCACAACACAAAACAAATCAATTGTCTATTGGAGGATGCTTTATTGCCTAGATATTAGTTGTCTCTCAAGAAGAATATTTTCAACCTCCTCTTGTCACTCCTCTTCTACTAGAATGAAAATTATCCTTCTATATTTGGTGTAACTCACCTTTTCCCACCACACAAAAATACCCAATTTTAAAACAATGTCTTCTTTCTTTCTTTGAACCCAATGCAAGCCTAGTTGTACCAAGGGAAGTGTATATTCAATAAAAAGAAACATAAATTGTTACATACAGGATTAAGCCTATTCCAAAAATGGAATGGATGGAATATGTGAAGGAAATAATTACAATACTTACATGAATTTATGCCTATTTAATTAATTTATCATTATGATAGTCTACATGTCAAGGAATGGAGTTATAGAGGGGAAATAAATTGTGAAATATTTTTGTCTTTTATCTATGCATTAATTACACCATACATTGAATACTGATGGTAATGAGTAACATCACTTTCTATTAAAATTCATACCAATAATTGAGCACACTTGTAATGACCGATGTATCATCAAAAGAATGTACTTTTTGTGTAAACAGATTATAGTATTATCGAAGAGGATGAAATTTCATTATATATTTTCCAAATCATTTAGACAACTACCTAGGCTTTAAAAATATAATCTCTTAGGAAGGGTGTCATAATTTAGAAATGTCCCAATAACTTATATCTTGAAAAATTAAATATTTTATACAATTGAAACATTGACAAAAAGTCTCTATTAATTCACTCATTTACTATCTTCTTAATAGAGGCATACAATTCATGCAAGTAGAGAGAATTTTTTTTTTTTTGTTTTTAAATTATAATTATCGAAAATAATAAAATATCTAACATAGGGAAAATGGGAAGTATTTGATTTAGTGTCCATTAAGGTTAAAAAAGTAGGCTATTTTCTAACTCAAGGGTATTCATGTTAGAAATCTCCTCAAAAAGACTTGATTATAAAACCTAGACAAAAAATTGTGTTGTCATTATAGAACCGCCTCACAATAGGTACTAATAATCATGCCAAACCTTCTCCTAGGAATAGTATATTCAAACTAAGGATTACTTTTCCTACCATGAAGTGCATTTAAATTTTCAACTTAGGGGCATATACTTGAAATGGGACAACACCATATGTGCACTAAGTCTCTCAAAGAGTCATACTACCTATGCTACGGGAAGGAAAAATACATGAAAGAAACCTACACTATTATTGCAGGAAAGTAAACAAACATGACTACTCAATGGAATTAATGCTGTAAAATGAAAACTTATCTAAACCTATTCTATCAACCCATAGCTTTCACAATAATTATCCTTGCAAGTGCTGCATGAATATACATAAATCTAATGTTGTAGGAATGAAACATTAAACTTCTACCCGAAATGTTGTAAATATTTAAAGTAAATCTAATCTACTCTAATATAATACACCTCCCAAGTGGGCCCCCTTAGTTGTCTTCTCCTAACTACTAACACATAATTTAAACCAAAATCAATTCATTATATTTCATAAATTGATTAGAAAAACAATGCACAAAAGTGGAAAGAATAACTTCTTGTGAAAGATGCAACAACAATATATTTCAAAAAATAAACTATAACCTAACAATAAAATACCATTATATAGAGGATAGATTTTTATTCCCAATATCATACAGATAAGGTCTGAATAAATTAGACTATAGGAGAAGGAGATTGTAACTACCCACAACAAAGTGTAATTAGGTCTGGATAGCCATTTCATCAAGATATCGACTGCTGAGAGGAAATATAGCAGAGATATTTCCTATAATTATTGAGATGGTGGATCCTCCATTGTAGCAGGTATATCTTGCTAACATAATATTTCTCTCCATTGTAGCTAGAACTTCAATTCCTTTTCTTCAATGTGGTCGACCACTCTCTAGCTAGTCCTTCATCCTACTAGGTTAGTAGCATATGCAGATATATAATCAAATCAACTTGTCAACTCAATCAAAATTTAGAACACACATTCAAATAGCTATATGAAATACTTCAATGTATAATGTTTAGGAAAACATGACACTAATAGCTACCCATAGGATAGGTATTTCCAATTGTACTTATGACAAGATCAAATACGAAAAGGTTCATAAATGTCTTAGTAATGTTTCAAATAGAGTATAAATATTAACAAAAATAGAGTCAAATTATGGTCTCATCATCTACCCCTTGCAATTAAAATGCTTTTCATCGAGCATTGTATTTCTTTTCAATTCCTCTAAACTTCCCAACCTCCCTCTTTCCTCTTCTCATGCTTTTAAGGGTATAGTAGAACCCTCTAGTTTTCTTCTAGAAGTCCATTCTATAATGCTCATGTAGTTGATCTAACTTTTTAGTATTGATGTCATAAAGAGGCCATAGAAGCATAGGCAGTTGGATTGTAAGGGGAAACCATAGCTTGCATCTAATCTTCCTACCTAGGTGGAGATAATTTTGTGCTCTATGAATTGCTTCCTCAAGATTAATAGGACTGTGCAGCTCTAATTTCTTGAATTCTTCTAGCAGTCTATTCCACCTATTCCTAGCACCAGCCAAGGAGCTTTGAAAAGTAAAATAGGAAATTCCCTAATATTCTTCATAAGCCTCCCCTCTAACATTGAAAATCTTCTTCTTAGTCTCTACTTTTAGGCTTCCCTTGGTTAGGCTGAATCAATCTCTTAGCAAGACATCAGGCTTACTAATTTAAGCCCTTTAAATGTAGAGGTTTTGTCTTCTCTTGGTCCATATAGTTATCTAGCTTCCTTTCATAGTTTTCTTCATTATGCATCTGGGACATTAATGCCCTCAAATTTATATCCCCAATATAAAGTAGAGGATTCTATTCGGTCTCCTTGTTAATAATGAATATGTGCAAGTACAACTCAGAGAGTAGATTTTGTTGCCAAGAAGAAAGGGTTTGATATAGGCCATAGAATTCTTGGGTTATTTTGAACTCAAAATCTATATCCTTCAATTTCATCATCAACTAAAATAAGAGGAACTGTTATTTTAAACAAATAACACAAACCTTGGGAGGTGGTCTACAAGTGACAATCTAATCGACCAAATTCAGTGCATGATCCATCCTTTGTTTTTTCTTTTCCAATTTATCCTTTAGGTCTTTTATTTCCTCATTTTTTTCATCAAGCACTCTTTGCATTTTCTTTTTTTCTTCCTTCCATAGGATTGTTTTAAGAAAAAAATTATTGTACAGGCCAAAGAGAAGGGACTATAATGTAGGTGTGCTACACTCTTGTAATTGGTTGCTTTGTTTCCTCTATTCTTTCCATGCCCGCTATAAATAGTTGGTGAACCAGGTTCTCTAATAAAGTCCCGAGGAATTTTTTGAGTGGGTTGACTATTAAGGCATTTGCACTTCTTCCTCATAAATTTATGGAACATTTTGATCAAACTCTTTAGGGTAATTTTGACATATTGTAGGCTCATCGTCACATTTCTCATTTAGGTTTTGAGAAATGTCTAGTATTTTAGGTTGAGTTGGGGAATCATCAATATTTTCTACATGGGGTTCTACAACGCCTTTATCTAAAGGACCAGAAAAGCACTCTAGAGATAATTGAGGAATTTTTCCTCTCTTCATAGGACTTCTCCACATAGGATTTTCCTTAACCTCCATAACCTTCTTTCTTTTAGCTTTATTCAGCCTCTCTGCTGTAGGAGTGGTTGTTGCGGGAGCCGATTTCCTTTTCTTTCCTTTTGAAGTTGTGGGGTTTTATGGTTTAGCTGCAACAACAAAATTTTCTTCATCTAGTTTTTTTTTTTCATCTCTTCTAAGAAGAGGTAGGGGCATTTCTTTTAGTAGTAGGTGCAGGTATATTTTCTTCAAGTTTTTTGGGTTCCCTTTCTTGGGTGGCTTGCTCAACAGTTGGCTTAGTGGGTACTACATTATCATTGCTAGGTGTCTCAATAGGCTCAACCTAAGCTTTCAGGGTTTTGAGCTAAACAAACTCTGGCCATGCCAGAGGAGAGACTTCCTAAGGGATTTCTCAACTAGAAGTTTGATTAGGGAATGCTTGGAAATAGAATTTGCACTCCCCTTTTGGGTTTCCTCAGCACTGATACTTAGCATGTTATACAACAAATTGGGAATATTTACTGGAGGACTATTTCTTACATAGCTAAGTAACTTGAAATGATGCGCATGTAAATTTGAAAATCTTCCCTCATAGGTCAAGTATATTATAATGTGTATTGCCAGCTTGTTGAATGGCCAAGGGAGAGACATGTGTTTGCATCCCTACTTGTTAATTTACAATGGAGGGTGTTTAGGCAAAGTAAACTAGGCCCAAGTTGACCTAGAAACATGCTGATTGGAATAATGCTGCCCAATTGTTGGTAGTCCAGTCACCTTGGCTATACATTCCACTATTACAATAACCATTAAACCCCACCTAGTTTCCTTTCCTTCTTCAAAGGTACTCATGAATTTTTTTGCTAGCTAGTCATTAAATTTTGTTAATTACAGAAAATACCGTAGAAAACCCCATGCATTAAACCTCCACACTACTTTAATATGTGTGAGTAGAATGCCATGAACCATAGGCTCATGGCACTGAAGTTGCCCTTACATTTGTTCCAAATATTTTCCTTCAAATTTTTCTGTGGTCACTTGTCAATCTCTCAATTTCTTCTACTCTACAATTTCCAAATACCTTATTCCCTCTTTGATCACCATGAATTAATCTTTCAAACTACACTTATTGAAATTACAATTTTTTTCTCTTGCAATCTTCTATTATGTTTGTCATAAACAATAATAATGGCATTTTTATAGAATAAATTATAACTCCTAACTACAAGTTGGATTACAAGTTACCACATAGTTTAAGTATGTCATTTTGGGTCACATCAAGCGTGAAAATCAGGGATAATTTAGGAATAATAGTATGACACTTGTGCGAGATAGTGAATGGAATTAATAAGAAAAGTCCAAAGTAAAGATTTGAGTTCACAGGTAATCTTATGAGAGGTGAGGAGGATAACTATAAATGACATGCAAACTTAATACACTTTCCTACCCCGTAAAAATGAAGACAAGTGTCCACACTTCTCAAATGTGGCATGAGGTGAGGAATTGACTTAATGACTTGATCATAGATTACTCGTAGTACTAGATATAATTATCAAAATCTATGTGGTAAAAGAAGAAATAAATTTAAAGAATTTGTACATGACAGTCAATATAATTATCAAAATCTATGTGGCGAGAGTGGCATAAGTACGACATATGCATGCATCAGCCGACGTGGCTCTTATTTTAGAACATAGAAATGGAAAGAGATGGTGACGTGGAAGATGGGTGGATGGAAGGTAGAGAGATAGATTGATTTTAATCTAAGAATATTTAATATGAATGGAGAATTAAACTTCATTTGGAAATGAATTTTTTATTATGAACATGCATGAAGGAATGTTATGCTGAATTTGCAGGAAGAAGGTTTGCACCCTCTATTGTAGGAAGGTTTACCTATTTCTCATTTTGAGTTGGATATCTAAATTACTATAGAAATCCTTATTTGGTCTAGGGCTAATAATACAGATGAAGCCAATGCTTGTTGACTAATAGCTTGAAGTGTACAGGGTCAATAGTTGTCAACTAGACTGTTCCTTTGGCGAAGACATGAATTATTTCATATGGTCCAAGCCATCTCATCTGTAGCGTGCCTGGTATTTCTTGGAATTTGCAATCATTCAATATTGCTCAAACATCAACTTGAAACTATTTTCTCTTAATATGGAGTCATGCCACTTATTCCTCAATCTATATACTATCTTAGTATGCTCTAATGTAGATTTTTTTATTTCATGCAAGGAGTTGAGATGAAGCAGTCAGTCTTTCTATGTTGCAAGAAGGTCAATGTCTAACTCCAGACCAATGCACAATATTTTATGCTCAAATTCAATTGGAAAATTTTTTGTCTTCCCATACAATAGTTCAAATGGAGTGAACCTATGATTTTCTTCCATGTTGTTCTGTATGCCCAAACTGCTTCAAAGAGTTGGCTACTACAGTCATGATGGTGCAGATGATCTATTTTTGTTATAATTGCTTCTATCTTTCTGTTAGTAACTTTCGCCTAACCATTGGCTTGAGGATAGTAGGGAATGGACTTCCTATGTTTGATATTATATTCCTTCATGAGTTCAGTTATCATATTAGATGTGAATTATTCTCCCTGATCAGTTACAAGCTCTCTTGGCACATAATAATGGGTGAATATTTCCTCATACAAAAACTCTTCTACCTTATGACCTTGTGAATTCTTAATGGCTTTTACTTCCATCCATTTGGTTAGATAATTGGTCCATAGAAAAATGTAAGACTTCCCTTTAGATGGGGGGTCTATAGGACGAATCAAATCCATGCCCCACTTGTCAAATGGTGTGACAACCACTTGTGGATGTAAAGGCATTTCATCTAACTTTTTTTGATGACACATCCTCTGGCACTTATAACATTTTATTGAATAATTTCCTGCATCTTTGTGAAGTGTGGGCTAGTAATAAGATGTTGTTAAGATCTTTAGTGTTTTCCTTTTAGCTGCAAAGTGTCCTTGATGAAGGGTGCTCCCTTTAGTGCCACAAACACATAACAGAAACAGAGAAGCAACAACAATTTGCAAGAACAGAAAATGGACTTCTTATTATCTCCACAAATGTGGAATTACAAACTTTCAAAATTACAATATGCAAAGCCACATGGGCATTCCCCTTACAATATCCTATAGGACAAAGCCTCGAATTATTACCCAGAACTGTCCTAGAAAACACCACGGGCCTTCCTTAAATAGGCAATTTTCCACCGCCCAAGAAGGTTCCAGAAATCTAGCCATTAAGGCCGACTACCCTTAGCATTTAATTATTTTTCAATTTTATTACAAAAGCGTCGGCTTTAAATATTTACAAAATATGAGATTACGTAGCCCAACTTCTGAAAGTCATAGCTTTTGAACCGTAGCTCCATTTGGCTATTATAACCAATTTTTGGAAAGGGGAGATCGCGATCTACAGTGCCTGACTAGCAAAGCGCAAATCAACCAGGGGTTAGACCTCGATTCAGAGCCTCTAAGGTCCTGAAAATTGAGCTCAAAGATTTTGCACCCTAAAATCTCAATAGTAAATCCTTAATAACTTCACCAATACAGATGATCTGGCAATGAAATTCAACTGGCATTCTTATATGACTAAGATGAACCTTCACCTGGAAAATTAGAACATTCTGAGTTCAAACGACTAACTTACTAAAAATAGTAAGTTTCCAAAATAGTAGCTTTGTACAAAATATCTCTTATTAAATAGAAAAACACATATTTTTGGGTGATGCAAGATTGCCCTTACACCCAGGATGCTCCTGCATCAGACACCCGGGGTAATTCGAAAAGTGACCCTGTCATGTCTCAGGTGTGTAGAGGAAAACCTAGCTAGTCAATCTCCTCCTTTGTCAGCCATGATGAATCCTCTATAGGTCATCCTATCCACTTGACCAGATATTCTTCATATGTCATGTTCCTTGTGCTTCTACAAACATGATTGTCCAGTATGTCTTCAATCTCCTTGGTATCTGAACTACTTGCCGGAATACTCCACTGTGCCACTATGATCTCATCTTCAACACCTCCTTCATGATACTCTTTCAAATCCGAAATGTTAAACACTGGTGAAATATTAAGCTTACTAGGCAATTCTACCTCATGCATTTCCTGAATCATGCTTCTTCAGTATCTTACATGGCCCAAACTTCTTCATTTTCAACTTGTTATATGTACCAACTAGAAATCACTCCTTCTGCAAATGAACCATGACTTCATCCCCAAACTAAAATTCCTTATGTCTCCTTTTCTCATCTTCCTTAGCCTTATATTGTGCATTCATTTTGGTAATGTGCTTCCTCACTTCCTCATGGATGTTCTTCAAGTGTTCTGCAAAATCCTCAGCTACAGCACTGCTTATTTCTCTGTTATCTATCTTCCTTAATTCAGATGCATTTCTTGGACTACTTCCATATACAATCTTGAATGGTGATTTACCAGTGCTCCTGTTGACAGAATTATTGTATGCAAATTCCGCCTATGGTAAAATCAAATCCCGTCCTGTTGGTTATCTCCAACCAAACATCTCATAAAATTCCCCAAACTCTTATTCACCACCTTTGTCTGTCCATCAGTCTGTGGATGATGTGACAAACTGAACTTCAAATCTGTCTTCAACTTCTTCCACAACGTATGCCAGAAATATCCAACAAACTTAGTGTCTCGATCTGAAACTATGGTCTTTGGAAAACCATGTAGCCTCACCACTTCTCTGAAAAATAATTATGCTACATGAACAACATCATTAGTCTTCTTGTAGAGAATGAAATGTGCCATCTTTGAAAATCTGTCAACCACCACAAAGATTGAATCATGTCCCTACTGAGTCCTCGGTAAACCAAGAAAAAAGTCCATACTGATATCCTCCCAAGGATTCTCTGGTATAGGTAATGGCTGATACAACCCTATATTCTGCTTCACTCCTTTCACCATTTGACATACTCTGCAACTCTGTACAAAATTCTTCACATCTTGCTGCAACTGTGGCCAATAATAATTCTCACTAACCAAAGCAAGAGTTTTATCCTGACCAAAATATCCAGCCAATCCTTCGCTATGAATAGAATACCATCCTGGATGATGAAATCCAACCATTTTGTCCTCTCTATAGTAACAGGTTCTGTACAAGCTTTCCAAGCTTCACCAAAATCAGGATCCTTTGGATACAAATTCTTGAGTTCATTGAACCCAACCACCTCAATCTGCATCTCTGTCAGCAATAGTTTCCTTC
>MU227549.1:2850690-2875449 GCA_018584345.1 Thuja plicata
AGTACCAAAGTTTTGTGGGTACCATCCCCACCCCAGTTTTACTTTCTATTTGGAAGGTTTCTGGGTTACCAATCTTTGTGTTATGTGTTATGAAAGATTACATTTTCATGCTTGCAGTAGATTAGATTAATGAATGGTTAGAGAATATAAAAGTGCAGAAATGTTTTTAAGTTTTAAGTGTTACTGATTCACCCCTCCCCTCTCAGTAACTTGGTTAGTCCTGAATATTTCCAACAGATAATGCCATAATGGACATGTTGAGACATATTGTAACTAGATTACATGTTGTGGAGACAACCCAGAGAAGAGGAGTGCATCTTGATGATGTGAGTGATGATGAAGTAGCAGAAGCAAATCCAGAGCCTGAAGAAGATCAAGATGAGGAAAGATTGTTGAGAGTATTGTATGTGGCACATTCAAATCCTAATGTTGAAGTTGTTCCTTATGATACAAAATAGGATATGAATGTTGTGTTGGATTGGATCTCTAATATGTATAAGTTCTTTGAGTTTTCAAGAACTCTTGATAATAGGAAGGTGAAATTGTAGTCACTAATTTGAAAGGTCATGCCTCACTATGGTGAGAGTATTTGAAAACTATTAGACAAAGAAGAGGAAATGAAAAGATCATAACTTGGTTGAAAATGGTGAACAAGGTAAAGAAGAAGTTTCTTCCTACTGTTTACCATGTTATCTTGTTGAGGAAGATGTAGAACCTTAGACAAAAGGACATGAATGTGAAGGAATACACTAAGTAATTCTATACATTGGACAAAAAATATGGACATGTCGATGATGAGGTTGAGAAAGTTATAAGAAAATTGAATGGACTAAGATCTAGAATTCAAGATGAGATAATTTTTGTAAAATAAGATATTCTAAAAGAGGCATATCAATATGCATTGAAAGGTCAGGAGATCTTGATAGATAAGTATGAACAAAGACAGAGAGGTTGAGATGGTATATTCAAAAGAGGCAGAGGTAGATCCTATGGTGAAGGTGGAAGATCTAATAATTCTATGCAAGATAAGGGAACATTTGAGTGGAAAACTGATTATAAAAGAAAGATCGAGTGGAATGGTGGTAGTTCTTACTGAGGAGGTAGTATTTCCTACCAAGGAAGAGGTAGAGGTGGTTCTAGTGGTAATTGTTTAAAATGTGGAAAAGAAGGGCATAGATCTTTTGAGTGTAGACACTCTGATGGAAATGGACAAAGCCATAGAAATGTTCTGGTACAAGAGGATCTTGAGGGTTCCCCAAGTGGACTTGAAGCTACACAAAACCTAATGGTAAGGAGAACTTTGTTTAATAATCAAATGGATGAAGAACCTGTTCTAAGGAGAATTCTTTTCTAGACCAGATGTAAGATGGCGGGAAAATGTTGCAATGTGATTGTTGACAATGGAAGTTTAGAGAATTTGGCATCAGAGGATCTAGTTACAAAGTTGCAATTGTAGAGGTTAGACACCCTAAACCCTACCATGTTTCATATATCAAGGATGAGCATAAATTGTTGGTAAGTGAGAAATTTGTTGTGAAATTAGAGATTGGAAATTACTTTGATGAAGTTCTGTGTGATATTATGCCTATGGATTGTTGTCATATTCTTTAAGGTAGACCTTGGAAATATAATAGAGATGTTTTGCAAGATGGTAGATTGAATCAATATACTCTTTGGGTGAAGGGGAAGAAGAAAACATTGTTACCTTTGATTGAGGTTCTAGATGGGATAAAATGTACTACTATGAAAATTTTCATGGTTAATGGAAAGAAATTTGAGAAAGAGATGAAGAAGAATAAATTTTGTTTTTCTATAATTACTAAATGTTGAGTGACAAAAAATAGTTATTGTCAAGTGAAAGAAATAGTAATTTCCGAGTGAAAGAAAATAGTAAATGTCAAGCAACAAAAAATAGTGAAGACCGAGTGCCAGCACAAATTAAAAAAATACAGAATGAATATAACAAGATTTTGTAGAGGATATTCCTGATTGTTTACCACTAGTGAAAATTATAAGTCATTGTATGGATCTGATTCCTAGAGCTAGTTTTTCGAATAAATAATAATATTGATTGCAACCTATTAAGAATAAAGAACTTAACATATAAGTGCATGAGTTGTTGTAGAAAGGTTTTATCAAAGAAAGATTTAGTATGTGTGTTGCACTTACTGTATTAGCACATAAGAAGAATGGAGAATGGAGATTGTGTACTGACTCCAGAGCTATCAACAAGATAACAGTGAAGTATAAGTGTCCTATGCCCAAGATGGATGAGATAATGGATTTTTGAGTGGATCAAGGTATTTTACCAAGATTGACTTGAAGAGTGGCTATCATCAGATCAGAATCAAAGTAGGTGATGAATGGAAAAATTATTTCAAGACAAAATAAGTATTATATGAGTGGTTGGTTATGCCTTTTGGTTTGACTAATGCACCTAGTACTTTAATCAGGTTGATGAATAAAGTTTTCAAGATATATTTGGGTAATTTTGTGATTGTTTATTTGGATGATATTCTAATATTTAGTAAGACTAAGGAAGAAAACCTTAAGCATATTAGACAAGTGTTGCAAAGAATGAAGGAGGAGAAGCTACTAATTAATCTAAAGAAGTTTTCCTTTATACAACAAGTGATTATGTATTTAGGATTTGTGATTTTAGATGATGGTTTCAAAATGGGCCCTAAAAAGGTTAAATAAATTATGGACATGCCTACACCTAAGAATGTGGGTGAGGTAAGATCATTTCATGGTTTGGCTAGTTTTGACAAAAATTTCATTGAGAATTTCAATTTTGATTGTAATGCTATGACTTACACTATGAGAGGAGATTAAAAGGATTTTAAGTTGACACATGGGGCTGATAGGATTTTTGAGAATTTGAAACAAAAGGTTTCCGAGTTTCCTATGTTAGAATTTGCTGATTTAAATAAGTTATTTCAAGTTGAGTGTTATGCAAGTGGTAGTGCAATAGGAGTTGTGTTGAGTGAAGAAGGTAAACTTGTTGCTTTCTTTGGTGATAAATTGAATGATGCTAAAAGGAAGTATTATGTGTATGATCAAGAGTTTTATGCTATTATTTAAGCTTTGAAGAAGTGGAGACAGTGTTTGATTCCTAAGGAGTTTGTATTATATACTGATCATAAAGATTTATAGTATATGGGAAGTCAACATAAGTTGAATTAGAGACATATGAAGTGGGTTGAAGATTTATAGAGTTTCACATTTGTGATAAAGCACAAGAGTGGAGTTACTAACCGAGTTGCAGATGGACTAAGTAGAAGATGTTCTTTGTTGATCGAGATGAAGGTTGTTGTTCTTGTTTTTGATAAGATGAAGGATTTGTATGATACTAACCTTGATGTTTCTAAGGCATGGAGAGAGTGAAAAGAACCAAATCTGTACCAAGTAAAATTGAGGAGTATTTCATTTAAGAATGTATTTTTTTCAAATAATTTACTTATGTTTACCAAGAAGTTGTATGAGAATTAATTTGATTAAGGAAAAGAGTTGTGGTGAAGTGGCTAGACATTTTGGAATTGATAAGAGACTAATTTTTCTTAAGGAAATGTATTATTGGCCACATATGTATAAGGATGTTCAAAAGTTTGTAAGGAGTTGTGGAATTTCACAAGTTGCAAAAGGATTAAGTCAGAATACTTGAATGTATACACCTATTTTTGTTCCCGAGAAACCTTTCAGTGACATTAGTATGGATTTTTTTCTTGCATTACCTAGGAAAGTAAAAGGGTATGATTCCATATTTGTTGCTATGGATAGATTTTCTAAGAAGGCACATTTCATACCATATAAGAAAACATTAGATTTTGTGCATATTTCTGAGATTTTTTAAAAGAGGTTGTTAGATTGCATGGATTACCAAGAAGTATTATCTCTAACCCAAATAACAATTTTGTTAGTTATTTTTGGAGGAATTTGTGGAAGAAGATGGCTACTAAGTTGAGGTTTAGTTCTACATTCCATCCACAGATAGATGGACATATAGAGGTTGTGAATAGAAGCTTGGGTAATTAGGTGAGATGATTAGTTGGAGATAAGATGATTAATTGGGATATAATATTAGCACAAGATGAGTTTCTATATAATAATTTTTTGAATAGGAGTATAGGAAAAACACCTTTTGAGACTGTTGTCAGAATGTAGCCTAGAGGAGTATCATATCTGAGGGATATTTTTGGAGAAGAAAAGAGAAGTGGTGAGGGGAATTATTTTTTGATTTTATGAAGTCTTTACTTAAGGAAGTGAATTTAAAGTTGGAACAAAGTAATAAAAAATATAAAGAAAATGTTGACAAGGCTAGGAGACATCATTTTTTGAAATTCATGATTAGGTGATGGTTCATTTGAGGAAGGGAAGGTTTCCTATTGGAACATACAATAATCTGAAGATGAAGAAGTTTGGTCCTTGTAGAATTCTAAGAAAGTTTGGTAGTGGTAACGCTTATGAAGTTGAGTAACCTGATGACATGGATATATCTCCTATATTCAATATTGCTTATTTGCACAAGTATCAATAGTTAGATGATAAAGTTGTTATACCAGATTAGTATCCTAAGAAGTAGATTGAAGAAGCTGAATAAACATTGGATCAAAGGATTGGTAAAAGAACAAGAGGAAAATTTTGCTATGAGTATTTGGTAAAGTGGAAGAATAGAGAGTTGAAGATGCTACATGGATTCCTCAATCTGAGTTGGATTCAGCTTAGGTTGTGGCATCTCAATGATTCTGGGGAATCATTTTTTCAACCCTGGTTTACTGATGTAGGTACATCCTCCATTGCCTTTCTATCCTCCTCATATTTGTTCATTTTTCTAGTTAGCATCGATTTGCAGTTCTTTTCGAGTTGGATTTTGTGATGAGCTATCTAGTATTGGTTGAGTTCCTATTTATCCTAATCTATCATGTGTTGGTTGAGCATTCCTTCCTATTTTGGGTGAACCTAATGCTCAGTTCTTCTTGACTAAGCTTGTGTGTATAGTTTCTATTGAAGAGGACTTATGTATTTAATTTATTTTTATGCATTTAATATTTGGATCTTGTCTTGGGATGTGTGTAGACCATTGGTGGTTGGCCTTCAATCTTTGTAAGCTTCTTTGGAAAGTATAAACAAGGATTTCTTGGAGTAGGCTAGGGATCAGTTGGTACAACAAGTAGAAGATGATGATATGAGAATATATAAGGTAGATTAAGTCAGGATTTTTTAAATCTTGTTGGTCGTAGCTCGAAAGGCCTCACAGCCAATCATGTATGTTGAAACTGCATGAATCAATAATAGATATTCATTTTTTCCTCTATGTTTGGTGTTTTTTCCATATTTTTTTCTTCCATTGTGTTTACTCTCGGAGTTACTGGATAGTTGGGTGTGCCTTTGGCCATGACATCTCCTGTCCTACCTTTTGTTAGCAGGGTATGATTGAATAATGAAATCCAATGCATGGAGGATGTCCTTTCTGATGTGATTAGACTTAGTAAGCACTGTAGGAGGTTGATGAATCCATTTTATCAATTTTTATGAAGAGTTTCTATAAACAGCTCTAATAGCCCTACTTTTAAGGACTTGATCGCTAAAGGTTTTGCATCACTATGAAAATAGTTTGAGAAAAATATAACCCTAAAAATGATTCATTCTTTTGAAAAGGGTATCAGGAACCAAGATTAGTTTGGGGGACTCTTTTCAAAGTTTGGGAATAAATGCAGATTAGGAGCTTGGTTAAGGATACAAGGAACTAGTAGGCTTACTCCTTGAATTATGGAATTGGATTAATCCATGGATGAGAGCTAGCTCTAAATCCTCAAGAATGAAGTAATTAGGATAAAGGAAGTGTGATGTCTATGCAAAAAGTGTTTGTGAGGATTTTGATTTTTTTTAGTGGAATCTACCCTTGTAGATTCAGTGTAGTTTGATTCCATATTCGTAGAGAGGTTCTTGTAGAGAAGGGTAGTTGATGCAAGGAATATACCCTTTTAGGTTAGGGTTTTGGAAGAAACCATACTAGGTTAGAGAGAGAAAGCCAAGGAGAGAGTTGAGATGACTCATGAGTAAGAAGCTCCCTATAAGATTGGTATCAAAGCCCAAAAACATTTGGGCTAGGAGGTACATGAGTGACCTTGAATTTGTTGGTGAATCAAGCATTGTGACCAACATAGAGTTGGCTAAGAAGCTAGATGAAAGAGAGGAGCATAATAGACTCCTAAGGGAACAATTAGTAGAGATGGAAACCAAAATTGATGAAGTGAAATCTAGGATAGAAGAATTGAACAAGAAGGTAAGAGAGATAGACGTAAAAGATAAGTCAGTGGTAGAAGAAGATGGTGTGCCAGAGCTTGATCCAGTATTACAAGAGGAGAATTTTCTTAGGGATCTAAAAGACATGAGTGGAAATTCATTGGAAGGTGTACCCCTATTCAGCAGTAAGATGGGACCAGAGGTGGTCATGGATTAGATAGAGGGTTTGGAAAACCACTTTGATTGTGAAGGTGTACTAGAGGCTGAAAAGGTGAAAGTATCCAAAACAAGGTTGAGAGGGACTGCACTTACATGGTGGAAATTTGTGTAGGATGAAAGAGTAAAGGAAGAAAAGAACCAAATATCCACTTGGAAAGGGATGGTTCCAAAGATAAGGGATACCTATATTCAAGAGGACTATGTGATACAACTCCACAAAAAGAGTCCAAATCTAAGAAAAAAAGATTTAGACATAAGTTCTTATATAGAATAATTTAATAAATTGTTCCTAAGGTCCAAGGTGATAGATGATGAAAGTATAAAAGTGTCTTGGTACCTAAATGGGTAATGATGGAGTATCCAAGAGGAAATAAGTCTCCTAAAACACACCACTATGGAGAAGTGTTATCAACTATCTCTTAAGGTTGAGGAGAGGAGAAAGAAAAAGTATGAAGGAAATAGCCAGGGAAGGATAATAGGTAGAGACTCTAGAGGTCATAGAGGAAGCTATGGTGGTAGAAGAAATGATTCAAGACCCCAAGGGGAGAAAAAATTGACAAAGAAGAGCCATGAAACTAGTAGGAGAGGTATCTATGGATGAGGTAGAGGTCATAAAAGTGGTGGTAGAGGAAGATCTCATAGAGGAACCAACATGGGTTCATTTGGAAATATTAAATTGTATAAATGACACCAATTTGGGCATCCAACATATAGATCTCCTAACAAATCCAAATAATCACTACCAGAGAGTAGAATTAAATATTTTCAAGAGGATTCTAGTATTGTGAATTCTCCTGAAGTAAATATTGATTGAGAGAGTGGAGAAAATCTGATGAGAATGAGACTTTTGATTAAGGAACCAGTTAGGGAAGAACCTAAACAAAGGAGATCAGTTTTGAAAGTGAAATGAAAGATCCTTGGTAAATTATGTAGAGTGATCAATGACTTAGATTCAATTGACAACATCATGTCTAAAGAAGAAGTGAATAAACTTGGAGTGCCTAAGATATCTCATGACCATCCTTATAAGTTAACATTGTTGAACAAAGGAAAACATGTCCTCGTTAATGTGAAAGACTGGATTGAGTTTACAATTGTATGCTATAATGAAAAATACTTTGTGATACACTTCTAATGGATGCTTTCCATGTTCTATTTGGAAGACCATAGAAGTTTGATAGAAAGGGCATTAATGATGGGGAAAATAATTCTTATTCTTTTCAAAAGGATGGAGTGACATACAAATTTTATTCTTTGGTGGAGGAAGGAGTGAAGACTAGTCATAATTTGTTGGTAGTAGGAGGAAATAGTTTCTACAAGTTTTTAAGAAGGAAGACGAAGAGTTTTATGAAATAATGTTGAAGCGTAAGGAGGAGAAGACAAAAGCACAAGCACCCTTACCTAAGGAGATATGAGAACTTGTGGAGAAATTTAAGGATATTCTGAGTGATGGTTCAACAATGTCCCTACCAAAAAAGAGACCTATAAGTCATCAAATTGACTTCATACCAGGGGCATCATTGCCCAATAAAGAAACTTACAAAATCACTCCAAAATAGAACAATGATATAGCTAGACAAGTGTAGGAGTTATTTGATTAAGCGCCCATTAAGAAGAGCATAAGTCCATATATAGATTTAATAGTTTTGGCATAAAAAAAGGAGGTAAATGGAGATTATTCAAAGAATACATAGCCATAAAAATGATAAAAATAAGGTACAGGTTTCCAATATGTAGGATTGAGAACCTAATGGATTGCCTTAGTGGGGCTAAATACTTTAAAAAGATGGATTTAAAGAGTGGATACTATCAAATCCACACAAAAGAAGGGGATGAATGATAGACAACCTTCAAAACCACAAAAGGACTTTATGAATCTCTTATCATGTCATTTGGGCTTAGCAAGGCCCCAAGCACATTCGTGAGATTGATGAATTAAGTGCTTAAGGACTAAATAGGGGTATTTTTGGTAGTATATCTTGATGAAATCCTCATTTCTAGTAAGACAAAGGAAGAGCACTTGAAGCATTTATAGATTGTGTTGAAGAGGTTACAAGAAGAAGAGTTCACAATCAAATTGGAGAAGTATGAGGTCCTAATACAAGAATTGGTGTATCTTGGGTTTGTGGTTTCACAAGGTTCATTGAAGATGGATCTTATCAAGGTGGAGACTATACTAAACTAGCCTACTCTGACATCTCATAAAGAGGTAAGAAGTTTCGTTGGGCTTTCCCTATTCTATAGGAAATTTATTAGGGGTTTAAGTGTCATATGTTCTCCAATGTTAGATAACATAAGGGTGGGATACAAACAAAGTTTAGGTGAAATGAAGAAGCCAATATAAGATTTTAATTATTCAAGACCAAGGTAGCCACCCATTCCATCCTAATTTTACCATGTTTTGAAAAGCTATTTGCATTGGAGTGTGATGCTAGAAGCATAGTACTAGGGGTATTTTTGACCAGAGAAGGTAGACCAGTGGATTTTTTTATTGAAAATTTGAATGAGGCCAAGAAGAAGTACTTATTCTATGACCTATAACTCAATGCCCTAGTTCAAGCCCTTAAGAAGTGGAGACATTGTCTCCTACCTAAAGAGTTTGTAGTTTTTATTGACAATCAAGCTTTGAGTTACATTAACATCCAAGAGAAGTTAAGTAACAAACATTTGAAGTGGATGGGGTTCTTATAGGCTTATACCTTCACCATAAAGCATAAGAAGGGGTAGATGAATAAGATTGTTAATGCCTTGAGTCAAAGGCTACTCACTATGCAAGAGGTGCAGTTACAAAGTATAGGAGTGGAAAGCTTCAAGGATATTTACAAAGAATATGAAGACTTCTTAGAGTCTTATAAGGTGTGTGTGGAATTCAACAACCACTTCCATTATCATTTTGTACATTACACTTTGTATCATCAAAAAAAGGAACCTCTTCCATTTTAGACTTGTTTATCCCTCCAAGTAAGTGGTTTGGGGTCATGTCAAGCACTTTCAATGGGTCTTTGACTTGGATCTAGATTTTCACCCTAATCTTCACCCTTTTCCACTTCTCTCTGGCCTATCTTTGGTACCCTAATCTGTAGATTTGATTTTCTTTACCTTAGTGTCAAGGTCGACCTTTTGGGTCAAGTTAGACCTCAACCCTAACCTAGTTCAAGTTAAACCTTGATCCTAACCTAGGTCAGAGTCAACCTTAACCCAGTGTCCAATTTTCAAGGTTCTAGGGTTTTCAGATGTTGGGCTTTGAAAATATTTAATTCCTGCTTCCGGGTCGGTTGTTTTGGTCTTCAAGGCGATGAATCTTGAAATTATATTTAATATAGGTCTACTTCTAGGGGTATAGGTCTAATCAAAATTGAATTCTCCTATGTAGGCCTCTCTAGAAGATTGTGCCCTAGATTTTTGTATAAGGAAGCTTTCTCCTCTCATTTTCTCTAAGAAGCAAGACTTGAACAAGAACATGATCACTTATGCACATCAAGGATAATCTATTGAAGCGATCATCTATTCTCAAGCATTCAAGAATTCAAAAACCTTAAAGCATTCAATTTATCAAGGAGATCCATTGGTAAGCATTGAAGGATTCTGTAACACCCCAAAATTGGCATCTTGCAACCCTAACCAATTTTGTTGCATTTGTCATTCTTCTGGATCATCAAAGTCCTATTGTACAAGGCAATTCTGAGTTTTGACTGACTCTACTTGACTTGAGTGTCAAATGTAGAAAATCCTAAATCTGCATTAATCATATATTATATTTAATTCTTAAATATCTATTGGCTAAACAAACCCTATGATTGAATTAATTTAATTATAAAGTCCTAGCACTTTAATTAAATTAAATTCACCCCTTTAGCTAAAACACATGAAAAGGAATTAAATAATATTTAATTATTAAATAAATATCCTCATTTCAAAAATTGAACTTAATTATTCAAATAATTGAGAAAAACACATTTATGAGGTCATACTTTATTTATTTAATTAAATATTCTCTCAAAAATCTTCTCTCCAGTTCAGAAATAGAAGTTTTGAATTAACTGTGCTTTAAAGAGAGAAAACAGTTAAAATAAAAAATAATAATAATTAAAGGAAAGGGAAAACAATTTATTGTTTTCTTTTAAAGAAAACTTGCAAATTTGAATTGACTTTTCTATCTATTTTATGTCAAAAAGGAAAATTTCTATTTTGAGAAGACTCTCAATCTATAAAAGAACTCCCATTTCTCATTTGCAATAGATTAATGTCAATTTCTTAGATTAATTACAATGAAATCATGTCTTAGTTTAATCTCATTTCAATTTTTAGAATAATCTTGTATCTTTCAAATATCATTTAAATTAATCTTGCATTCTATTGCATCATATTCATGGAGAAAATCCTTCATTCTTAGATTGGTCTATGGTTGTGAGACTCTCATTTTGAGAGCTATTTGAAACCCCATCTAGATAGAAGGCAACAGGTCGAATCATACAAGCATACAGGATGAATAACTCATATTCACTTGTGTATGTGTCTGATGAACAAGGACTATGTTGAAGTGTATGGTTGAATAGCAACGCCAAATTTAACATATACATTTCTAGCACCCATCATGGGCCAGAACATCTATTTCTATCATTACATTTGAATCAGTTTTGAAAATCTTGGGATTATGTTTGTACTCTAATTTTGTAGGTAAAAAATGCATTTCATCTTTGTTTTAGAGTGGAGCAAGTTTGAAAATTTCTTCTATCTTCTATCTATTATTCTCTTAGTGTCTTTGAAGCTCTCATTTTGAGCCAAGTCTCACTCCACCATCGTGTCTGGATCATTGTTTTGATTGAAAAAGATGATAAACATGCATATACTTGTCAAAAGTTGAATCTATGGCAAAAGAATTTTTCCCAAGGAGGTCGTATAGCGTGTTGCACAAAAATCGAGGCAAATTTCAGATTTTTCTGTACACAGCCCGAGATAGATTTTTCAAAAAAAAATGAAAATAAATAAATAAATAAATAAATCTTGAAAAAATATTTTTTTTTTTCACTATGTTAAATATGACGGCTGTCAAACCATCATTCTGCATGACCTTCTATGACAGCTACAAAACTATCAAATTTAAACTCGCAGGTTGATGATGTTAGCAAGGTTTGAAAAATCTTTAGCCTTTACCATTGAGATTTTTGAATTTGCTGTCTAACTTTAAACGATCATATCTTGCTCATTTTAGGTCAAAATTGCGTGCAATTTTTTTTTTATTTTGGGTAGAATTGTCTGAATATTTTTGGGTTTTTATTAATTTCTATATTTTATTTATATAGTTATCATAAATTGTAGGTTTTCATCACTGTACCTGTTTAATCCTCTGTTTTACAGCTTCCAAACCCTCGTACGGGCTCATACGGTAACATTTTTTAGTGCAATTTTTTTTAAAGTGCGTGATTTTCTATTTACTTTTTGAATATGTGATCTATTTTCTCATTTTTAGATTTTGATAATGTGGACTAATCTTTGGCTTTGATTTTCAATGTGATTATATTTTGTGTATAGCCTAAGAGTAGTTTGCAGAACGTTATCCAAGAAGACTAAAACACAAATTACTCACAAATTAGTTTTGCAGGTTGCCTTTGATCAATAGAATGCAAAACATTGTGCTTTCATTTTTTTTTGTTTTATTACAGTAGGAACCCACATGCAAGAATTCTAAAATGAATTTCTATTTGGTATTTTAAGGAATGGAATGATGTTAGAAAACTATGCTCTCACTCTTTTGCGATGATAAAAAAACTAGAAACATTATTGTCATTTTCTTATGTGTTTGAAGTTTCTTTTAGATTGTAATCCTAAGAATTATATGAACGTATCCTCTCCCCTCACCTTTGTGTATCTTGGGTGTAAGAGAAACTCATATAATTCTTTTAGCATGGCTACCTCCCGAGTGCTTTAATAGAACCAGTGAGAGTGGATTTCCTAGCTGGTAAATGGCTAAAGCCAAGCCCTTTTGAACTGATATATAAAAAATGCCATTGTGATTAATCTCATAATGGACAAGTGTCAAATCATTATGGCAACCTAAATCTCCTCCAATACCCTAGTGGTGCCTTAAAGTCCTGACATCGTTAAGGTGAAAGCCTTTCTTTGAAAGGTTTGGGAGAGGCCCCTTTATTGGGAAAATGAATTGATCACATCCACCTACATGGATGACCTTACTACAAAATTTTTTTATAGTATCTAAAATCCCTCTATCTATTGGCACGAAAGGTTAGAGACTGACTAAGATGTCCCATGTTTTCACAGCTCTTAGTAGAGACAACAGTCCTTTGGGAAGAAATTCTCTTGGGATTCAAAGCTTGGTGTTCCTAAGAAGTGAGTGCACATGTAAGGAGGAGCCCATACCTATAAGCTTCTAAGTTGTCTTCTATGAGTAGACATAGCTTAACTTTGGTTCAAGTGGGAATTAAATAGATATTGCCCTGGCTTACCTAGGATTGTGGTCTGTATATTATAATTTTTTTACAAAAAAAAATCTCCATGATGTGTTTTGTAGGAATGTTTACTAAAACAACAACAACAACAACAACAATCAAATGATCTAGAAAACTATAAACTTTGGATATTTGCCTAACTTGTCTTGTCTGAAACTCTATCGAAACTCTGTCAAATTTGTTTCAAAAACTTGTCAAAACTTGGTCTTTCATCAGTCTATTCTGAAATTCGCACTATCATAATGCTTCTGCTAGTTCACAAGAAACTGCAATCTATTGTTAGTCTAACCTATTGCTATCAAGAAATCTAAATTTATTACACATGTCTAATTGACCAAGTCCTTTGTTCAATCTTATCATCTTTGTCTGCACTGTCATTCTTCTGAGTTGTGAGGGAAGGTTTGTTAACCTTGACTCAAGATCGGAGTCTTTAGCTATCTCCTCAGTTGGACATTTATCTCTTGGTCTCTTTGGTCTTGGACTTCCATAACACTTTAGGTATCATCACAGTGTTGGTCAACCAAATCAACTTATTTATGCCTGTGCAAAATAGAAGTCATTTTAAGGAACTCTGGAAATCTATCACCTTGTTGTCCAATTTTGTATTTTATGGTGAAGGTTTTTTCCAAATCTTCACCAATCCATGCTTTACTCAACATCATCTCTACTCTACCTTTGACTACAATCTGTTGATAGGCTGACTCGTTGTTGTTTCAAAATTTGACTTTTTTGTGCTAGTCCAAGTGACTTGTTATCTTATCATCTTTGTCTACCCTATCCTTATCCTAAGTTGCAAAAGTAGGTTCATCAACCTTGACTCAATATTAGAGTCATTTCTATCGCTTTCTTAGTTGGACATTATCTCCTTTGTCCTTTGTTCTTGGACTTAATTAGCACTTTAGATCTCAATTCAGCACCTGTCAGTCAGTCATTTGATTCAGCATACCTTCTCTTCAATCTTCTAAGCAAGGGCATCAAATCAATCTTACAATGTCTAAAAGTAAAGAAGAGATTCTTAGGGCAAATTTATTACAGCAACTTCAAACTTTGGAATCTGAACTCCAAGGATTAAAGGGGAAAAAGGATACTCCATCTGATAAATCCTCCTTAAGATCAAATTGTCCTTTGCTATTTTATCATGATTCTCACATCTCTCCACTTTCTTCCAACATTGATAAATCTTGGTATGACAATCGCATCTTTGATCAAGAACAATTTTATGACAATCCCAACTTTGATCAAGACCAATTTTATGACCACCCTATCTTTGATCAAGAGCATGCAGAGGAAACTATGAAAAAATCAGATGAAATCCTTTTCTATCCACAAAAGAAGGATATTGCAAGTCAAGAAGCATTTAATTATCCTTTGGAGACAATCTTTACTCCTTTGGGACAATATTATGAATCTATATTGGCACAACTTCTTGAGCATGACCTCATCTCATTACCTCAAGTCACATCACATGGATTGAGATTCTTAAGTAATTATTGTGCATATCATCAAGACAATGAGAATAAAACTTCATCTTGCATGGAGTTGAAACATAAAACCCAAGATCTTCTTGATGATGGCATAATTAATCTGAACAATCTTAATGATTTATCTAAAGAAGAACATGATACTAATCTCAAGCATGATCAATATCAGGAATCCATGTGTAGCAACGGTTCCCATATCACATCTACTTCCTCCACCATTCCTCAATCTCCTAAAGCTTCGTCACCTATATCAAGGATTGATCCTAATGATGACTATGTCTACCCTCAAGGACTACCTTTAAAAGAGATCCAAGCTAATCCGCATATGACTGCAATTCCTTCTCAGGCTTCAAAGATCATAGATCCCAAGATTTCATATGCTTCCATGTTTAGCATGCCTACTCAAAAGTATACTTCATTAATTTTTCAAGAGTCCTTCATGAAATACGAAACTCCTACCTCATCCTTAGAAATGGCTCAATGTCAAGGAGATAATCCAAAGTATGAAGAAACAAATATCAATAATGATCAAGATCAAGACACCATCCATCCTTATCCAATGGTTGACCAAAGTCATACATCTCAAGAGTCTCATGATGATTTTATCATCCCCTTTCATTTCTTCCCAGAAGAAACTCTTACATCTCCTATATTTTATCCATCTCCCAAGAAAGATCTAGATATCCTTTCTAGCATCTCTAATAGGCCTACTAAAAATCAAGAGAAATGTACTCTTTGTACACCATCTAAAGATCCTTGTCAAGATCAGAGCATCTCATTATCTCCTTGTCATGTTCCTCCATGTCCAACTTGAGAAACCATCATTCCTCTAAATCCCTTATAGAAAAATACATCCCCTCAAGCTTCAATTTCTCCTATCAAAGCTACTCATGCTCCTATTGATATACAAATGAATTCAAAAGAGAAGAGCCTTGGTCATGCAGCTCACTCTAAAGATGTTGATATACCCTCGACACATTATATCCCTCCATTCAAATGTAAGCATCATTCTTCTCGATCTTCCAAATGCATCCTTGGTCCCTACATCCCAAACCTAAGACTTTCAAACCTTCCATCTATATTGGGTGCTTATGTCCCTCCATCTACCATGCCCTTCAATACTAGCTTTTCATCCACTTACCCCATCTCCTATCAAGATCAAAAAAGACATACATCCTTGAATTCTCCCTATCACCCAATCCATATGACCCAGTCATATCAACCTCATTCATCCATAATTCCTACGTGTTTTGGAATCAATTTGGATATACAACGAAGAAATCAGCAATACAAGAATCCACCTACATATGAAGATCACTATGTACCATCTAATCGACATGTGAATACAAATACAAAGGAAATATTCAATAGACCACATAGGTCCACTGAGAAAAGTAAAAAATCAAAGAAAATAAGGGTTCCTAAATCCATTATGAAAGAATTGGGTTCTAAATCATCTGATACAAATAGAAAATCAAAAGCTATGTGGATTCCCAAGTCTCTTCTAAAGGACTTGGATACAAAAATAAAATAAAAAGTTATGTGGATTCCCAAGTCTCTCTTAAAAGGCTTGAACAAAAAGGAAAAATTAGAATTGGCATCCAAGCTTCCAAAGGATTCCACTCCATCTCCTTTCAAACATTTTTCATCTCCTAAACCTATTTTGGGTCCTCATGTCCCAAAATCCATTGTTTTGAATATGTCTTCATCCATCTTGGGTCCTTGTGCACAAAGATCCATATTAAAACCTAAATCCATTTTACACACTTTTCCTCTATCATTCCATCATCCTTCAAGATGTGTGTGGATTTTGATCCTACCTACACAAAATTTTCAATACCCTATCTAATATCCTTCACCTACCTCCTATGCATCCATCTCATATTCCTACTATTCCTCTCATCTAATCCATCACATAAATCCTTGACTACCATCTCCCTATCCTCCATATCAATCTTCTTTACCATCACCCTATCAGAATCTATGAGCATACTTTTAGTGGCCTTGGTCTATTATAGAATATCTTTCAGAGGATCACTATCTAAAGAGATAGAAGCTTAAGTTCCTCCATAAAATAAAAAAAGATGAAAAAAAAGAAAAAAGTACCTTGGTGAAAACCTAGTAAACAAGCACCTTGGTAGAAAAACTTAAGATAAATCAATCTGTCCTATGGTGAAAACCACTTCTTGTGGGGCCTTGGATAAGTACCATGATGAAAACTTGGCAAGTAGGCATCATGCATAATTCCTCCTACTTGCAGTCTTCACATGGGGGCAAGTTCCCTCCATTTCATCTTCTCCCATCATATCTTACATCCAGCTACCTCGTGAACATCCATGTTCCTTCTGTTGATCATGACAAGGTTTATCCTATCCATGAGCATCATGTATCCTGACATTCATGATCCCTTCCATCAACCTATTTACTTTCTCTCATGCATGCTACCCTATTGTGATGTTGGTTATCCCAATCCTATCCTTCCTATCTCTGAGCATTCCTATCATAATCAAAAACATGCACTTATACCTCCATCAACCATTATCCTAATCATAGCCATATCCTATCCTATGAAATTGACACCTTGGTCTTGATCAAAATTGAAAAAAAAATTCTTAGAAGTCTCTTGACATGTCCACTCTTTTGTACCACATACTTTTCATGACATTGGGTCATTACCCTAAATACTATACAACATCGCTCCATGTGTGTACATTGCTATATTATTTTTTCCCTATCTTGGGTAATCTTGAAGAGACTATCCTTGAGGGTCGCATTCACCCTCTTCATCCATCATTGGCTATTCCTCTCATACATCAACTTTCTAATCCATCTGCAATATTCTACACCTTGCTAGACATTGGGGAAAACCATTGTGATCTTGCTTGACATTGAGTAATCTCTAAAAATCTATAAATTGCAAAATCTCTAAAAAAATCAAAAATCTGAAAATATCTTGAAAAAAAGATCATCTTAGTGAAAACATAGCGATAGGCACTTTAATGTATATCCAAAAAAATCATATATTCCAAAAATATAAAAAAAAAAATTAAAATTTAAAAATACAAAACAAGAGAAAAAGAGAAAATGGTGTCATTGATTAAAACTGGAAAATAGGTGTCATGGTAGCAAAAAAAGAATTTTTTCCATGAAGGTGAAAACCTGGTAAATAGGTACCTCTTGTTCCACATTTCTATATCTATCGCAACACCACTTGGCTTTATGCATTTTCTTTCCTACTTGCATTTTCTTTTCACGTGATTTCAATTACCCATAAAGACACGAACTTACATGGATTGAAACTGGTCATACTCTCAGGAAAACCTTCCTAGTCTAGGGCACATAGTCCTGTTACTCTTCACATCAGTCACCAGTAGTTCTCACTTCATATACCTACTGATGCCTAGCTTTTGTTATGATCTCTTCACTTGAGAATCTCTCTCACGTTAGTCACTAGTAGTTCTCACTGCATCTGTCTATTGTCGCTATACTATTGAGATTTCTCACATCCATTATAGTTGAAGTTATACTCAAATGACCTATCTATCGATACTCGGTCTTGACAATTCTTTGCTTTAGTTTATACATAGCTTTTGGTCACTTTTGTGCACTTTGGTTCCTCTACAAACCCTACTGCATTGACATTGATTCAGTGCCATATGCCTGGGGGAAACCAAATCTAGTTTGTCCTCGCAACATACGTCAAGTCAGCCACCACTACTAGGGACATGGTTCCCCAAAATATGATCACATCCAAGTCAGTAATCTTGTCACTTATGCAGGACAACTCGCTACTGACACAAACTGGTGTTTTTCAACACCACAATAAATAGTGTTTCTCAACACTATCTTTGGACACATCTGTATTTTTCAACACACATTGGATATTGTAACATAAACATCTATCGATAACAATCAAAGACAATGCACTCACAAGCACAATGATGTTTTTCAACACCTCATACACATACACATTCAGAAACTTTGAAACTGACTGAGCTATGATTGAATCTTTATTTGTATGATGTCAGTTCTCATGGATTTGATTGATATTTTCTTTATCTACTTCTTGTTGGTGTAGTCCTGATGATCCGGAAATGTTAAATAAATAGGGTGTATGTGATAAGAGCTCCCACATTAACGTGGAAAATCCTCACATCCATTAATCTTGTTTATTTGTCCCCCATGGTGAGGTTGGAACTATCTCTTTGACCATTATTGCTCTATTTGTTTATGCACTAATGCACTCATGGTTATCTTGGCTTTTAATGCCTCGATACTAGTGTACTCTTGTAACATCAATTGGAAACAATTTTTAGGTCATCTTGGCTTTTGTGCCCTGGTGCTTACGTTCATTTCCTACATTTTATCTAATGAAAGTCATATTCATATTCTTATGGTTGCAGTGGCACCAGTAAGGATTGTATCAACTCCAATGTTCCAAAAATGATCAATGATGATAATTACACGATGGGTCTCACAACCATGTCCTAGGGATTGCATCTAGCATAGGATAGAATTTTTCATGCTAGACTTGCATTGTGGCAGCAATTCGATGTTCACTTCATTGCCTTCTCCTAGATTTGTATGTTGGGGAGTTCTTCTTCAGAGTCCTAGTTTCATCACGACTGCACAAGTGTTTTATCCTTGCTCTTGATTCTTCACATGTTCTCTTGGTTCGCATTTGTCACACATCCGTACACCCTACATGAGATGTTAGTACCATATACATTACATTTGCATTATCATTTACACATTGCATTTACATAAATCATCGACATACATACAACTTTGCGTCTACATCAACATGTGCATCACATAAACTCATAAACATCACATACATGTGCATTTCATACATCTACATATATTCAAAACATTTTCATACATTTTCATACATTCTAAATCATCTAACCATCTAAGAATATAGGAAACATCTCATAAACAATCAAATGTGAATATATATATATATATATATATATATATATATATATATATCAAATGTGTCAATACAATACAAAATGGTGCTACTCGAGCATGGTCTATCTCAAAAACATGGTGGTACATTACGTGGATGCTAATACATCAATATGATCTCATCTAACAAATATATCATATCTAACTCTGACCCTCTCCCTCGTCACTTGGAGTAGGTGGAGGAGGAGGCATATCTGGTGGCAGTGGTGCCTATGCACCCTCTGATCCTCTGGCATATGAGGAAAATTTTGGCACCTAAAATGCCTCATCTAGAACTAATCTCACATAAGCTACGTAATAATAGGCTTCTCAAGTGGTCTGATGTCCACCCTCCACTAAAAGATGCTCTTGTGCCATCCACAACTATCATTGGAGATCCTAAACTTCCTCATCTTTTTCCAGAAGCCGCGCATCCCGCACGGCTACCTATACTTGCAAGTCTGTAATCTATCTAGTAAGTTATTGTACTTTCTCTCTGGCCCTCCATAGAGCATCCTGCACAGGTGATAGCACATCCCTAGGTACTAGGCCCTGTGCTGGCTCCTAGGTAGGATGGTCCTCCTACATCGGGTCCTCTTGTGGTACCTCCTGTTGCTCTACCTACTACTATACATCCTCGAGTTGGACAACTATCCTCCTCCTGCTTTGCCTCCCACTGCTGCTCACACTAGGATCAATCCACATCTCATGTGCATGTATGTCCACCTATACTGTGCATGGATGTGGTACCTTCTATGGTACCTTTTGTGGTGGTGGTCATGGTACATGCTATGGTGGAGGCACTGGTGCCTACTGCTATGGCACCTCTGGGTACACTACCTGTGCTGGCATGACTATGCCAACTAGATCTATAAAATGTGGAAAGGGATGCATCACGAAGTGCTCCCTAAACTCTAGGGTCATGAGCCCATCTACAATCACACTTAGGAAATCCCATTGAGTCCATGCTAGGGCTCATACGTCTATCATGCATCGAATAGTATCTAACTTAATCAACCATCCCTTCATAAGCTCATCATGAAAGCGAGCATAGGAATAGTACTCCTGGGAAATTGCCTGTGCCCAACCAAATTGCCGCCAGACACGTATGAGTAGAAATCTCTCAATGATAGATATGGCTTGACCAAAGAGAGGCCAAGAAACTAACATGTACCCTAACTGATCACTGGCATCATCCTAGTCCTCTGTCAACCTCCACGGTCACCATGTCATTGCAACCAGATCATCAACCTAAGCTTGCCACTTCTCTATCTTACCCAGTGTGGGATGGGTAATCAAACCTCTATAACTATATATATAGGGCTCCAATAGCTCCCTCATATCATCGCATATGGGTCAGGTCACCGGCAGGTGCTCCCATGCCCACACCTGTAATACAAAGACCCCTACCGCCATACTCTTCACCTCTTTATAGGCAATCTTGTGCATCTCATGGTACATATGGGCCAGCATAGACAGACCCCATCCATATCTGATCAGCTCCTCTAGCATCGTCTATAGCATCTGACCCCAACCACACTCAAAACCATGTTGCCTGCGATCCAAAATCAAATAGGAGCCAAGGAATGCTACCAAAACCATGACCAATCAGCATCTAGGCCCATGCTCTCTGATCAACTCCTCCCATGGGATGGCTCTCCCCATGACTAGCTCATCCTACAAAATCTCTCACAGCACTTGTGTCCTTGGTAGAGGCTTTACATCATACTCCAATCTCAAACCATGGAAAGGTATCGTGAGAATCCTATAGATGTCCTCTAGCATCATTGTCATCTCACCCTAAGGAAGGTGGAAGGTGTTCATTTTTTAATGGAAACGCTCTACTAGTGCTCCCAGTAACCAATGATTAACCTGAATGTCAGGTATCTCATAGAGATGTGATAGGCCCAAGCTATCAATATGCACAATCTCTATGTCATCCAACTTTCTCACCAACCCACTGATGGCTAGATGATGTGACCTAAATGCAATGTCTGGGAAATTGACCTATAAGACATGTAAACAACAAAGCATGATCAATACTTGACTCATAATTCATGATAATCAATACATAACTAAGCAATAAAGAATTATAGACATCCTATGCTAAGGCCTAATGCTGATGCAATTTCTTTGGGTGAAACAAAAACTAGTTTTATATTCAAATAGAAAAGTTTTCTTCATGTGAATTAGCAAATTCTCGCATGAAGAATTTTTATGGGTCGCACGAAATTTCATTCTCATGCGATATTTCATCGCTGTCTACATGAGAAACCCCCCTATCGAAGGGTTTCCTGCATGAGATGTGGGTACCATCCCGTGCGAGGATACCCACCGGCCAATGTTAGAATCTACCTTTTGGGAGTTTCTCATGTGAGGCTTCATCATGAGCCATGTGAGGAAACTAGTTCCTCATGCGAGAACCTGTGGAAGAGTATTTCAAAATGCGTAAAACAATGCAAAAATTTGACCGAAAGTAATAAAATTTGAAATGACGGAGAGGTTAATCGACCACTTAGCAAGGGTCCATAGGCTGCCGACCTATTATGATGCCTAGATCACTCGAAATGATGAGTGCTCATGGGGACCACGATTTTAACTCAGAGCTCAATTCTCAAAAGTCAATGGAGGCAAATTATTTGAAAATGACCTTTTGGACTCATTTAGGTTTTGACTAAATTTTAAAAAATTCTCTAATTTGCATGAAAATTTCACTGTTAGCTGATTTGAGCTCTCTGAATCCATTTTCGTGACTGAAATCAAAATCTGACACTTCTATAAAGCTCAAAATCGCATCTTAAATTTTTTGGAACCAACGTGATCAGACGCTTGTGCAATCAACTTTTTGATGTCACTTTCTTGTCAGAATCATATCTAATCAACATTTTCTCACATATTTGACCTTTTTCCTCAAAAGTCAGCTTTGGTCAACTCTAGTCAACCCTATTCAAGCTTGGTCAACTAGACCTTGACATCACTCAAAATTGATTATGAATCTTCCAAATTCTTAAGTAATCTATTCTGAGTTCTTCTTGCTCTCTGATTCAACATCTATCTGTGATTTCTCACTCTCAATCATCATTATGACATGTCATCTTTCCATTTCACTACCGAGGGGGCATAATGATTACATTATAGAATTTATTCCAATCAATTTGATATGATTTTCAAAAGTCCTCATTGCTAGGGGCATCTCATCACTTGGGGCATGTTCAATTTTTCATACATCACAGTCAAAACTATATACTCCATAATTAATAAGGGAATCTTTGTTCCTTACATCTTGTCATCTATTAGGTATTAGGGAAATCTAACCTAGATCCCTAAGAATCAAGCTTCATTCTGGAGATGATTCTTGAAATCTCTATCTATTAGGTATCTGAGCAATCTAAATCAGATTATTGAGGATCAAGCTTCGTTCTGGAGATGATTCTTGAAAACTCATCTATTGGGAATTGGGGCAATCTAACCCTGACTTCTAAAAATCAAGCTTTGTTCTAGAGATTATTCTGAAACTCAATCTAACCAGTGTCTGGGCAATCTAACCTAAATATTGGGGGACTAAGCTTCGTTCTTGAGATAGTCCCAAACATCTCTATTGACTATCTTTTGGACAGGTATCAAAGCAATCTAACCCTAACTCCTTAAGGTTGAGCCTCGTTCTAGGGACAGTGTTGTGAAAGATATCAATCAAACCAGTGTCTAAGAAATCTAACCTAGATATTGGGGGACTAAGCTTCATTTTGGAGATAGTCCTAAACATCTCTATTGACTAGCTTTTGGACAGGTATCAGGACAATCTAACCCTGACTCCTGAAGGTTGAGCCTCGTTCTGGGGATAGTCTTGTGAAAGATATAAATATAACCAATGTCTGGGTAATCTAACCTAGATATTGGGGGACTAATCTTTGTTCTAGAGATAGTCCTCAAACTCTCTATTGACCATCTTTTTGGACAAGTATTAGGGAAATCTAACCCTGACTCTTCAAGGTTGAGCCTCATTCTAGGGAAAGTCTTGCAAAAGATATCAATCTATCAGGTATCAGGGCAACCTAACCCAGATCCCTAAGGAATAAGCTCCATTCTGGAGATGACCCTCAAAAACTCTACTTGACTGACATCTTGGCAATCTAGCCTAGACTACAGAGAGTTAAGCTCTATCTTGCAAATGGCTCTGAAATCTTCATCAATCAATCTTTGAATCATCAATTTTCAAAATCTATTCTTCTATGCTTCAGACATCAGACTATTCTTTGAATCAATGTGTTGCTCGCACATCAATTCAAAGAGTGGAAAAATGTAAGACCCCAAAATTGGTATCTTGCAACCCTAACCAATTTTGTTGCTTTTGTCATTCTTCTTGATCGTCAAAGTCCTATTGTACTAGGCAATTCTAAGTTTTGACTGACTCTACTTGACCTAAGTGTCAAATGCAAAAAATCCTAAATCTACATTAATCATATATTATATTTAATTCTTAAATATCTATTGGCTAAACAAACCCTATGATTGAATTAATTTAATTATAAAGTCCTAGCAATTTAATGAAATTAAATTCAAAAAAACATGAAAATGAATTAAATAATATTTAATTATTAAATAAATATCCTCATTTCAAAAATTGAATTTAATTATTCAAATAATTGAGAAAAACACATTTATGAGGTCATACTTTATTAATTTTATTAAATATTCACTCAAAAATTTTCTCTCCAGTTTAGAAATAGAAGTTTCGAATTAACTGTGCTTTAAAGAGAAAGAAAACTATTAAAATCAAAGAAAGAAAATAGTTAAAGGAAAGGGAAAACAATTTATTGTTTTCTTTTAAAGAAAGCTTGCTAATTTGAATTGGCTTTTCTATTTGTTTTATTTCAAAAAGGAAACTTTCTATTATGAGCAGACTCTCAACCTATAAAAGAACTCCCATTTCTATTTAAAAACCCCTGAGAAAATATGCATTGTTAGAACAAAAGAAATGCTGCTTCATTTTACTTGATAATCTCATTTACATTTAGCTATCATTTGCAATAGATTAATGTCAATTTCTTAGATTAATTGCATTGCAATCATGTCTTAGTTTAATCTCATTTTAATTTTTAGAATAATCTTGCATCTTTCAAATATCATTTAGATTAATCTTACATTACATTGCATCATATTCATGGAGAAAATCCTTCATTCTTAGATTGGTCTATGGTTGTGAGACTCTCATTCTAAGAGCTATTTGAAACCCCCTCTAGATAGAAGGAAACATGTCGAATCATATAGGTGTAACACCCCAAAATTGGCACCTAACAACCTAATCAATTTTGGTGCATTTTCTCATCCTCGAAGTCCTATTTTACTAGGCAAATTCTCCTCCTAATTGACTTTAATTGACTGAGTTTCAAATGCAG
>MU227549.1:2885695-2909297 GCA_018584345.1 Thuja plicata
GATTTATCATTTATTTTGTAGAAGCTAACAATTTATGTTCTAGAGCTTATAATTTCAATTTTTTAATCAATTCTAGCTTAAAAGAGCATACACTTCAAAGATTTCAAGCACTCTTTTTCATAGAATAACAACATTTTGCTCATATTTAGATGCAGATTTCTCACATTTGATGGCTGTTCTTCACACACTTGCACTTTAAAATCTTCCGTATTAGAGAAGGTCAGGTTGTTGACTCTCGTTCTGAGGGTAAATTGCAGCAATCACTCCTAATTAGGAGGCAATAGGTCGCTTCAATCACGCTTGCAGAGCAAACAATCCATGTTTGTTATTGTGAGTTTCTTGATTGTGTAATGACTATGTTGGGTTTTATGTTGGATAGAGAGGTCCACATTTGACATAAGACAATAGGAATGCATGATGAATAACTTATATTCACTTTTGTATGTGTCTGATGAACAAGGACTATGTTGAAGTCTATGGTTCAATAGCAAGGCCAAATTTAACATATATAGATTCAAGCTATATGCAGCCCTCTTAATGAATATTTCTCCATCCACATCCATGCAAGACTCTTTGTATTCCAAGATCCATTCAAGATTGGTGTTGAAGATCTACAAGAATGTGATTTGATACATCCTACATCCTACATTCTACATTCTAAATTCATTTGGAGTATACATACTTGTGGATCCAAGGATTCGAATCCTCCATAAGGGTTTCTATACATGTAAGGTGAATTTGTTCATTTACTTTGTTTGTTTCTGCAATTTCCATTATACTTTAAGGTTAATTCCAAAACCGGGGTTTGACAAAGGAAAACCCCTCCTCCCAAACAAACAAAACAATTTTTCTTCTAGGTACATGTACAAGACAATGAATTTAAGAGCATATTTGGATACCCTTTTCGACCAAATTTTGGTATCCGTGAACATGATTTTTGTCAGAGCAATGCAGGTCAAAGGTGACATTTTAGGGTACAATTATGCCCCCGTAAAGAGGTCAAGGTTGACCTGATTAAAAAAAAGAAAATATTTCTGGGTTTTCTCCATCTCTATATTTCTGTTCTAGATCCGTTTGCAGAATTTCCTGAAGCTCAACAAAAATATCAGAAAACATGATTTTCTAGATCTGTTATATTTTGAGGTTAGTACTTGTCTTCAATTTATTTCAATTAAGTTTTTAATAAATTCAAATCTATTATATACTCTTCATCCATAATTCAGGAATGTAAGGCTTTCTTCTTTCTTCTTATTTCCAATCAATTGATGCATTTATGCATTAACCATTTTCTTATGGTTGATCAAAATAGATCTTTCCTTTGTGAAATTTGGGGCTAGGAGGAGGATCTTAACTTACATTAATACCATTCCAAAATCATCACACATATCTCTCCATTTTTATCCATTACATTTTTATCCTTTACACACTTTAAAAAATGGCTTGTTGTTTAATGGAGGATAATTATGTGTACCCAAGGGGTCTATGAGGGAGAACATAATACAAGAAAAAAAAAATGGGAGCCTTAGTGGCCATTTTTGTCTGAACAAGTCCCTTGAATTGGTTCATAGGTTTTATTATTGGCCAAGGATGCAGATATATGTGAGAAAGTATGTGGATCAATATTTAGTATTTCAAAAAGCCAAAGGTTTGACTTCTAATACTGGTTTATATCAACAAATTCCCACTCCAAACAGACCATGGGAATGTATTAGCATGGATTTATAAGAGGATTACAAAGAACATGCATTGTTATGGATTGTGTTTCTATAGTTGTTGATACGGTCAGTAAAATGAGCCATTTCATCCCATGCAAAAAAACACATGATGCAAGTTATATAGCTCAATTGTTCTTTAAGGAACTTGTAAGAATCCATGGGTTATATCTTAGTATAGTCTCAAAAAGAGATGTCAAGTTTATGGGGCATTTATGGAAAACTTTACAGAAGAGACTAGGAAAATTATTTCTTTTGGGCCAGCTTATCACCCCCAAATAGATGGCCAAAAAAAGGTCATAAATAGGATCTTAGGGAACCTTTTGAAATGTATAATCGAAGAGTATGGAAAAATGTGGGATGAATTTATACTAGAGGCTAAATATTCTTACAATGTTAGTGTCAATAGGACTACTAGTAAGAATCCCTTTGCACTAGTGTATGGTGTTCATCCCAAAGGAACTTTTGAGCTAAGAGATTTGGAAAACATGTTGGAAAAGAGTGGGCATGTCAAAAAATTATCATAATCATTGAAAAAAGTACATGATCAAGTGAAACAAACACTCAAAGGGGAAACATGGAGGTTAAATATTAAGTTGTATGCAAAGAAGAAATATCTACAATTTGTAGTTGGGGATCTAGTCATGGTGCATTTAAACAAGGCAAGGTTACAGAATGACATACCCAAAAAAGCTACAGATGAAGAGATTGGGTCCATGCCAAATACTATTAGAATAACTAAGAGGGGAGGGGGTGTGAATCAATGGCCTAAAAAATATTCCAATAAATCAACCCAAAAACTTAGTACCCAAATCTTAAGCCTCTAGTTATCTTCATTCCTAAAAGATGAATGCTTTCAAATAATCTTAACAAATAATTTCTACTCATAGTTCACTATTAAACGTTATTCTTACTATTTACCAATTAGCAGTCTTTCATTTACCAAAATACAGTAAATTGCTTAGTATGTACCGGTCAATCTAGATTAGTTATGTTTAATGCAAAATACTAAATCAATGACTCAAACACATTGACACATGGATTTTTAACTTGCAAACCTTGTTGAGGGAAAAACCACTTCAGACCTATAACCCAAAAATTTCACTATTCTAAAATGAGCTCGGTGAAGAGCCAACTCTGTTAAAGGTTACAAACACAATGTTAGGTGTGACCTTGTTAGAGGATTTAAATAGAATAGTTTGCCACTTGATATCTGGTATCTCTATGCTACCTTCTATGTGTTGGATGATATCAATTCTAGGTACTGATCATGCTATTGATATTCTAGTTTTTTTATTGATGTCAACATATATTTATGTGAGAGGATTGGTTGGTTACTTGACTAGAAGAAGGGTACGGACACTGTACGGATGATTCAGAATGATCAAAGTTGGATTTATACAGAAGTATGTGTGTTAACCTTTCTCCTAGGTTCTCTTTGATTTATGTGTCATATGTTGGTTGTCCATTAGTAAGATCGCATCATCTAAAATGTCTTTGTCTGAGAGATATACCTAAAACACAAAGACCTTCTCTATTTAGAATCATAGTTAAAGTCCAGAAACCAGTTTTCACCAAATCAATTGTAACATCTGCAATATGCGACATAGAGCTAAGAGACCTTAGGAGTAAGGTCAAAACACATTATTCTATATAAATCCAACTTTTATCATTCTGAATAATCCATACAGTGTCTATGAACATCTTATGGTTTTATCATACACCTATTATAAAATATTTCACAATATTTGGTAGTAAATATTATATAAAAAGAGATGATAAGATAGGCAAGTTTGATGCTAGAAGTGATGAAGGTTTTTTTCTCGGTTATTCCAATAAGATTAAAGCATATAAATGTTTCAATATGAGATTGAGAAAGTTGATTAAAAGTTCCAATGTGAGGATAGATGAAACATTTCAGATTCGTGAAAGGTTGTATGATTGTGGTCAGAATATAGAAATGAAAGAGGTTATTGTTAAACCTAAAGAAACTTTGATGATTGACAATGAGATTGAAGACAAATAGACTGAAGCTATTGAGACACTGAAGACACCAAGATATGTTAATAAGAACCTTCCTGAAGATCAATTTATTGGGTATGCAAGTATAGGTATGATGACTAGATCTAGAGCTAGCGATAAGATCTATTTGATTTCTCAAGTTGAACCAAAGACTACTGATGAAGCATGTGGAGATGAATCTTGGACTAAATCTATGGAAGAAGAACTTGAAAAAATAAAGAAAAGAAATACTTGGGAATTGGTTCCAAGACCTAAGAATAAAAATGTGATTGGTACGAAATAGGTTTTTAGAAATAAGATGGATGAGAAAGGAATAGTGGAAAGAATGGTATGTAAAGGCTATTAACAAAAAGAAGGCATAGAATATGAAGAAAATTTTCTCCTTTTTCTAGATTGGAAGTTGTGAGATTATTTATTTCTTATGTTGCACATAAATACTTTAAGGTTTATCAGATGGATTTGAAATCACCATTCTTGAATGGTGAGCTGGAAGAAGAAGTTTACATTGATAAACCTAAAAGTTTTCCTTTGACGGATGATAAAAACATGGTTTGTAGACTGAAGAAGGAACTATACAGAGTGAAACAGGGACCTAGAGAATGGTATGCAATACTCAACAAATATCAACTTTGTCTTGGTTACAGAAAAGGTAATGTAGGTAGTAATTTATGTTTGAGAACTGATGAAGATGGAATCTTAATTGTAGAATTTATTATCGATGATATCATCTTTGGAGGAAATGATAAGATGAGTAAGAAGTTTGCTAAAGAAATTTAAAATGAATTTGAGATGTCAATTATTGGTGAAATGAATTTTTTTATTGGTTTGCAAATTAATCAGAGTAAGAATAGCATTTTGATATCTCAGACCAAATATCTTAAGGAAATTATGAAAAAGTTTGGAATGGAAGATTGTAAACCTTTTGGGACATCTATGGTGACTGGAAACAAACAAACTAATAGTGATGAGACTAAAAGTGTTGTACCAACTAAGTACAGATCTTTGATTAGAGATCTACAATATTTAACTCACAATAGACCAGATATTACCAATGCAGTTGGAATTGTGTCCAGATATCAGGCAGATCCTAAAGATACACATTTTGCTGTTGTAAAAAGAATTTTCAAATATTTGAAAGGGACAATAGAATATGGATTGTGATATGAAAAAATCTAATATTTAACTTTACAGGCTTATAGTGATGTTGATTAGGTAGTTAATGTGAATGATAGAAAAAGTATAAGTGGTGGTGCACTTTTCTTTGGGAAAATACTGGTTTCTTGGTTGAGGAAGAAGAAAAACTGTATTGCTCAATCTACCACTGAGTCACAATATGTTGCTACTGCAATAAAATGTACACTAGTTGTTTGGATTAAACAAATGCTAAAGTACATTGGAAAAATTTATGAAAAACTAGTGGTTATCCATTGTGATAAAAATAGCATAGTGAATACATCGAAGAATCCTATAATTCATTCAAAGACTAAATATATTTCTATTAAGTATCATTTCTTGAGGGAAAAGGTAGCAGACAAAGAGATTAAACTCAAGTATATTAGGAGAAAGGAACATATAGCAGATATATTTACTAAACCTTTACCAAAAGATGATTTTGAATATCTCAGAGGCATGCTTGGGGTGACGACCCCTCCTAGTGGTAATTGAATGATCCAGATATGCATTAGTCTAGTGGATCTTAGAGCTATATCATTCCTTGGAATTAATATATGGATCTACTCCTCAGTGGGAGTGATCACATGAGAATACTATGAAGTGCATTTGGGTGACCTTGCACTTGGTTGATCGACATGAAGGTTTGAAAAATATATCCCTTATAGAAAACTAGAGACGAGTTAAGGGACCATTTTCCATTGCTTCCAAAGGGGGAAGGAATCTATGTGAAAACACCTACTATTTTGAGAGGTTTATGTTGAGGATATCTAGAAGATTGTATTGAGAGAGAGTACTTTTGGGTTGATGGATATCAATTTTCCCATATGTTTCCATCAATTCCAAAGGGGAGATTGTTGGATGATATCAGTTTTGGGTATTGATCATGTTGTTGATATTCATGTTTTTTCACTTATGTCAACATATATTTTTATGGAGATGACTGACTGGTTACTTGACTAGCAGAAGTGTACGAATGATTCAAAATGATTGAATTTTGATTTATATAGAATAATGTGTGTTGAACTTACTCCTAGGGTCACTTGGATTTATGTTTCATATTACAGATGTTACAATTGATTTAGTGAAAAATGGTTTCTCAATTTTAACTATAATTCAAGACAGAGCAGGTCTCTATATTTGGGAATATCTCTCTAATGAAGACATTTCTGATGAAGTGATCTTACTGGTGGATATTTGACATATGTTATAATAATGTGTTGAGCTCAATTATTATTTGATGGCTGGTGAATTTGTTTACCTGCTGGGGTAACCTAGTTTACTGGTGCATAAACATTGTATGGAAATACAAATACGTAAGATAGATCAAAAAATATAAGTCTTTATTAATCATCTGTAACTTGAATATATTTACAATATTTTCTCTCCCTTCAGCCCCCTCTAAAGGGAAAGTACATTTCTTATATAAAACCTGAAGGGGTGTGACCAATCGTCACCACCGATTCCCAACTATCGTCTAGTAGTAACTAAGTACCATCGGCTACACATAATATAAATATCACAGCACTAAGTAAGTACTATGGTTAACATCATCCCCCCTAAAGAAAATTCATCTCCAGACAACAACAAAATATTCAGGACAGAACAAGATAGGAATGATGAACCATGTACAAGAACAAAAACATGTTGCTTAGTCTTAGCCTCTACCAAGTGCTGCAAATCTGCTACTCAAATGATACTGTCTCTGTAGCCAATCCTTCCTTAATAGCCATGTTTCCTTCTCCACACCCAACTACTGGGTACATTGAGCCAAGTCTTTCTCTATTGCCTCCAACTAGGTGGTCAGCTCATCCCGAGCTCTCTGTGCCTCCACCATGGCAGCCTCATGTCCAGCCAAGACATACTCCTCAAAGCATAGTACCCTGCTACTGCTCTTGCCACCACTTGTGTGAGGACAATCAATGCATTTAGTAGCTTTGGTATCATCTGCGTAACCTGTGTGTTCACAACCTCCAAATCCATCTCTGTCGGTGGCTTCTAGCTTCCCCTCCAAGGCTTAGCTTCAAACTTCTTTCTCATCAAGAAAAACAAGCGCCATGCTTACCTTTACAACGCGGGTACCCCAAACACTATTATGGTGTGTGTCAAAAATAAATGGGGGTCTGGAGGCAACACCCTCAGCGAGATCAAGAGGCAACACCCCCATGGGGGCCAAGACCAATTTAGCACCTTCAAACCCATGCAAAAGTCCATGGAACACACCATTTTTTTTATTGTCATCTGATGCCCTCTCTCCTCCACCAACTGTGTTATGGTGTGTGTGCAGATGACCTATAACTTGATTTTTCTCACCGCCTCTGTTGTCATCAATTTTTTTTTTTTTACTTTTCGGTAGTACGACCTCCTTGCATGATTTTGTTATGGCCATACGGACCATCTCTTCCTTACTATGTCTCTATTTTGTATGGTCATACAACATGATCCTTCCACCTTTATTGTCGTATGAAAATTTGATTACCTGAACCGCACAGCCATATGGTAAGTGTTCATGCTATCGTACTATGAATGCGTATAGTCCGTACAGTATCTACACCTGCCACTAGACTACTCCATACGGTCTGTGTCCCTTCAGCCTATTCTGTTTGTACAGTCTGTACGGCCTACATAAATGTTTTGGTCCCAAATCCATATGGCCATATGGCCTTTATCACATATTCATGGTCTTTGGAGTTCTGTGTGCCCGTATGATAGTCTATCATACAACCCTATTTGTTTGGTTCAGTTTACACCGTACGACTCTTATTAGTCATACGACAGTCAACCGTACGGTACGACAGTCAACCGTACTATGCATGTACCCATATGGAAGTTGACCGTACTATGCTATTTTTTCCTTCCATTTTTTTTGCCTTTGTACTACCATATGGTACCGTATGGACACCTTTTTTTTTTTTTTTCATTTTTTAAAATTTTTTATAATTTTTTTTTTTGAATTTTATAAATTTTTGAATTTTTTTTTTTTTAACTATTATTTGTCTAATATAATTAATTTTTTGAGGCCTCTTCAGTACCCTTCAGTCCCATCGGGTGCTCTGTCTATACTTTTGGATACTTTGTCCATCCCCTCCAGTCGTGGTTTCAATTTGGAACTGTTAATGGCCTCGTGTATCTCCTGTTCATCAAGAGTCCCCAACTAGATGGCCCCATCATAGCCGACTTCCTAAACTTTGTCCTTGGGTCTATTTTTTATGGAGATCCAAAGGCTAGGAACCACAAATTCTCTAGGGACCACGATCACTAGCCCGTACATAAGAATAAGGAGAATAATCAATTGGAAGGCTGCAGTCACAGGGTTCCAACAGTCGCCGACATGAACGTCGTCACTGAGGTTTTTCCCCTTTGATTTTACATCCTGGTATTCGATGGGTTTGTCCTCTATAAATTGGTGTGCAGGGGTGGCTTCCTCCTCCCTAATGCTTAGCATGTTACAAGATGGTGGAAAGAACTTGTAATCTTCCATCTGCCAATGAAAGAGGCCATTCATTGAATCTCCAACATCCCCTGAACATTCTTCCAACTCCAAAACCGCTTCGTCATTGGGCTCCATTCTTCTTTTCCCTTTGTCTCATCCCACTTGCTCTCCTTCAGATTCTGAGTCTGAAGATGCTAACTCCTTGCTCACCATTTGTGTGCGGAGGTCAATCACGTACTTCCTCCTAGCAGTCTCCATGGTCAGTGTGTTCCACTTCCAGTCATGGTTCAACTTCGCTGAGGTAAGCCACCCTCATCCCAAAATAGCCTTGTATCCCTTTTTCTTTAGTGGAATCACCACAAAGTTGAGTACAGAGGGTTGTGTCCCAATCATCAAGCATTGAGCCATGACGGTTTCGATGGGTTTGATGTCGTGTTGGTCCGCTCCCAACAAGTTGAAGGTTGGAGGCCACAGCGTGGGTTTCCCCAACTTTTTCCATGTCTCCTCCAGAAGTACATTTACTCTAGACCCACCATCTACAATGGTGTCTGTGACAGTGGTGCCAAGGATACCCATCTCGACTACTATCGAGTACCTCCCATTATTTACAACAACTATCATCGGGTCAATTATAGATCCTCCAAGGATGTCCATACATGTGGTATTTGGTTGTGTGGCCAAGTTCCTGAATAGTGTCAATCCCAAGTGAGGCATGGTGTGAAGGAGCTCTTGGAGTTTTACTGGTACCTCCAAATATAATAGTTGTCTCAGAATGTTTTGTTCTGCCTCCCTCTGACCCAAGGTGGTGGCCATATCCCATGTCTCCTTTTATGTATTCATCACCTTCTCTATTTCTTCCCTAGCCTCCCATGCCCATTTTTTTTCTATTCGAGGGTCTGGGTATGTGGTTTTCTTTCCTTGCCCTCAAGTGATGGTTAGTACTGTATTCGTGCTTCCATCTATGTCTAGCCAATTAATGCCAGATTTTGGGTAGTTGGCATCCTCATGGTTTCCAGGACCACACCAATGGCATAGCTTCTATGGGGTGTCACCCTTGTCACATTCCTTTGCAAAGTGGCCCCATTGATTTCAAGCTTGGCACTGGATCACTGGCCAACCCTTGGAGTCATATTGTATTCGACTCCTTGTGTTGGTGTTGTTGTTACTACCCCTTCCGCCACCGCGTTGGTTGCCTTCGTACCTACCTGATGTAGATGGTTACTCCTGGGAAAATAGCACTTGTTGATTCCTCACTTTCATGTTATATGGGAATTCCTCGGTGGAATGGCCCATGATCTAGAAAATATCACACAATGCATTTTTGGGACATGACCCCTTCGTATGGCCGCTCTCCTTACAGTCCATACACCACATGTCATCTTCCCCCTTGCCAGTACCCCCTTTCATGGTCTTGAACTCCTTCATCATTCTCTTCATGTCCTTTTGGAGTGCCATGACTTTTTTATTTGACTCTCTATCACTGCTACTATCATCGTCTGCAGTGTCATCTTCGTCAAAAGAAGACTTGCTTCTTTTCTTCTTGGAGGTTTTCTATTCACTCTCCAAGTCCATAGATCGATTATAGGCATCTTTGTATGAGATGGGGGGAACTATATTAATTTTCCTCCATAGGTTTTATTTTAGGCCCTCCATGAACCATCTTTTCTTCAGGCCATCCGTTGGTTGGCTCTCCATTTTTTTGACTAACTCCTTCAGTCGATAGCTGTAGGCCTGCACAGTCTCCTTCTTGCCTTGTTTGGTACCATATATCTCAGAAACAATTTCATTGTCATCCCTTAGGAGTTGAAACTCCTTTTGGAATTCTTTCTTGAGTCTGTCCCAAGTGGTCACCGTTGTTTTGTCCACATTGGAGTACCAATCGATGGCTATCCCTTGAAGGGTTGCTGAAAATTGTCTCATCCATTCATCCTGGTCAGTGACTCCATTTGTAGACCAGATTGTCTGACACGTACGACAATTTCATACTGGATCTTCCTTCCCATATCCATGGAATTTTGGCAACTTCTCCTTCTTGGTCACCATGTTTACTTTTCTAGGTGCTGACTTTGTTTGCAGTACCGTTTGTGTTACAGGCTAGGATGATACTGTTGGCGTCGGTACCCCAAAATTGTTTTGTACTATACCACTTGATGTCCCTAAACTATAGGAATTGTCTAGGCTCAGTGGGGTACTATGATTCTCGTGCCCCTCAATCACTTAGATACTCACAGCGGCAATAGTATCATGAGCCTCCCTCTATGTGGCTTCCTCTTTTTCCTTCCTTCGGACTTCTCTTGCTTTCGTCTGTGGGGTTAAGGTTAAGGACCCAAACAAGCTCTGTGTTTCCTCTATGCAGTCCTTGTCACTTCTCCTAGCCTCCTAGTTAGATATCTCTGAACCCTCACCTTCACTTACTCTCTTTGGTAGTCCTTCAGTGTGTCTTCTATATCTCTCCCTTCGCTCGGCTTGCTGTTGTGTGAGTACTACTTTTCTATTAGCTTGTTCCTCCTTGAGTTCCTTCTTTCTATTTTTGTTTTCCTTCCCGAGCACGTCTAGGAAATAATCAACACATCAATTAATTTTATGTTTTCCTTCCCGAGCACGTCTAGGCAACGACACCAAATGTTTACCCGCTAGGGTAACCTAGTTTACTGGTGCATAGACATTGTATGGAAATACAAATACATAAGATAGATCAGAAAATATAAGTCTTTATTAATCATCCGTAACTTGAATACATTTACAATAGTCTCTCTCCCTTCTTCCCCCTCTGAAGAGAAAGTACATTGCTTATATAAAACTCGAAGGGGTGTGACCAACCGTCACCACCAATTCCCAACTGTCATCCAGTAGTAACTAAGTACCGTCGGCTACACATAATATAACTATCACAGCACTAAGTAAGTACTATGGCTAACAAACTTAAGACATGTAGCATGTAAAATGAATTGTGAGCATGGATTGCAGATCTGGAATTATAAGTGATGGATTCATTTTGATGTTTACTTGTTGTAGGTACATTTTGTATCTTAGCAAGGGGTTATATAATTATTTGTACATAGGAATGCCTTAATTGGCCGACCTGACTAATTATTTGTATATTAGGAAATTTTAACTAGCAGACCTAATGAATTATTGTAAGAGGCTATATATGAGTGATCTTTTCTTTTGAAAATATGTGACAGAGATTGAAGAGAAGAGAAGTGGAAGCTGCAAAACTTGTTTGACTGCTGGATGTAGAGTAAATTTTATGAGAAGATTACTTCATTGGAACTATCCAAGAAAAGACATTTTCTGTCAGACAATTCACTGGATTGTATATTTTCTATATACACTTGTTTAGATTGTGAATCCTTAAGGGTGGTTTTAACCTTCTTTGGGTAGTGTTCCTAGGCATTGAAGCTATTGTTTCTCTTGACTCCTAAGAGGGACTATGTACTATAATGTCGTAAAAAGCTCCTAACAAGGCTAAATATTTTAACAGTGATACTATACTCTCAGTAAATTATGTGTGGGTATTAATTCCCACTGGAATTTTACCTTTAACATGGTTTCCTCAACAACAAGTATTGTGTTATGGCATTATTATTTAATTTGTTATCATTTACATCTGCAGATTTGGTTTATGAAGTTGAAAATTTAATAATCTATATTATAATTGATTCACCCCACTCTTAGTTATCTTCTGGACTGTTATTCCTAACATTATGACCAAACCCAGTGTAGTTTTTGAAATGATATTTGGCATCTCATGATATCTTCATGATCAAATTTTTGGATACTCCTTGGGATGTATCTCAATATAGAAAGGATTGTTAAGTCCTGCTTGGTTAAGAGACTTCCTGATCTAGTGGTTAAACTAAAACTGTAAATGATCTATTCACATATACAACTATAGACTTGCAGATTTTTAGATCTATTGTAAGCTCATAATAACTTTATGATCAATATATCTTTTCAGTACCTTTGCTCCAGTTCTTTATGCTCAGTGATTTTGTGCTTCTATGTTGCTCAGTGTTCTTAGAAATCTTTAGCTCTTTCCTTAGCTTGATTGATAAGGACTGTATGAATTTGAGCTTCACTAGTTTCTCTTCAGCATCCTCTTTTTGTATCCACTCCCCTAATTCATAATGAATTATATTGTCTCTTTATAGACATGATATCACTATTTCTAATTTGTTGAATTTCTTGTTCTTGGTGTGATCCATGATTTTAGCCAATCTAGATTTAAATATTTTAATCTTGTTTTATCTTGTAGATATCTTCTTTGCAATTGTAATAAAACTTCTTTAAAACTCTCTTATCTCTGCCTTCAAATTGGTTGATGAAAACAATATTAACAACTAGTTAACTCCTACTTTAGCTCTTGCCAACTAAGTCTTTTTTCCATTTTTGAACTTTAGTTGCTTCTGGTGTGAAAACTGACATTAGCTTCGGTCAACACTTCACTTCTCCTTGGGAATCTCTCTCAGGGTTTTCTATTCATTGGGCATCACTATGAAGTTCTACTTGTCAGGTTTCTTGCTCGAGCATCACTGTGACTTTACTTTTGGGTTTATTTGTTCATCGGGGTGCACTACCCGTCGATGTTTGTTTTCACTTAGTGAATACTGATCTTTTATGCATTGCTGAAAGCATAACCTTTATCTATAAGGTTATTTAAATTCATTGAGACTTTGTATATAACCAATCAGATTATATCAAGTTGACATCAATATCAATATAATTCATTAAGAGATTTAATATCTTGCATTCACTTTCGACATTTCGGTGATCAACTTAACATCTTCACATATTCAATTAGTTATAGTTCATCAACCTCTCCCTTTGGAATTTATTGCAAGATACTATATTATCACACTATATTGTTACTAATACAATATCAAATATATCAGTTTAAGATCATTAATCTCTCCCAAATATTTTATTCTATAACCAATACAAATGTCTACCTCTCGGTAAGATCATATAGCTTAGATTTTTTTCTCACAGAGTGTTTTCTGCAATCTTCAATCCATTTACTTGATCGATGTAGCAGCTTCTCATTCTTTCTTTGATGTTGTCTCTCCCTTTGACTGTTCCTCTTCTTTCTCATCTCTTTATTCTTTTGATAGCAATAAGTCATCTCATGATACTTCTCTCCCTTACAGGCTACATCTCTCTCTTATGATAATTTTAGAAACTTCTCTCCCTTTGTATAATGATAATCTCTCTCCCTTTGACAACAATGCTAGAGTACAACTTTTATCATGCCAAAGTTATATCCTTTCACCTTTTTATAATATACTCCTTGAATTTCCCTATCTATCAGTAATACAATGACTCTAGTTTTTAGTGTACATATGTACCTTGCTGTGTACAAATGTATCTTTGCATTCCATCTCTTTTCTTGCATCAACATGAATGATCTTTTGATTTTGGGTAGGCTGATGCAATTTCCTAGTGAGTTTATTGACGGATAGACAAGGGTTGGACCCCTAGACTCTTTCTCAAGTACTCAAATGTATCTTTAGATAATGGCTTGGTGAATATGTCAGCTAATTTTTCCTTGTATTGAACATATTCTAGTATCACTTCTTTTTCTTTCACTTATTCTCTTAATTAATCATACTTGATTGCTATATGCTTAGTCTTAGCATCCATGACTATATTCTTTGATATGTTTACTACACTAGTATTATCACAATAGATAATCACTAGTTCAAGAATCTTCATATTCATACCTTATAGTAATTGTTTGATCCACACAATATTTGAGCATTTTGCAGCAGTGACCACATATTTTTCTCATGCAGTAGACTGTGAGATGCATGCTTTCTTCTTACTGATCAATGTGACAATTTTGTCAGCCATGAATAATGCTCCTCCAGTTGTTCTCTTCCTCTCATCTAGGTTTCCAGTCCAATCAGCATATGTATAGACTTAAAGCTAAAATTTACCCTTTTTATACCACAAGTCATAGTCCTTGGTGTTCTTTAGATATCTCACAATTCTCTTGGCAGTAGTCATATGTGATTCTTTGGGATTAGCAAATAATCTTGCAACTATTCCAACTACATGTGCTATATCTTCTTTGGTATGAACAAAATACACAATTTTTCCAATCATTGATCTATATAGGGTTTGATTTACCTCATTTTATTTTTCTTCTTTTGTCAGCTTACATCCACTTTCCATAGGTGTTCCAAATGGCTTGGAATCTTTCATTTTGAATATCTTCAACACTTCTATGATGTATCTGGACTGAGTGATATATATGCCTACATCTTGTTGAAGAATATGGAGACTAAGAAATAATTTGATCTCCCCAAACATAAACATTTCAAACTCTTTTCTCATTTCATTAGAAAATTATTTACATAACATATCATTAACAAATTATTTACATAACATATCATTACCTCCAAATATGATATCATCAACAAATATTTTAGCAATAAGAATATTATCATTAGTATCTTATTTTAAGTACTGATTGGTATTTTCACTTGTTCTTGCAAATTCAATACTTATGAGATAGGAGTGAATTATTTCATACCAGGCTCTAGGTGCTTGTTTCAATCCATACAAGGCTTTGTGTAGTATAGATACCATGTTTCTCTTGTCTGGATCAACAAACCCTTTTGGTTTTTCAATGCATACCTCTTCTTCTAGTATTCCATTTAGGAATGTAGATTTGACATCCATCTCGTATACCTTGAATCCTTTGAATCTAGCATAAGAAAGAAGAATTCTAAATCCATCTAGTCTAGAAACGGGTACAAAGGTTTCTCCATAATCAATATCTTGTTCTTGTGCATACCCCTTGCATACTAATCTTTCTTTATTTCTTATGACTTCTCCATTCTCATTCAGCTTAATTTTGAATATCCATTTGGTACCAATGACAATCTTGTCATCTGGTCTTGGTACTAATGTCCATGTATTTTTCTTCTCAATCTGTTCTATCTCATGATTCATAGCACTGACACATTCTTCATTTTTGAGTGTAGTGTTAATAGATTTAGGCTCAAAATCACAAAGTAAACATGTAGTGTTTAGTGACTAACTTCTTTTTTATCATTCCAATCTTCTTGTCTCCTATGATCTGATTATGTGAATGATGTCTTCTGACATACTTGGAAATTTTTGGTTCATCTAATTTTCCATCATTTTTATCATCATCTTGACCTTCATTCTGATCTCCATCACTTAGAACATCATTTGGAGGATTTTCTTGATTTTCAGTACTTGCAGCCTAATGATCGGGTTCAATGTTATGTTGTTTGGGAGCGATACATTGTTTCTTAGGTAGAGTGTTAGGTTCTTTAGTGTAAGGAAACCTGTTGTATTCTTCCTATTATTTTATTCTTTCCTTATCATTCTTCTCTATAAATTCATCTATCCTTACATTTGTACTTTCAATGATCTTGTTAGAGGACTTGTTAATACATTTATAAGCCTTGATTTTGGTGGAATACAATAGGAAGATGCCTTCTTCACTTTTGGAGTCAAACTTTCCATTTCTATCATCTTTCAAAATATAATATTAACTTCCAAAGATTCTAAAGTAACTTATATTGTGTGTGTAACCATACCATAGCTCATAGGGTATCTTATTTGTGTCCTATAATTGTACTTTGTTTAATGTGTAGACAACAGTACTGAGAGCTTCCCTCCAGAATGTTTGAGTGATATTTTTGTTGGAAAGTAATCATTTTTGTGTAAAATTCATTTACTTTTTGGTTATCATTTCTGGCAAGATATTTGGGTTTTAGACTGATTCAAGAAAAGATAATTTTTTGTGATTCATAAATCGACTAATTGTAGAAGCAGAGATACAGAAGTGTTTTGGCTGTCGAAGATCGAGATCAATGATTTGGGGAAAGAGAACTTAGAGGAAGAAAGTATGGGGTATGTATGACCTCCACCTAAGATCAATTTTGTTTTGGTTGAGTCTATGGTGAGTTAGACAAAATTGAAGACATACAGACTGCAAAGTGTAGCGAAGATTGAGGGAGTATGGCTTGGACTCCAGACAATCGAAGTTGTATTTTGGTTTTTGATAACCTCCAGATTGACTATACAAGAGAAATGAATATTCATTTAGTGTTTACTATATAAAAATTACTTTGTATTGAAGGTCAACTTAGTAATAATTGTAATATTCATATTGTGAGCCGACTTTGTAAAGTTGTGAGATATATATGTAAGATCTTTTTGATAAAGGTTGAGATGTTTTTGTTAGAGAACCAGTTGGACAGTTGGATAAGTTGTTGAAGTGAATATAAGAGAAGAGAATGGCATAGATCATTGAAGAACATTAAAGGAATTATCTAAGCACCAATATTGCTTGTTTTTGTTCATGACTAAGAACACTTTGTAACCTAAATTATATTGTAAGATTTGTAAACTCAGTTGGCCCCTAACAGGGTGTTGTGAACCTTTAACAAGGTTGTTATTCCTCTAACAAGCAAATGTACTATGTAATATTAATCTCCTCACAGGGCTAGGTATCCTTAGAAGGACATTGGATCAGAGCCCAAAACTATGTCAAAAATCAATCTCTAGGGATCCACAATACCCCTACTCCCATACAATCTAGGGCTCTACTAAAGAGTTCCCAAAACCCACATTCACAAGACTAGGTCTTCCACTAGCCTTCAACACCCAAAAGGGAAAAATAGGACATAACTATAACCAAGTAATCTAGGGATGGAACAAGGGTTCTATCAATATCAGATCATCATTTTAGATGAAATTAAAGACCAATCTCACGCTGAGATGTCTCTGAGATTCAATTTAGACACCTAAGTGACTATAGGGCTACAAGGAGAAAACATGGATTCCTGAGGGAAAAAAACTTGGAAATCCTCCATAGAAAGTCTTAACCACCCCCAAAGTCTTTAATCCATCCACCAACAACACCCTCCAAGCTATGGTTCTTGAACAATCCCCTAACTCCTGTTGTCCTCAATTCTCTCTAAGGCCTAATAGGGCTAATAGGTTGCTTTTTCCAAAGCAACTACTTGAATCTCAATTTAATTTGTCATCCCACCCATTTTAATTCTTGAGGAATCTTATAAAACTTCTAAATATAAGTATTTAGACTTTCATTACATGTCATTCAAGAGGAACTACCTGATGGGCTCACCCCAAAATGAGATATCCAACATCATATTGATCTTATACTAGGAGAAAGTCTTCCCAATCAAGAATCTTACAGAATGAGTTCGATACAACATGAAGATCTAAAAAAATAGGTAACTGATCTCATACATAAAGGTTTAGTGAAGGAAAGCATGAGCCTGTGTGTTGTACCAGCGTTGCTAACACCAAAGAAGGATGCAACATGGTGTATGTGCATAGACAGTCACGCAATAAATAGAACAACCATCATGTATCATGTTCATATCCCTCATTTGGATGATATGATGGATGTTCTTGATTGAGAAACAAATTTCACTAAAATTGATCTGCAAAGTGGGTACCACCAGATCCACATCCAAGAAGGGGATGAATAGAAAAATTCTTTCAAAACTACGGATGGTTTGTATGAATGGAAGGTTATGCCATTCATATTATCAAATACACCTGGAAATTTTATGAGACTCATGAATAATATGTTGGATCCCTACATTGGCAAGATTGTAGTAGTTTATTTTGATGATGTACTAAATTTTAGTAACGGAAGGTCATAACATCTACATAACCTGAGGATAATATTGGGTGTATTAAGAAGAGAGAAACTATGTGCTAATTTGAAGAAGTGTAGGTTCATGAAAGCAAGCCTATTTTTTTGGGATTTGTTATTTTTATAGATAGTATCAATATGGATCCATAGAAAGCTTGATCAATTCTTGAATGGCGTATCCCACATAGTATCACCAAGGTGAGAAGTTTCCATTTATTTCCTACTTTATATAGAAAGTTCAATTGTAAATTTAGCAGCATTGTAGCACCTGTGACAGATTGCACTAAGGGTCGGGAGTTCTCATGGACCACAAAGGTTGAAGAGAGTTTCTAGTATCTAAAGAAGAAGATCACTAAAGCCCCTATATTTTCCTTTCCAGATTCTAATAAAGTGTTTGAAGTGGACTATGATGCCTCACATGTGGGCATTGGCGGCGTACTTAGCTAAGAAGGTAAGCCCATTGCTTTTTTTAGTGAAAAACTAAATGATGTGTGAATAAAATAGTTGACATATAATATAGAGGTCCATGCAATTTTGAAAGATCTGGTACCCAAAGAATTTGTGTTGTTTATAGACCATATTGGTCTAAAATACCTTAACACAAAAATGAAATTGAACAGTAGACATATAAAATTTCTCTCTATCCTTCAACGGTTTACTTTTGTTCTAAAGCATAAATCAGGGAAACATAATCAAGTTGCAGATGCCTTGAGCAAGTGTGTTGTTCTTCTAACCAAAATGGAAATAGAAGTAGTTGCATTTGATGCGATCAAGGACTTGTATGAATCTCATAGTGACTTTTTGGAAGTTCTTGATCAATTGAAGAATCTAGTACCTCCACACACAGACACTATTCAAGGTGAGTATCCTATGAAAGATAGTTATTTATTCAAGGGAAAATATTTTTGTGTTCTGGTAGGCTCAATGTAGGAAAATATTATTAGAGAATTCCATAGTAGTGGTATGGCTGGGCATTTTGGGAGGGATAAAACAATAGCCTTGGTAGAATATAAGTAATACTAGATAAAGATGAAGTGGGATATCACCAGATTTATGGAAAGGTGTCAAATTTTTCCAGTAGCTAAAGGGAACTCCCAAAACACTAGATTGTACATGCCATTACCAGTACCAATAAAACCATAGATATACTTTAGTATGGATTTTTTGTTGGAACTACCATATACACAATGAGGTAATGAATCTCTCTTTGTAGTTGTCAATGGATTCTAAAAAATGGATCATTTAATTTCTTGTAAGAAAACTAGTGATGCCACTAGGGTGGCTGAGTTGGTTTTTCTAAAATAGTCAAATTGCATGGGATTCCAAAAACAATCACCTCTGATCTTGATACTAAGTTCTTGAATAATTTCTGGAGGACCTTATCGAATAATATTAGGACAAAGTTGATGTTTAGTGGTGCTTATCATCCACAAACTAATGGGAAAAAAGAAGTGGTCAATTGAAGTTAGGGAAATTTTTTGTGATGCATTGTTGGAGGGAAGCCCAAACAATGAGATTTGGCATTGCCCCAGGAAAAATTTTCTTATAACAGTTGTACAAACAGGTCAACTGGTAAGTCACCATTTAAATTTTTTTATGGTCAAAATTTTTAGGGTGTTCTCAATTTGGTGCAAATTCCCTTTGGCGATAGAGTCAGTGATGATGGAGAAGCCTTTGCAGAATAGCTCTACTAGTTGGAGGCATATGTAACACAAAAGTTATGGGACAACAACGAGTGGTACAAAGCTTCTACAAATGCTACAAGAAGGCATCAAGTTTTTAGTGTAGGTGATCTAGTGATGGTTTATCTAAGAAAAGAGAGGTTTCCTACCAGTACTTATGACAAATTGAAATATATGAAAATTTATCCCTGCAAGATTCTGGAGAAGATTAATGATAATGCTTATGAGATAGAGCTCCATAGTGGTCTTGATATTTCTCATGTGTTTAATATATCCTATTTATATAATTTCTATGGTGATGATACCTTTTTTGAAACTGAGGAAGAGGTGGACTGGACACATACTATCCTCATTAAGAAAAAGGAAAAGTTTGTACACATTCTACATAAGAAAATTGTTCAAAATCGCCAAGGTGACTACAATACATGTCTTGTGTTGTGGGAAGGGTTCAGACTAGAAGATATCACCTAGATTACATAATGGGATTTGAGGAAGCTAGATGAGGTTAAATGGAATAAATTCAAGAACCAGAACTTGCGGGAGCTACGTACTTTTCAAGTAGAGGAGAATGATGCAAGTGCTTTTGAGCGTCATAACTTTTGACTCGGATGTGGGTTTTTGTGGAAATTTTACAAGAACATGCATGAGTAGGATTTATTTGAATTTCCAATTAGATTAGCTCTATTGGTGGTTGTTTTGACCTATTTCAGGAGCCATAAATTTCATTTTGGCCTCCAAAATTTGCTTTTCTTGTTTTTTTCTTTTTTTAAAAAAGTTGTTTTTGTAATTAATACAAAATCGTGTCTTCAATTTCGTGGATTAGTTGGAAATTCATCTGGACTTATTTGGGGGATTTTATTGGGAAAAATCATGATTCATAGGATGGGTTTTGGAAATTACCAAAAATGGAAAAAAAAATTTGATTATCCCTAAAATCTACCAAATATGGTAATTTTTGGAATTGTATTAATTAGGAGTTTTTGTTCACTGTAAGGTACAGTAAGTTTGAGAAGTTTAATGAAGAATTTTGAATTTTGCAACCATATGTCATGTATATTTTTTATTGTTTTTCTTGAAGGTTTTGGTGCTACATCATATATCTGCAATTACATCAAAACCAGTCATGAAAATGCTAGGGACACACCCCTAGACAGAAGACCCAGAAGAAGCTACAACATATAGTATTTTTACATCATACCCCTCCTAAATATAAGTATATATATGTGATATATTACAATTATAAGCCATATTGTATTACAATAACTGCCATGGGAAAAATTGTTTGCATAGAACCATCAATGGTAACTTAAACTACTGGAAGACTGAACCTTACTATTATCAACATTATCATCATCATGGATCTCATGATTAGGAATCCTATATCTCATTTTCCTATCATTGATCTTAAGATTCTATATGAACTAGTTCAAATTCTCAAGCTCCCTTTGATTCAACATGTCCTTATGCACAGAGAAATACAAGCATCATACTGCATCTTATTTGTAAATCATTATTTGACCTTCCCTCATTAGGATCAGAAATATGTCTTCAGAGATCTTCAATGTAGCTGCAATTTGTGTCATAATTTGGAAATGTGTGAGTTTACAACCAAACTAAGTAAGTTGTTTGCTTCTCTTTTGAAAATTCTCCCCATTCCTATCCTTCCATAGGAGCCATAAAATCTCATAAGTTAAAACATACCAAAACGTATTAGACTTTAAATAAAAAGACTATGCATAGACAGAAAGGATTTCACTCCATGAAAAATAGAGATCATTATTCCATGTAATGGGAGACCCCAAAAAATAGACCAAATACCACATGCATAACTACATTAAAAAAACAAGTGTTCATATTTTTCAGGAACATAGAAAATTTCACACATAATAATGTTGTTTTTGTCATTAGGAATAGTAAAGCCAACAACAAGCTTTTTAAGAAGTAACAACCATCTAAAATGGGCATTTTTATCTTCCCAAGGGGAGTGCTAGAAAAAATTAAAGATAGAATGTGATTTAGAGACCGAAAAAATCAACCCCAACCTTGGTTTGCTCTATCAAAAATACAATAATCACTTTTGAAGATGTAATAAATATGTTGAGAATATATATTAAACAATTCAATGTCATCTTTTCATTTTACCCACTGTGGAAACTGCATAGTATTCATGGAATGCCCCAAAAAGATACTTCCCACAACTTTATTGATAATGGTGTAAGTGTTTCTTGGGAGCTAGGAATGTTATAATTGGCATAATTTTCCTCCCAAGTCCCTAGCCGATTGTCAATTATAATATCTTGCACCATAGAGATGCCATATTTATGCCAATTTTGGCAGAGCAACTTTGAGTTAATGCTAAGGATTTACCATTAGTCTCACAATCCCACCATAAGGATCTGTCCATGACAAAGTATGTAGGGGATCCTCAACCGACCCTCACCCTAAACATAATAAGCTCCCTAACTTGAATCCAAGCCTTCTAGAGGGATTAAAAATCTTTACAACAAAATATAGATAACTAAAAATTACCAGAAACTTTGACACAGATAGAAACATTAGTCCAACTTTTTCCTTTTTTGATAGAATAACTATTAAAATTATTTATAAACAAAATATTCCAAGGTTTGTCCCTAGAAAGAGCTTGCAGAATCCATTTAAAAGCCAATTCAAACCATGAGTTTTTAGATCTTTAAGACCTAGGCCTCCCTGATTTCTTGGAAGACAATGCCAATCTTATTTAACACAATTGCTCTTCTTATTTCCTAGTCCATGTGACCACAATAAATCTCATAATCCTTTCAAGGTTGTTTGATTTATAGTTAGAAAATAACCAACTAGAGGAGAAATAAATGTGATGAGATGACAGAGGCTTTTGGACTATTTGTATCCTACCATCTAGAGAAAGAAGATTAGTCTATCACTTCAAGTACTTATTCTCAATTTTTAGAGAAAATCCAATCCCATATGTTGTTAAGTGAGAGGTCCATAGAAAATGGGATCCCCAAATACCTAACCATTGACTTGGGGGCAACCCATTGCCATCCTTTGGAGACAACCCACACTGGAGGGTCATATTATCAACCTATAATAGAGGATATAGAAGTAACCACTTTATCTCTTGAAACCAAATGAAAATATTGAAGCCTCTGATACATATTGTCAAAATTATTTTCCTCCAGTTCAAGAAATAGCACAGTTTCATCTCCAAATTGAGCATTAAGAAGTGTCTCATTATTGGGAATAATAATACTTATCATTAGAGGGCCTTACTGAGGGGTCCTTGTAATGTAATAAAAAGCATCTACTACAATAACAAACTAAGAAGGAGCAATAAGACACCCCTATCTAATTGACCTTTGGAGATTAATGTTATTTGAACTTCTAGATCTTTATGAAGATCTTTTCGATCAAGGAAGCCTTTGTGTACATATTAATTGTAGAATTATTAAACTCCTCCCCAAAGGTGGTGATAAGACTCAAGTTAAAAATTGGAGTCTTATTACCCTGTTAAATCTATATGATAAAATTATTGATAAGGTTCTTGCTAGGGGAATAGAGTATCTTCTCAATAAATTTATATCTCCGACGCAAATAGGTTTCATTAAGGGAAGATTCCTCCTTGAGAAACTAATTACTAGCTAGGAGCCAATGCATTGGGCCAAGAATGAGAACCAGGACGTTGTTATGGTACTGCTAGATTTTGGGAAGGCTTATGATACAATTGAATGACCATTTGTCCTAGGCATGCTTCAGGCATTTTTTTTTCCCTCCTATTTCTGTAAATGGATTAATATTATCCTTAAAGATTCGTCCATAATCATTGATTTCAATGGTGAACTTTCAGATGCCATTATATATATATATATATATATATATACACACATATATATGCTATTGTTGGATATATATA
>MU227549.1:2909894-2926537 GCA_018584345.1 Thuja plicata
TATATATATATATATATATTTCCTCTTGAAAGGTTGCCTTCTCTAGTTATGTCACTGCCACCGTATTTCTTTTCTTAAGTTTTCCATTTCTTATTCATCTTACTAGTTCAAAGTAACCTCCGCAAAGGATTTCTATTGGACTACATATATATGACTCCTACAGACACGATCCTATAACCAATCCAACGTAGGGTGTCAAGGAGTCGACCAAGGAAAATGATGCTTCATAAGTGGTATGTATCATTTGTCATAAGAAATAAGAAATAAGTATATAATGTTAAGAGTAGAATATGTATTTTATAATATTATAACATTATTAATATATTAAATATAAAAATCTTGCTATTATAATAGTATTAATTAAATATAAAGATGATTATAGTATTATGAACTAGACAGATTGTCAGGAGTATTGATAAATATTATTAATTTGATTTAATGTTATATTTGTGAATAGTATTAATAATATTAATGCCCAAAATATTAATATTTTATTATAGATTAATGTTTTAAAAATTAAGAAAAATCAGGTTTTAGAAGGACCGCAAACTCAAAGAGTACAAGAGAATAGATAAAGGTTTTATTCCAGTGGAAAAGAACATCAAAAGAAAAAGAAGAGGGATAAAGAAGGAACCCCTAAATACAAAAACAACCCTAACTAGATAGCTAAAATAATAACAGTAAAAATAAACCAACTACTTCTACCCTTTTAGACCCTAGAGGGTTTCATCAATTTTAGCATCCAATTCGGTCATCTTGGCCACACTAGCTTTAAGCTCTAGAATATCCTTGTTGGACAAGGAGGTTTGGTTAATCTTTGCAATCATTCTAGAACTTTGTCCTTTACCCTTGGTAGTAGGAGGATGACTGCTAGCATAAGTTTAGATCAATTCATGTTAATTATTAATATTATATTTATCATCAAAATATGGAATGAATTAATAAATTAATTATTAATCAATTATATTAGAGCAATATTTCAATAGAGTATGTGTACTTGGGAATATATTTGTACATACATCAATTAGGGCACATGGAATTCTTCTTGTCCTAGGTTTTCTTATTGTCAAGCAACTATATATTTCCTTCTTATTATTTGATAGTATAATTTGACAACTTAAGACATGTTTTCTCTCATGTTCTACATAATTTTTCTTAGGCTATCTTAAAATTGTGCCAATTGATTTTTCCAAGACCACATTTGATTGATATTACTTATTTTTCTATATAAATAAACCAAGTAAAATCTATTAGAATAACGGAGAGAGGGGGGGTGAATCAGTTAGACTCAGTGCCCTCACAAAATTATCCTATAGTCCCAAATTCCTCCAGATGTATAACAAAATGATATCAAATATAAGACTCAACTCAGTGAAATAGAAACGGTGATTTCAAAATATAATTGTAATCACCTAAAAATGGTCACCTAAACTCTAGACCCCCAATATTAGCAATTAATCAAGAAACCCTAATCTTGATTAAACCTAAGTCCTAAATCAAACAGGCAATTATCAAATTCAAACTGATACGACCTAAACCCTAGGTCCTAATCGATCATCTTACTTGATTAACTAATTAATTCCTAAAATCAAATTACATTGGAAAATATATCTTATGTTAATTATTTAATTGATATTATGACATATTAATTAAATAAAAATTACAAAATTGTCAATTAAATCAAAAAGGAATTAAATTAATTATAAAAACACAAATGTGCATCCAAAATAAATTAATTTATTAAAAATGCATATGACATCATAAAATTTAGTTGACTGATTATCAAAATGGAAACAATCCAGTTCCACTCAGTTAACTGATTCTTCACTGAGTATCAAAATGGAAACAATCTAGATCCACTCTGTTAACTGATTCTCTACTGATTATCATTTTAGAAACATTTCAGTTAACTATGAACTAATTTTGGAAGTTTCCAAAATAACTGATCAGTCAGTTCAGTCAACTGACTCTCTCAACCAATCAAATCACTTGCACATGGATAATGCTTCTTCAATCGAATCTGAGCCACTCTTTTTGTTCGATCTCGACCATCGATTTCAGAGATATTTCCTTAAAAGAGTAACTATTTTCCTTCACAAAGGATCCTAACCTTTTATCTAATGTTATTATGCTGCATTTTCTTCTCATTTATTAGCATTTATCATTTATAATTGTTGTTTAATTTCAAGCATGCAAATCTAATCATTAGAGCACATTCAACTTGGGTTTTAAAAATAATCTTTCACTTTTCAATTCGGTGCTTCTAAAATCAATCTTAAGTAGCTTGGATGAACAACAAACTGCATATGCATATCATCTTAGATATTTTATCATAGCTTTAAATCCTTCATTTAGGTTAGTGTGTAGTCACTGAGATTGCAATGATCTGAGAGCAAGCTCATAGTCCTACCTTCTAGAAGGCAACAGGTCGATTCATTCACACATGCAGGATGAATTAATTTATATTCATTTTTGTATGTGATTGAAGAGAAATGACCATGTTGAAGTGTATGGCTAAATCAGAGGCCCACATTTAGCTAGCACATTTCTGGTACCAGAGTCAGTAATCTTGTCATTTCCAAAGGATAACTCGCTACATACACAAACAAGTGTTTCTCAACACCACAATCAATAGTGTTTCTTAACACTATCCTTAGCCACATCTGTGTTTCTTAACACACATTGGATATCACAAAAGTAAACAATAGATTGATAGCAATCAAACACAAAGCACTCACAAGCACAATGGTGTTTCTCAACACTCCATACATATACACATCTGAAAACTTTGAAACTGGCTAAAGTATACTGAACTTCTATTTGTATGCTACCTGTTCTCATTGATTCCGTTAATCTTTTCTTTGTCTACTGATTGTTGGTGTTATCCCGATGATCCAGCAACGTCAAATAAACTGGGTGTATGTGGTAAGAGCTTCTGCATTAAGGCAGAAAAGCCTCACATCCCTCGATCCTATTTATTTGTACACCAAGGTGAGTTCGTTACTATCTCCTTGTTTTTTATTTATCTATTTGTTTACACAAGCGTGCACTCATGGTTATCTTGGCTTTGAATGCCTAGATACTGGTGTACTCTTGCAACATCAACTGGAAAAAATGTTCAGGTCATCTCAGTTGTTGTGCCTCAATGCTTATGTTAGTTTCCCATATCTTATCTGATGAAATTCATATTCATATTCTTATGGTCGCAGTGGCACTAGTAAGGATTGTATCGACTCCGATGTTCCAAAAATGCTCAATGATGAAAATTTTCAATGCTAAAGCTCGGTGACTACACCTTAGGTTGCATTCATGTTAGTGTAGCATCTGCATAGTGATGAAATCAGCATAATAACTTTATCTCTCTCCAATTTGAAGGATCTAAGATTCTAATCGATCAATCTTCTCATCGTCAAGTGGTCATGACACCCCTTGCTAAATCAACTATCCTGATTCTATTTTCAGGATCAAAATTGAAATCTAAATTTGACCACTTGCACAACCAATAGAAATCTCTCATGTTTTTCTTCTAATCAATCCATGTATCTTAATTTTGGTCAATCTTGGTCAAAATGACCTCTCATCAAGTATAGATTATGTCCTAACCATGTGGGACCTCTTTCTAATCACATCAATTTCTTCCTAAATTGTCTAATCAATTGAATTGCTTCTCATCACTGGGGCACCTAGCCATATTTTGATTTCGCTCCTAAGGGGGCAGGATCAGGACATCAACATTTCAGTGATCACATCCTCAATCAAAACCCCATCGCTTGGGGCATCTCAACTTCATCACTTTAAATCAAGTTGAGATCATCTTAAATCAAAGGCAACGTAATCAATGGTCTTATACAGTGGTGAATGCACTCAAAACTAGACAAGATCAGTCTTATATGGGGCAATCATTATTGAAACTAGATATATTGATCAAATTGGCTTCATTGCTTCAAATCAAGTCAATTTTCTTGCTAACCAAATCTCTTAATGGTAATCCATTTCATCACTTCAAAACAAACTGGTTATTCATTCAAACCAATCCAAAAGGTTTAAGAGTTCCTAACAGATGTTTAGTTTCATTGCTTCAAATCAAACTGAGTATTCTATTTTATATATTTTGATCAATCTTTGTCCAATCAAGCTCGGAGTCGATTCCCTCTTCTAAATAATAGTTTCATCACTTCAAATCAAAATATTCTTAATCTCACCAGTAACAATTCTTTTAATCAATGCGCTGATCACACATCAATTCAAAGTGGGGCAAATGTAATCACCTAAAAATGGTCACCTAAAGCCTAGACCCCCAATCTCAGTAATTAATCAAGAAACCCTAATCTTGATTAAACCTAAGTCCCAAATCAAATAGGAAATTATCAAATTCAAACTGATACGACCTAAACCCTAGGTCCTAATCGATCATCTTACTTGATTAATTAATTAATTCCTAAAATCAAATTACATTGGCAAATATATCTTATGTTAATTATTTAATTGATATTATGACATATTAATTAAATAAAAATTACAAAATTGTCAATTAAATAAAAAAGGAATTAAATTAATTATAAAAACATAAATGTGCATCCAAAATGAATTAATTTATTAAAAATGCATATAAAATCATCAAATTCAGTTGACTTATTATAAAAATGGAAACAATCCAGTTCCACTCAGTTAACTGATTCTTCATTGAGTATCAAAATGGAAACAATCCAGTTCCACTTAGTTAACTGATTCTCTACTGATTATCATTTTAGAAACATTTCAGTTAACTGTGAATTGATTTTGGAAGTTTCCAAAATAACTGATCAGTCAGTTCAGTCAACTGACTCTCTCGACCAATCAAATCACTTGCACATGGATTGTGCTTCTTCAATTGAATCTAAGCCACTCTTTTTGTTTGATCTTGACTGTCGATTCAAGAGAGATTTCTACAAAAGAGAAACTCTTTTCCTTCACAAAGGATCCTAACCTTTTATCTAATGTTATTATGCTGCATTTTCTTCTCTTTTCTTAGCATTTATGATTCAAAATTCTTGTTTAATTTCAAGCATGCAAATCTAATCATTAGAGCACATTTAATTTGGGTTTTAAAAAGAATCTTTCACTTTTCAATTTGGTGCTTCTAAAATCAATCTTAAGTAGCTTGGATGAACAACAAACTGCATATGCATATCATCTTAGATATTTTATCATAGCTTTAAATCCTTCATTTAGGTTAGTGTGTAGTCACTGAGCTTGCAATGATCTGAGAGCAAGCTCATACTCCTACCTTCTACAAAGGCAACAGGTCGATTCATTCACACATGCAGGATGAATTAATCTATATTCATTTCTTTATGTGATTGAAGAGAAATGACCATGTTGAAGTGTATGGCTAAATCAGAGGCCCACAGTTAGCTAGCACATTTTTGGTGCCAGAGTCAGTAATCTTGTCATTTCTAAAGGACAACTCGCTACTGACACAAATGAGTGTTTCTCAACACCACAATCAATAGTGTTTGTTAACACTATCTTTAGACACCTCTATGTTTCTAAACACACATTGAATATCCCAAATGTAAACAATAGATTGATAGCAATCAAACACAAAGCACTCACAAGCACAACGGTGTTTCTCAATGCTCTATACATATACACATCTGAAAACTTTGAAACTGGCTGAAGTATGCTGAACTTCTATTTGTATGTTGCCTGTTCTCATTGATTTTATTAATCTTTTCTTTGTCTACTACATGTCGGTGTGGTCCCGATGATCCAGGAATGTCAAATAAACTGGGTGTATGTGGTAAGAGATTCTGCATTAACGTAGAAAAGACACACATCCCTCGATCCTATTTATTTGTATGCCAAGGTTAGTTTGGTACTATCTCCTTGTCTGTTATTTATCTATTTGTTTACACAATTGTGCACTCATGGTTATCTTGGCTTTGAATGCCTAGATACTGGTGTACTCTTGCAACATCAATTGGAAACAATGTTCAAGTCATCTCAGGTGTTGTACCAATTTGATCAGTCATGCATAAATTTTGCATGTATGCTTCAACATCTATGTACATGATTCACAAAATGAATCTCTTGTCTCTTATATAGACATCATGTATCATTTAATTTTAATCCATCAAATCTTTCCTCTTAATCTTCATCATTCATTTTCTTGCTTAATCCTTCCTTGACAGTTGTGTTAAAAACATATTTCAATCTTTGTCATCTAATCTTCCTTGAATTTTCATAACCGTTTGATGAAATAACAAACTTTATGTTCTACCTCAAAATCATCAATTTTTATCTTAGCATTTTAGTCATCCTCAATGTGAATTAATTAATTAATCAATAGTTATATTGGTAATCCCTTGCTTAGTTAACACTAGTGCCTGGTATACACTATGTTTTACTCAATTTACACTGCTGCTCAATGTATACAGAACTCTTCATTTGTACCGAACACTTAAATATTGTTTTTTCTACATCTTCAATACATAATAGATGTTTTCCACTAAAATAACACTCAAATAAGTTGACATCAATGGAAACACATTAACTCATAATGTTTATCATCACTTCTGCAACTGGGTTGAATATCAAAAAATGAGTTCAAAAATATATTCAATTGTAGTTCATCAATCTCTCCCTTTGGCATTGATGGAAGGAAAATATGAAATATGCAATATAATATGCCATACAACAAATATAAAACTTTAATTCTTCAACTAAAACAATTCAGTAGCTCTCCCTAGCTTGAATATAATCTATGTTTGTATAAACAAAATATCCACTCTGTAGACTCTCCCTATTGTTTTGTCTTTTCAGCTCTTTAATCTCTCTATAGATTAGATATGTCTCTCCCTTTATCTTTTCTCCCTTCAATGGATAGATATCCCTTGACTCTCCCTTCACATTTCATGAAACTCTCGCCCTTATATGGATATATATATATTTCATGATAAACTCTCTCCCTTTGAAAATAATGCCAAAAATAAATATGCAGCTCTTGAGTAGGCAAATAAAATATCTCTGATTATTCGGTGCAGTAGGTAAATTTCATTATACTAATATCTCTATGTTGGTCAAGTTCATATTTGCATCAAGATGATTGATATTCTAATTTTATGTAGGTTGATGCAACCTCCTAATATTCTTAGTTACCAATAGATAAGGGGTGAATCCCTAGTCTACCTCTCAAGTACTCAAATGTATCCTTTGGTAAAGGTTTTTTGAATATGTTTGCAAGCTTTTCTTTTGATTATACATATTCCAATATTACTTGTTTTTCTTGTACTTGTTACCTCAAGTAGTGATACTTTATAGATATGTGGTTTGTATTTCCATGCATCACTAGACTCTTTGAAATATTTATAACACTTGTTTTATCACAATAAATCATCACTGGTTTAGTGATCTCCTCATTTATTCCTTTCAATAATTGTTTTATATATGCTATATTAGAAAAATTTGTAGTAGCAACAACATACTCTACTTCTACAATTGACTTAGATATGCATCCTTCCTTCTTGCTAATCAAAGTAACTAGTCTTTCTCGAATAAAGAATTCTCCACCAGTAGTGCTCCTTTCATCATCTATATTTCTAGCCCAATCAACATCTATGTAGACTTTTAATTCCATTTTTCCTTCTCTTTTATACCAAATTCCATAATCGTTAGTATTCTTGAAATATCTAAAAATTCTTTTAACAACTGTCGTATGTGACTCTCTGGGGTTAGTATAAAATCTTCCAAATATTCCAACTACATGTGTTATATCTGGTCTTGTGTGTACAACATATATCAATTAACCAATCATAGATCTGTACATGGTTTGATTTACCTTAGGTGTCTTCTCTTCTTTTGTCAATTTTGAATTCCTATCACCATAGGTGTTCTAACTAGTTTTGATTCCTCCATTTTGAATTTCTTTAGTACTTCCTTGATGTATTTTGATTTAGTAATGTAGATTCCTCTAGTTTTTTGTGAAATTTGCAATCCTAGAAAAAACTTGATCTAACCAAACATCTGTTCGCAAGTTGACAATCAGAATAATTATGAGTTATTTTATGTTGTCATTATGGCAAAAAAATCATACAAAGTTTCGTCAAGAAAACTTGGAAGACAAAAATGGCTAAGTATGGAAGACAAAACAGAACAAAGGTTTTCAGTCGATCAAAGGACCAGCGCATGTGCAAAAGATCAAATCAGGATATGCATGTTCATATATAAGCTTTATGATATGTTAAGATGTTAAGTCTATACACGTATGGTACAGAAAGATAGTACTAAGAAGTTACAGCAAGTTAAAGTGCCTCTAGCAGTTCAGGAAATAGAGCATAGACCCCACGTCAGATTTTAGATGAGCGTATGACATTTTATTTTGTAAACACTATGTGCCTATTATAGTGTGTTTGTAATCATGTCTAAATCACTTATGTAATCATGCTTAAGAAAATTAGTTTGGAAGAGTTGTATATTTTGTTTTTGGGCCGGCTAAGGTCTTCTCTCTAGTCACATCTATTCAAGCATGGACATATATATATATGACATGAAATTTTGTATTTGATAAAGTGGAAGAAATAAGAAGAGCATAGCAGAGTAAAGATGTCAGCATGAGATAGAGCCCTTAAATAAGATAAGAGCATAAGCGTATAACTGGAACTAATCAGACATATGTCTTATATACAACAGTTCACTTTTGGATATAGTGCATATCTATTCTTAGGAGGTTGTATCCTTCTCTCTCATTGAGCAGTGAGCTCTTGGATAGTGAGTCCTCACTCCTAACTAAGTTGTTTGTAAAATAATTTTAATAGGGTTAGGTCTTTAACCACGTCATTGTACTTGCATTGTCAAGACTTCTCCTAACAGGGAAAAGGAGCTTTAACAAGTTCATTATACTAGTGCAATATTTGTGGGTACTAATTCCCACCGGGGTTTTCCTCTAATCAAGGTTTCCCCATAATCATATTATGTGTTATGTGATCTTGTGTTAATATTCAAGTGGTATATAATTGATTTATGTTTAAAGTTTTTGAAATAGAATAATTAGTTAAACATTGATTCACCCCCCCCCCCCCCCGCTCTCACTATTTCCAACAATTGGTATCAGAGCTTTGATCCTCTGGGAGATAAGTTTAACCACTTGAGGAGATCATGGATTCAGTAGTAGCTAAACATCTAAAAAGAATCTTGAAGCATCCCTTGAAGATCTAGATAGATCTGAGAAAGAAAATGAGGAACATAAAATAAAATTTGATGGCTCTCAAATGCTTATCAAGAAATTAAGGAAAGATCTAAAAGATTTTTCTACAAATGATTTGGTAAAAATGGTCAAGAAGATGAATGAAGAGAACATGTCCTTGAAGGATAAGATTGAAGAATTGAATGACCAGTTAACTGATAGCCTAATAGCTATTGAAGAGAAGAACAAAGAAAATAAAAAGTTAGATGAAGAACTCATGCAAGCCAATATGAAAATCTTGGAATTGGAAAACATCAAGAATAAGATTGAATCTGAATTATCAAGAGCAAAAGACAAGATTGATAAACTTCACACAATTTTTGATTTAATTCAATCACATCTTTATGCACAAAAACTAAAAGGTGATACCACTGGTATGGGATACAGTACAGCTCAAATTGAGATCAATTCATCACAAGAAAGAAAGAAAGCTCTAAAAAAATCTATAGCAGGAAAGAAAATTGAAACTCTTGAAGAGACTAAAGCAGAACCAACAAAAGATAAGCATAAGATAGTTAACCAGACTTGCTATGTCTATATCAAGCATGGACACTTGGAAAGAGATTGTAAGGATGTAAGTCCATTCAATGGCTACTATTACTCATGTAATAATTTTGGTCATAGGGCTATTCATTGGAGGTCAAATCAAAGAAATTAGTCACAACTGAACCAAAGGAATCAGACTCAATACAATCAAAGAAATTAACCTCAATGAAACTTGTAGAACATTACATGTCAGATATGTAATTAAAATGGACACACGGCCAAGAAATGCAGCATGATGAATAAAAACATTAGACCTCCTATCATCTATCATTCATGTGGAAAAGCTGGACACATCTCAAGATTTTGGAGGTCAAGACTACAAAGATAAGAGAATCCTTAAAAGTCTTTGTTTGAAGAATTAGGAGAAGTTAAGTTTGTGGAAGCCAAAGATAACTCAGATAAAATATGGATTGAAGTAAAGAAGGATAATGAAGAGAACAAGGTAGTAGATGCATCCTCAGTGGATGCACCTTCTACTACTGATTAGTCGACTCTCATGGTCTTAGGGGGAGACATTCTAGCTCTAAACCCCTGCATGGCTTGTATACTCACTTCCAAGTATGTGCCTTTGGATTCATGTTTGTGATAACAAAATAATGTAGTATTCGTTCATGCATTGTCTATAATGCATTCTGAACAAAGTTTGGAACTCTCTTTGCAAACTGCGTAGGATAGCAAGCATTAAATACAGTAACCTTTATAAAATCAATAAACATTCGATCATCTTCACATTTGCATTTGAGATCACATAATTTGGAGAGCACAAGAGAACTGGGGATCAAAGCACTACAAGATAATAGATTTGGTGGTTAAGTGAACTGATAGAAGTTGGATCAGAACCCTTGCAGTCACGTCATTTCAATTTTCCATGAAACCCTTTTTATACAAGAAACAAGTATGGTCACTCCAGTTGTATTTGACATCACTGAAAGGAAAAGATTTGTGTTTAAAAAACATCCCTTCAAGTCCATACTACATGATGTAGAGGGAGAATTTTCTAAGACTCCACTAGGAGTCATGCATGCAGAAGACATTCACGCGAACATCTACTGTAAGAAGGAAACCATTTAGGATAATAGTATAGCTACTCTCATGGTGTCAATGATGAAACCTAACTATTCATTCAAGGATGAATATGCACATCTCACTAATAACCCTATCTTTGAGTATTCTAATGCACACAAATTCTATGAGCCAGAATGGGTTAAAATCTTGTTAAAAAGGATACATGATAACCTCTACTTGATTGGTGAAGTTCCCATCCGGATTACAGCAAACCTAATCCATGACATGACTGGACTTCCTAAGACTGGACTAGTTCTTCCAACTAGTAAGAATGTTAAGAAATAGGTTGAACAAGCATGCTTATCCAGAAGTTATAGGTGTGGTATGAAAATTGATCCCATTAAGGAAGATGACATAAAACTAGTCACCATGATACTAGGTTAAAAATGTCTGCATGCAAGCATACTAAATAGTGTATTTGTAGCTACTATCCTAGTATCAGTAAAGATGGTGAAAGATAATACTCAGTATAACCTATGTGAGATACTGCACGCTCAATTGATTGACAACATTTGAGCTATTAAGCATGACAAGAGCAAGTTATTCAGATTTGGCTCATTGATCATATATCTCTACTTCCACATAGTAGGTAAGGTTGTGAATCTTTACCTACACATAAGGAAATCCACTATGTCTCAGATTTCACTGAAATCCACATCAGAGAGTAGTGTAAAAGATTCTATGGACATGGACATCAAGACATTCAGGATCAAAATGCAGAAGAGGTTCAGATTATCTGAGAAAATAGTTGAGAAGTATAAGGAGACCATATGCTTCATGGTAGAGACTGACTACGCTTGCATGGAGGCAGTTGAGCCCAGAACCAAATAGATTCACCCACTTGGTTATGATGTTGAGGAACATGTGTTGGAAGGATATGCACAAGTTCTTTTGTGTGCGGCCAAAGATCCTAATGAGCCCAAGTGGGGCACTTACAGAGAAAAGACAAATGAATCTGATTATGTCCTATACAGTGTTGATAACGAAAGGAAGGCATCTAGAATTACTTCTAATATCCTAAAAGTTCATGGGGTTACATAAGAAGATCTAGACAAAGCTAGGGCAACTAAGATTGCAAAAGAGCTCAAACAAATAGAAGTTAAAATAGAGAAGTCTGATGATGTGCCCAAGAAGAAGATGAAGAAATCTAATAAAAGTACATGTGCGCCCTCAACTAATATTGACTTGGAAGCATCTCCACCATCAATACTAAGTAAGATGACTAGAAGGAAGAAGCAAGTTCCCACAAGTCATCCATCTTCAAGAACCACAAGGAGTATGGTAAAGAACACTCAAGCCCCTCCTGAGGTAGGATTCAGACCTAGTCTCAACATTATAAATAATAGAATTAACAATGAAGGAATATTGGATACAATTGCAAAGGTCTATGGCAAGTACCAAGAGATAGACAAAGTAGAAATACATTATATTCTCATCTCTCACATGATCAAGTTTAAAAAGTCATTTCTAGAACTTAAGATAGTGATACCAGATAAATTATGGAGCATACTGGAACTAATGAAAAGATAGGAAATTAAGGAAGATATGTGGATTAGAGAAGAAACATTAGACAATCTTCTCCCTATTTGTTCACATGAAGAAAAAGTAATTCTGCTAGACTTGGTAAAACCTCAACTGAGAACCAAGACAAGGACTCTTCATATAATGAACAATGACTACAAGTTAGTTTTGAAAGAGACTGAAAAATTGTTTGCACAAGTGTTTATGGATAGACACATGTATCCATCAACAACACCTACAGTTAAAATGACTCTAGTCACTCCTAAACAGGATAAAGCACCAGAGACTTCTAATGCACCTATGGCAGGTCCACAAGATTCAGTGCCCAAAGCTCCATCACCCTCAATGACAGTAAAAGATTCAGAAGAAAAAATTACAAACAATGATGTTGAGATATCAATGACAGATTCAGATAATGAATTGGACAAGTTTGAGGAAGCATTTGTGAAAAATGAAGAAACTGAGAAGGCATGCACTGATGACACTTCTTTGTCACAAGAACAAATTCCTATAGAAGACACCATAGGTCTAGATGAAGGAAAAAAGGATGAACTACCATCTATGGAGATCCCAGTGAAAAATGAATGCTTGGATATTAATCAGAATATTATATTCACTCCTAGAAAACTAGTAACCTCATTGTTGTCAAGTTTGACCCCTGATTCAGTAAGCTTAGATGCATGGGGAGAAGAAAACTTGATAAAGATCATCGTGCTAGCCATGGAAAAATCCAAAGAGAAACAAGTTAGGAGAAACCCTCTCTTTCTGGAAATAGTTAAAATTTTGAATGATCTAGTTCCTGCAGACAAGAAAATGGCTAAGATTCAGTTAGTTGAGAATGTTGAAAACATCCTAACTAGCTTCAAATCACATTTCACAAGCCTAGTAGACTCTGCTACTGAAATTGCAAAAGATGAGTACAAGAAGGAAAGATTAAATGAATTGGTAAATAACTTTTCTTTAGATCTCAATTCATTGAAGATAGGTCAAGGAATTTTGAAAGAGTTGGCATCAAAAGGCAGAGAGGTAATAGAAAATTGCATGGACAGAGTAAAACTCACCTCAAAACATATCAAGAAGATTGAGGAAGCTGACATCCTGGTTGAAAGTATTAGAAAATCAATTGAAACATCCTCACAAGATATTAATGTATGCAACAATATCTATCAAGGCCAGTTGGACAAGATTGAAAAGGCAAAGTCTAAGATCAATAAGATAAGAATCAGGAAAATTCAACTAAGAAATGCACTGGCACCCTCTCTAGCAGTCTTAAATGAAAACATCAAACAGATAGATACAATAATTTCTACATATGATCAGGGTCCCTATATGGATTTGACCAAAATGGAAAAGCTTATATATGCCCTATGCGCCCATCTACAAACAGTTGATGCACTAAAGGAATTCTCACAGCAAGAGATATAGAATCTTTAGATTGCTTTTTCTAGATCTATACATGGAGTAAGTATCTAGAGACTTACAATTTTGACAGCTCTGCCATTAATGTCAAAGGGGGAGTAATGTATAAAAGGAATATGTTATATAGCCTAAGTTATGAGATAAAGTTTTTTGTTGTCAAGTCTAAGATTAAAACAACTTGGCCACATTCCTTTGTTGCCATTAATGACAAAGGGGGAGATTGTTGGCAAGTTGACAATCAGAGTAATTATGACTTATTTTATGTTGTCATTATGGAAATAGAGGTTTACAGTCGATCAAAGCATCAACGCACATGCAGAAGATCAAATTAGGATATGCACATTCATATATAAGCTTTATGATATTTAAGATGTTAATTCTATACACATATGGTACAGAAATAGAGTACTAAGAAGTTACAGCAAGTTAAAGTGCCTCTAGTAGTTCAGGAAACAGAGCACAAAGCCAACCTCGGATTTTGGATCAGGATGAAATTTTATTTTGTAAAGGCTATGCGCCTATTATAGTGTGTTTTTAATCATGTCTTAATCACTTATGTAACCACGCTTAAGCCAATTAGTTTGGAAGTGTTGTATATTTTGTTTTTGGGCTGATTAAGGTCTTGTCTCTAGTCGGGTCTATTCAGGCATGGACATATATATATGACATGAAATTTTGTATTAGATAAAGTGGAAGAAACAAGAAGAGAAGAGTAGAGTAAATATTTTAGCATGAGATGGATCCCTTAAAGAAGATAAGAGCATAAGCACATAACCGGAACTGATCTTACATCTGTGTCATATACAGCAGTTCACTTTTGGATATAGTGCATATCTATTCTCAGGAGGTTGTAGCCTTCTTTCTAATTGAGTAGTGACCTCTTGGACAGTGAGTCCTCACCCCTAGTAGGGTTGTTTGTAAAAGACTCCTAACAGGGTTAGGCCTTTAACCAAGTCATTGTACTTGCATTGTAAAGACTACTCCTAACAGGGAAAAGCAAATGAACTTTAACAAGTTCATAATACTAGTGCAATATTTGTGGGTACTAATTCCCACCAGGGGTTTTCCTCTATTCAAGGTTTCCTCGTAATCATATTATGTGTTATGTGATCTTGTGTTAAGCTTCAAGTGATATATAATTGATTTATGTTTAAAGTTTGTAAAATATAATAATTAGTTAAACACTGATTCACCCCCCCCAACCTCTCTCAGTGTTTCCAATAACATTGACATCTCAAATTCTTTCCTCATTTAATCAGTTAAAGAAGTTCATAAGTTATCATTACCTCCAAATATGATATCATCAATAAATATTTCAACAAGTGTCTTATCATCATTTCCTCCTTTTAAATATAAATTACTGTTATCACTTGTTCTAATAAATCCAATGCTTGTTAGATAACAATGTAGTCTTTCCTACCATGCTCTCGGTGCTTTCTTCAGTCCATATAAAGCTTTGTGTAACTTACATACCATGTGTGTCTAATCAAGATCAACAAATCCTTCAGGTTATTCAATGTATACCTCCTCTTCAATTATTCCAATAAAAAAAGTGCACTTCACATCTATTTGATATACCTTGAATCCTTTATATGCATCATATGAAAGTAGTATTATTACTCCTTCAATTCTACTAACTGGTGCAAAATTTTATCCATAGTAAATTCCTTCTTCTTGTACATACCCTTTGCAAAATAATCTTTCTTTATTTCTGATTACATTCCTATCTTCATTCAATTTGTTTCTAATAATCCATTTGGTGCCAATGGTATTTTTATCACTCGGTCTCGGTACTAATATCCATATCATTTTTTTTTGTATCAACTCAATTTCTTCATTCATGGCATTAAACCATTCTTCAAATTCTAATGCATCTCTAACATTTTTCGGCTCAACTTCACAAATTAAACAAGTGGCATCTCTGAACTTACTTCTTGTCAATATGCTTTCTATTTTATCTCCAATGATATGATCAAGTGGTTGGTGTCTTCTTACATATCTAGAAAATACTGGGTCAGTTCTTGGTACTTCATCATATTCTTCAGGATCTACATTGTCTTTCGGTTCATGATCTTCTATTTCATCATTTTCCTGATTCCTTGTTTTTTCTATCTATTGCCCAGTGACATTAGCCTATTTCCCGGTAGAACTATTTTGTTTCCTGGTAACACTAGGTATCTGCATTGGTATAGTGCCATGCTCTTCCCAGTAAACAAATCTATTGTAGTCCTCCAATTTTTTCATGTTGTCTTCATCATTTAACTCAGAAAATTCATCAGCTTTGACATTTTCACTCTCAATGATTTTGTTAGTTGACTTGTTCAAACATTTGTAAACTTTACTCTAAGTAGAGTATCAAAGAAATATTCCTTCATCACTTTTTGAATCAAATTTTTTATTTTGATCATCTTTCAGAATATAACACCTACTTCCAAATATTCTAAAATAGCTCACATTTGGAGTATTACCATACCATAGCTCATAAGGAGTTTTGTTTGAATCTGTCTTTATTTGTACTTGGTTCAGTGTGTATATTGTTGTGCTAACTGCTTCTCTCCAGTGTGTTTTTGTAACTGGCTTTTCAATCATCAATGTTCAAGCATAATTAAATTTTGATTTGTTCCTTCTTTCAGCAATCTCATTCTGATTTGGTGTCATCGGTGTAGAAACCTATTTTTTTATTCCATTATCATTACAAAAGTTAGTGAACTCATCTGAAATAAATTCACCTCCTCTATTAGATATCAAATACTTCAGATCTCTACTAGTTTCTTTTTCAACTTTTGCCTTATACCACTTAAACATCTTAAATGCTTTAAATTTATCTTTTAGAAAGATTATAGTCATCATCCCAGAGTAGTCATATATA
>MU227549.1:2927448-2941258 GCA_018584345.1 Thuja plicata
GTATGTATATATATATGTATATATATATATATATATGTATATATATATATGTATATATATGTATATATGTATATATATATATGTATATATATATATATAATAGCTTTGTGTTCTCATTGGTCGACATAAGTCTATATGAATTAACTCCAAAATATCATTAGATGATAAATTTTTGCTCTTGAAACTAGATTTTGACATCTTATCCATTAGATAATGTTTGCACATTACATGGTCTAGTTTAGTTAAGCTCAGTAAGCCTCTAACTTTTCTTTTTCTACTAATCTTAACCATGTTGTCAAAATTTAGATGACAAAGTATTTTGTGCCATAACCATGTATCTTCATTGTTTACAATTAAAAATTTAGTTTCAACTGTGTCAAGATAGAATAAGTTACCTTTAGATTGTTCACCAGTACCAGACAATTTTCCTTTTCCATCATAGAGTCTTTCTTTTTTGTTCTCAAATGCAACTATGTGTCCTCTGTTATTAAACTATGAAAAATTCAATAGATTGTAGTTAATTCCTTTTACCCAATAAGCATTTTCACATTTGATTTGATTATTTAGCATAATAGTACCTTTTCCTTTCATTCGACAGGGTGTATCATTTCCCATTCTTACTGATCCTCCAACATAATGTTCAATAAATTCAAATTTTCCTTTATCACCAGTCATGTGATTTGTACAACCACTATCAATGACCAAAATATCATGTTTACTAACTTTAGAGATAAGTGATGTCTCTACATACCTTTCATCTTCATCTAAATCATCTTTCAATGCTACAAACACTGTTTCAATATCTTCCTCACTGTAAGATCCACTATTATTATTATCTTCAAAAATGTAACAAGCTTTCTTACCTTTCTCTTTGTAATATCGGTTATCTCTTCTATCATAGTGTTCATTTCTTATGAAATCTTGGTCATCCTTTCTATCATTACATTTATCATTTCTATCATCATTATTCTTGTTAGGGCATATTGCAGCAAAATGGCCAATCTCTTTATAGTTAAAGTATATACAAGGTACTTTACCTTTATATCTTCCTTTACATCTGTGTAATATTCTAACCATTAAAGCTTCAAGCTCATCAAGTTCATTTTCATCACTATCACTATCATTGTTTTTTCTTATTATCTGTTTGGTACTAGATTTACCAATTTTAAAACTAGACATAAATGCAGACTCCATAGATGGTACTGTAGACCCTATGGAAAGACATATTGTCAATTAGTGTCAAAATAGTTAGTCATTCAGTGTTACCCGAGTACATAGTGTTACCTGAGTAGACACTGTCACCCAAGTGTTCAGTATCACCTGAGTGACAGTTTATCACCCAAGTAGTCTTTTGGACCCAAGTGACAGTTTGAAGCCATCTTTTCATATATTGTTAAATATATGTTAGTTTATTACTTAAAAAGATATTTGTTGGATAAACATATATATGTAACATATTTTGTTTATCCAATTGTAAGGAAGAATATTGTATACTTAGAAAATGGAAGCACTTCCATTGTAGACTTCTTTAGCCTTCTGAGTAAGTGGTTTTGGTGTCATGTCAAGCACCTTGAATGGGTTCCTGATTTAGACCTAGCTTTCCCCTATTTTGTCCCTTCTTCCACTTCTTTCCAACCTGATTTTTGCATCCTGGAATACAGATCTAAGATCTTTGACCTCAGGGTCAAGGTCAACCTTTTGGGTCTATGTCAACCTTGACCCTGACCTAGGTCACGGTCAACCTTGACCCTGACCTAGATCAAGGTCAACGTCAACCTTGACCCAGGGTTCAAATCTCAAGGTCCCACAGTTTCCAGATGTTGGTCTTTGCAAAAGTCATTTCCCACTTTCTGGTCGACTATTTCGGGTTCCTAAGCAGTGATTCCTAAATTATATTTAACATAGGTCCACTTCTAAGGGTATAGGTCTAATGGAAATTTAATTCTCCTATGTTGGCCTCCTTAGAAGATTGTGCCCTAATTTTATATAAAAGAGAGCCTTTCTTCCCTCATTTTCACCAAGTCCTCTATCCTAGCCTAAGCATTATTGAGCAATTGAGAATTATTATCAAGTGAAGTTCAAGAAAGCTAAGAAGAAATATTTGAAGAAAGCTTCCATCCATTCTCAAGCACTCAAGCATCCATTTTCATGAAGGAGATCCATTGGAGGCCATTGAAGGATCCAAGCCACATAGTGCTCTTTAGGTGATTTCTCTATCCACCTTCTTCCAAGCCTCTTCCAATTCAAAAACCCATTCAAGATTTGGTGTTGGAGATCTACAAGGAATTGATTAAAGACATCCTACATTATAAATTATAGATCCATTGGTGCATACATACTTGTGCATTCAAGGATTCGAATCCTCCACAAGGACTTTTACAAGAAAGGTGAATTTATACATTTACTTCTTTTACTTTTGAAATTTCAATTACATATATTTGAGGTTAATTCCAAAACCAGGGTTTAACCAAGGAAAACCCCTCCCCCCAAACAAAAAAAATCTATTTTTCTTGCAAGTACAGGTTTAGGACTATGGATTTGAACCCAGATCTAGATACCCTTTTCGGAAAATTTTTGGGATACGCAAACATATTTTATGTTGGACCAGTGCAGGTCAAGGTTGACATTATTGGGTCAGGGTCAACATTTGTGTCAAGGTTGAATTTTTTCATAAGATGGTGTGGGATCGGAAAAATATTTTTGGGTTTTGTTTATGTCTGCATTCTGGTTGCAAATCATACTTCACATTTTATAGAAATAGAGTAAAGACCTTAGAAAACAACATTCTTTGATCTGCAATATTTCAAGGTTAGTCTATTTCTCCTATACATTTCAATTCAAATCCTTAATCATTCTAAATTTATCACACATTCCTTTTCATAAAATGGGGAATTTAAGACTTTCTTCTTTTCTCTCATTTCCAAATGATTTATTCATTTGTGCATTGATCCTTTTTGGGTTGATCAATTTGGATCATTCATTTGTGCATCTTGGTGAACCCGCGATAGACAACACTTTCTTTTTGGTGTTAGATTTGAATCTTATGTTAGATCTTACATGCATTTAAAAGTAGATTTATTTTATGCTCTTGAATTTATATATCAAAAATTAAAAATCACAAATTGCTTTAAAAATACAAAAACATTTACATTTTTCATGCTTATAGATTTCATTTGAATGCATTTGGATGTATTTAAATCCATTTTCTATGCATTTCTTTATTCATTATCATATTGCACAAGTTGTTTCAAGTGTTTTCCAAACATCCTTCTATAACTTTTGGGATTAAACAACATCCTCCTCTTACCTTACCACTGAATGATGTTATACCTAGAAAGACTTTATTTAGTGCATGTGATGTTCCTTTTTCCTCTCTTGTATTACCTTGTAAGGATATATTAGAGAAAGAAGATGACTTTAATCTTTCTCTCCATCATATTTATCTTTATGGAGATGAGTTGGAGATTGATTCTCCTAATATATGTCTTTCCTGTGAGCCTACTTTAGAATATAATCCTCCTATTTGGGATGAACCTTTGGATTTGGATGTTTATTACTCTCTTCCTCATGAATCCATTATGGATTATCCTCCTTTTTGGGAGGAACCCTCGGATAAGGACATTGATTTATCCCCTCCTGGTGAAGATGCTTTGGTATAAGAGGGTGATTTATTAATGGATGACATATTCATAGATGATGGTGACACTTTTTCTAAAACACACTCCTCTTGTGAAGACATTTTAGACAAAGAATAAAACATTATAGATGCTTTACCACCAATTGATATTCATTCTAGTGATGAGGAATTAGTGGAGAATGATATGAATTCCCTTAATGCTCTCCCTCTTAGTGATTATATTATGGAGAATAAAGATCCTACCTCACCTCCTCCTGGGATGTCTTCTTTTCTTCCTTCTTGTGAATCTATTTGTAGTGCTGAGATAACTAACATGGTTTATCCAAAACCCTTGTTGACTATTAAAGGTTGTCCTCGCATTACTATCAAAGGTAAACCTATGAAATCTTTAGAATCTTTCAATGATCAAGATTCAATAGCTCACACCTATCATACAAGGAATAACTTTCAACCTAATCTGGTGGTTCCTACTTCTTTACCACCTTCTCAAAACATTCTTCCTTGTCCACCTCGTCTTCCTAGCATGGAGTATGATTTGATAAACCAATTGCGCAGTACCCCTGCCAAGATTTCTTTATGCAAGCTTCTTCAAAATTCACCTACCTACCATGAAGCCTTGAAAAAAGCTATAGAAAATCTCCCCACTCCACCTCCTAATAAAGATAACATCAATACCTTGTTACAATGCATGCATGTTACCCCGGGTCCTCCTGACATTATATTTAATCAAAAGGATTTACCTTCTAAAGAAGTTCAGAAGCAATATGATGCCCTTATGTTTGTTGTTACTATCAATAAGAGTTTCATTCATAGGACCTTGATTGATAATGGATCTGGGCTTAATATTTGTAGCATGGACATGCTCAAATCAATTATGGTCAATCTTTCAACTATTCAACCTAATAATAATCCTATACATGGATTTGATAACATTGATAAGAACTCTTTGGGCATCATTATCTTACCTATCAAAGTAGGTATGGTCATCCTGAATACTCCATTTCATGTTATGCCCAGATCTCTTCATTATAACCTCCTTTTGGGTAGACCTTGGTTGGATGAGATGCATGTTTTTCCTTCCACCCTTCATGGTAAAGTCAAATTTATTCACAACAACATGGTTTACACACTTCATGCAGATGATGTGCCAAATCCTTGTTTGAATATTCAAACCCACAATACTCCTATTCCTAATAGTAATCCTTCTTCCTCTAATTCTCTTCCTAGAGATGATTGGGGAACCTTGGATTTTACTCCTACCTTTATTGGAGAGTATAAGGTTTCTAATCTTGATTTTATGAAGCAACAAAGAGAGTTTGAACAACGAGATTTTTCTTCTACTTCTCATTTCGTTCATAATAATTTTGTCACTGCTTCTACCCACTATGAATATATCAAACCTACTAATGATTACATAGTGACTACTGAAGTTCCATTGACTCCTTTTGATATGGTTTCTCATTAGGGTTCTGGTTATCATTTAATAGTTAAACAAGGATTCCATGGTCAAGGATGTGGTAAGCATAAATAGGGAATTCAAATTCCCTTACAGAATGGGGGGCATGAGCATTCTTATGGATTGGGATTTAATCCTCAACAACACATCAATAACAACATCTCAAATAAGCTCTTAAAAACATGATGAACCTAAGAAGGAATTTGACCAAGAAGATCTTTTGCCTAAACTCCTTCATGCTAACATGATTACTAGGACTAAACGCAAAAAGAAATGTACTCCAGACTTGAAGACTCTTCCTTTTTGTTTTTATCATATATTTCATGATCACTCTACTAATGAATGTCATGCTTTACATTATAAGATTAGGCAGCTCATTGATAGTAAAGTTATTTATATATCATGTGGCAAAGAGTTGTATTTCAATCCTATTTTCTCTAAATAACATTTATGTTCCTATTATGGAACTCCATATTATGTAAACAATGTTAGCCTAATATTCGGGGGCTCGTTGTCTTGCATAGTATTTTGAGTGATATAATAGGTCCCCTTTCATCCTTTTTCCCATGCTTGGGGGGAAAGGATGACATCTCCTTTTTTGTCTTTCCGGGATTCACTTTTCCCTTGGTTAAGTAGTATCTATCTAATATGTGATATCCAATCATACATGAAAATTTTGGCTTTCATTGAGGATCTATGTCCTTGATGATAACCTATTTGTTTGTTTGACATTGGGTTTCCATGGTTGATAAATCTCTCACCTTGGAAATTGAATCATGTGTTATCCCTCACAGTGGTTACTTTTTCAATTCTTGCATGATATCTCTTTGCATTCATCCCTTCCATGTCCTCATTGGAGGTATGACCTTCTTGGCTTGGATTGGGTGTTGTCTATGGATATTTTCTTATTTTTGAAGAAGGCTTTATCCTTGATCTTTTATTTCCTTAACATGTCAAAAAAGTATGTACTTTTCCATCTTAAGGAGGGGGCATACACACAGCCTCCCTCATTTTATATTATGCATTTTTTTTCTAACATTTTTTTTTGAAGCATGCTAAATCCTCTGAGGGTAATGCACATAAGTTTCTAAATCCTAAAGATATATGAATTCAATTATAATTCTATGCTAAATCCTTGGAAGGTAACACACATAATTTTCTAAATCCTGAAGAGATACGCATTTTGAAAATGTATTCCATGGTGATATAAGAATATGGATCCATGGGTACTTCATAAAATCCATCAGAAGACGCACTACATACATGCCTAAAGCCGCAAAAAGGTGCACAACTTTATGGGGTAACTATCAAGTTCTTTCTTGGTGGGCCATCCTATCCTTTTTGTGGTTCACAATGAGATACACACATTTGATGACATTAATTTTCCATTAGTATACTAAGAGGAAAAACACAGACAGAAAGCATTACTGGCAGACAACAAGCATCACCAACGAACCACAAGAAGTACTGGTGAAATGCAAGCATAACCGACGGGACAAAGAATTTTGAGAAAAATGCTAAGTATAAATGTGACAAGAATCACCAGCGAACACAAGAATCACCAGCGAACACAAGCATTATCAGAGAACAAAAAAATTACTGGCAATAGAGTTTTTAGAATCAGCCTGACAGGAATAGACAAGCATACCTGACGACATGTTCATAGAAAGGAACACCGACCGTCAGAACCAATAGACCGAAAAGCTACAAATTGTGGTTCTGATTCATACACGGTGGATAAGAAAAAGTTATTCTATTTTGTAGAATTGTTTTTTTTTTTTTTCTGGTCATGCAAGCTTTATGTAAATGCTTTAAAGCATCCTAACAGATCTAAAGCATATCTAGCTACAGATCAAGATCAAGTTGTATATCTTGAATCTAGAGTTAACCCACGAATGTATGAATCAAGAATTGAGCATAGATTAGTATAAATAGATGTTTGTACTCAATTGTGAGTATATGAATTCTTTATAATTGATAGCCACAAAGAGCATCTAAGGCACAGAAGGTAGAATTCATGCAAAGAGAAGAAACAAAATACATCAGTTAACAAGAACACACAGAGGCTATCGACGAGAAGATAAAGGTAATACTCAATCATGGAAGGATGATTAATAGTATTTTTGGAGCTATATGGGATCTATTATCAGCAATTAAAGATTGCATTTATCATCAGATCAAAGACCTATGTAGTTGCATTCTAACAAGTGCATCACATCTAAAATCCTTTTGTAGAAGGTGGACTTAACCGTCCTTTGTAAATCTCTTAACAGAGTGCACACTTAATAGTGTTGTTGAAAGCTTCAAATGAAGTAGATCTTAACAGGTATCCACAGTAATACTCCTAACAGGGTAGGTCATCAGAAGTGACAAAAATTGTAAGCCTTAACCGGCTCTTCTTCTCTGCAGATAGTGAAGTTTGTGGGTAACAATCCCCACTACAGTTTTTAATTCCTTAATAGGAGTTTTTTGTGATACCATATCTTGTGTTATGTGTTATCAAATTTCATGTATGTTTCTTTTACTGTTACACATCAAATGGAATGTATGATATGATTTCATATGCATAACAAAAGATGAACAGATAGATAAGTTATTTTACAAACTGATGACTAAGGGTTAATGGGCTAACCAAGAAAAGTTTTAGAGGTACTAATTCACCCCTCCCCTCTCAGTACAAATTATCTCAATATAATTCCAACAATTGGTATCAGAGCTAAGTCTCTCTCTTGAAAAGCTTAAAGACTTGAGAGAAAAGATCAGAGAAATGGATAAGTTCAGACTGGATATGACTTTTGAGAATGAGTAGTTATAGATGTAAATAAACTCTAAGTAGTATAAGGAGGCGAAGATAAAGCTAAGAAAACTTCTTGATGAAAGACAGATTATGGCAACCAGGCTGAATGAGAAAGACTACAAAGAAATAGAAATACAAGAGTATTTTGAAGTAGCATAATCATCAGTGAGCAAAGCTTCAAATGCATCAGTTGAAGAGATTACAAGTATGCAGGAGATCAATCTACATCTGACAGATCAAATCAAGATGCTACAAATTGGTCAAGAGACTCAAATGGTAAAAATTATTGATGTGATGAATGATGCAAGAAAAGCTAAAAATGAAAGAACACGAGCTGTTGATGATAGGAGGAAAATTATAGAGAAGCTTCAAGAAAAAGAATTAGAGATTCAAAGACTCACTGAGCATCACCATGAGGTCACCAACCAGATTATTCTTATGAGTCAGAAGAAAACATATTAAATACAGAAATCATAGAAATAATACAAACCATTGGTGAACTAAGGGAAGAAAATGAAAAATTAAAGTATGAAATCAGAGTTCAGAATCAACACAATGAACTGATCAAAAAGGATGAACATAGCAACAAACAGATGGATGATTTTCTTGATGGAAAAAGAAGAGTCAACAACTACATAGGATTAGGGTACAATGAGAATGGAGAATCCTCTAATCAAAGTGATAAGAGGAATGCTTTCACAACCCCAAGATCCAAGAAGTTGTCATGTAATCACTGTGGAAAACTAGGCCACACCTCAAACATCTGCAGAAGAAAAATGAAAGGTATTTCTCAAGCACAATCTACTTTTATTGGTAATTGTTATAAATGTCAAAAGAAAGGACACAAGGCACATGAGTGCAGATCCAAAGTGATAAATTTAAAGAGAAAAACCTATATGGACAAATATTGTCCTACATGCAAGATGAATGTGCATACACATGAGGAATGATGGAAAAAGAACAACAAAGCTTGGACTCAGAAAGAAACTAATAAAAGCTACAAACCAACTAGAGAAGGTAAATCATATGTTTGGGACTATAACACATGGGGAAATTACACATCATGTGGAAGGTATGGTCATATTGTTTCCGACTATATGAGAAAATGGACCAGAAGGTCAAGAGGATGGTCCAATCTAGGTATGGCATGTTTACACTGTCATAAAGTTGGACATGTTATAAAAGATTGCAAAGACCGATTGACAGACACAAATACTCATCCCAATGGAAACACCATTGATGACATCAAAATAATGAGAAACAAGATGGGGGTAAAAGCCACAAACACTGAAGGTGCTAGTACAAGCAATGCAAATGATGACACCCCATCCACTGGATCTGGTGACATCACTACATCTAACAAGATTGCACAAGTAAGTATGGAACTGCATTATCACAAGTTATATTATGCATTTGTTCTATTATACATAGTTCATATTGTTATATAAGCATGAATAAAGATGCAATATACTGTTACTTGATAATCTACTATAAAGCAACCATTGATTATTGGGCACAATCTGCATTGATGAACACACATAGAAGAGACATGCAATACTTACCAAAACGTATCAGTCTTTACACAAGTTGTGTGTAACCTGACGAGTATCGGTATACACTAAATATACAAAAGTTGTTGTCACAATATCACCGAAGACCATCGGTAAAGTCTCCAACACCACTAAGCTACCTTGACACTTTACAAAGACACTAGAGGAGTTGTGAATGTATTTACCAATGGAGGCAGTCTTCATAAACCAATGAAGTTGGTAAGCATTAATGACAACTTAGGGCACCAAAAAGTATAAAATCTTGACAGGTAAGCTCATTTTTGCACCCACAATTTTTGAGTAACACAGAGAAAAGCAGAGAAATTTTGAGAAGTTTGAGAAGTGACCTAGCAGAAGTCATTCACTGAGCATATAGATTTGAAGGAGATCATAGACATTCAGTAATTTCATTCACTCACCGATAAGCATTGTTTTGATTTACAAAAAAGCCCTAAAATCTCTAAAATGATGGCATTAACATCTAGGGTAGAGAAAATTAAGGATGACAAGAAGAAACCATTTAACCTTGTTAAAAGAGGGACATGTGCAAAACCAAATTACAAGTTACATCCTGAGATTGCCTCTGAACCAGATGATTCTGGAGCATTCTCCCGAATCCTAGCTAGGGTTTTATTGGTCGAGGATGTTAGGTCCTATATACACTGCAAGATCTCAGAGAGAGGAGATCTAGATCTAGATAATTCCTATAAGGAACTTTGTGATGATGGTGGAAAGCTAAAAGAAGAACATAAACACTTAGAAGTGAAAGGTCTGACAAATGCACTTCATTTCCCAAAGATTTTTAAGACATAGTGGATTAAGATTGTTCTAAGAAGAGTACATCAAAACACTTTGTGGTTGAAAAAACCAAAGACCATAACAAAATATGTTATACATGTAGTAACAGGCTATCCAACAACTGACAAACCTCAGGCTCACAAACATCCTTCTATTGTAGAAGTGGAAAAGTTAACCGCAGCTAAATCTGACAAGAGGGCACTGAAGGTAAACACTATCACTGATGCAAAGCTAAAATTTTATGCTTGCATAGTTGGATACAATATATTTCAAGTTAGAAAAATGAACAACATGTCTAGCAAAGCAATGATCATAGCCTACAAAATCTTCAAACAGGGGAAGAAGATGGATCTAGCAGAGATCCTACTGCATCAATTTGAGAAGAACATGTGCACCATAAGGTTTGCACGGACAAACACATGTAAGTTTGATTCCCTCATATTATGTATATTCTTCTACTTCAAAGAGTACTTTCCTTCAATTGGAAAAGTAACATGGGACACCAGCAGACCCATTACCTTGCAGATTAATGAATATATTGAAACACTAGGCATAGATTTTGATAATGTTATGCATGAGTACTTTAAGGAAATTAAGGATATGCTACAAGCAAGGAGTAGAATTCCTTAAAGTCTAATTGAGGAATACAGATATGACATTTTTTTTATGGTGGACACTGACTTCACCTACATTCAAGCAGTAGTCCCAAGGAAATCTTGGCTAGAAAATCTTGATTATGAAATCAAAATTGGGTTAGCAAAAGAAGCAATAAAGGAATTATTGAATGAACCAGTTGACAACAAACAATTGAGATTTGGCACATATGAGGAATCCAAATAGAAAATTAAGTCAACACTTGTTGTCAAGAAGGTTCTAAAGTAGTCCAAGAGAATGGTGAAGAACATAAAGAAGAACTTGAACATATCCTCTGATGGAGAGGAGGAATATCAAGGTAAGGAGGAAGAACAGAGTAAGGAGGAAGACACTGAGGAACAACTTCCCATAAGTGAAAAAAAACAGAGAAAAAATAATTAGAGGAAGAGAAATCTAATTCACCACCTCCTCCTCCAACCAAAAAGTCTAGAACAAGAAGCCAAATGGCTACGGATACTAGTCCCTCACCTATGGTAAAAGGGAAGGTGTACAAGAGAAAACCTGCACCTACAAAGACTAAACCACCACCCAGGACACCTGCAAAGAGGAGAAAGTACATTTAGACAGATGAAGAATTAGAAGACACATGAATGGATGAACCTGACACTGTCAAACTTGCAAAAGAAAAGGCAAAGGTTACATCACTATCTGATAACATTGATGACATATGTAAGTCTATTTTTGAAGTTACATCTATTAGACATCCAAAAATTAAGAAATGGTTACAATGGAATACAGTAGACCAAGATAAGAAAAAAGATGCACTAATTGCAAAAATGTGCAAACACTATTATGTTCCTATCCAATACCATTCACAAGATGTTCCAAAAGAACTGTTAGATAAAATCTCTTCTAGATTCACTTATGCACTTCATGAAGAGAAAAGGATTAGAGAAAGAATATTGGTTTCTCTTATGCCTAAATCCTAAAAAGAAGAAATCAAGGAAGTCATGGAGAAATACAGAAAGAAATTCTCACCAAAGATGAGAGCTTAGAAATTTCTTCAACAAAAACTCATTGAGCTAGAAGAAGACACTCACAAAATATGGAGTGATATACTAAATCCTAATGAAGAGAGCAGTCCTGAAAGGGAACAAATCAACAAGATGGGTAAGTCAATAGTTGAGTTGGACAATGAAGAAGTACAAATAATAGGGAAAAAAAAAACAGATGTTATAGATGAAGATTGGTCAAAAGATGGCCAACATGATCAAGTCCTTGATAGCCCCATCCACATTACCTTTGAAAATGAAGAAGTTACTAGAGTAGATCTAATAATTAAGGGTAACTTAGATGTGGATATTAATGATGAATCATGGTTAGACAACATTGTCGACACCATTACAGGAAAAGACCCTACAAAAGATATGCAAAAAGATGAAGATATCACTGCCACAAGGGATAATATCAATGAACAGGACAAATCTATTAACACTGCAACTATCAATATGCCAAAAAATATGAATATATTGATAGATGCTATAGATATACAGTCTAGCTAGGACAAATCATCTAAGAAAGATGATGATATACCTAAAGATATTGGTACAGATTAAAATAAAGGGGCATCAAATTTTCCAAAGGATACCGACACAGAAATGAAGGATGCTACCGATGAAAAGAAAGAGCAAGAGATAGAGAAAACAATAGAGGACACATCAAAGCAGATTGAAGAGCAAGGAAAAAGTGAGGAAGTAAAGAGAAATGAGGAGATGAAACAAAAGGAAGATTCATCTGTTGACACCCAAGGATCATGAGGAGACGTCTTCACAAAACTTGCCAGTGATCATAGAATAGGTACAAAAGGATGCCTCAAACTCTTTACACTCACCAACAAAATATTCACAATCACAGGCTTTGCAAATGGTATTACATCAATCTGCCACTGCCAACCAGCTAAAGAAGAAGAAGAAGAAAATAGTAAAGAAAGGCATATTGTCTGTCATAATAGATGAAGTCATTGAAGTACCAAATTGGGACATCACCACTTTGGACAATGAAAAACTTCAAGAGTTTGGAGTGCTCTGTCAAAGAAAAGCCATATAGAAGAAAATGATCAAAGAACACAGATAAAACATGGCACTTGAAAAAGCCAAATAAATACTCCAACAACTGGTTCCTGAAGTAAAAATTGATGAAAATGCTTCAGTTAAGGAACAAATTGTTGTTCTTACCAATGCTATCACAGAGCAAGGGATAGAAACCAAGCAAGCAATGTAAGAACAAGTAGAGAAGAAATCTCAATACAAGCTAATTGATAAGATAATCCAAGAAGTGGCATTGAACAAGGTTAAACTCTCATAAATTAGTGATGAAATGGAACAAATGATTACAAAGGCAATAACCTTAGTTTAGAAGATGTGCACACTTGACAAATTTACAAAAGAGAACAGTGACAAACATACAGAAATTGATTCTAATGTCACTAAGAGTGCACAAAGCCTAACCTCAAATGTTGAGAGCATAAAGGCACATCATGACATAGTAATTGAGGAAAATAGGCTAAGATAGGAAATATGGGATGCTGCGACACAATTCAAATGAGAGATTACAGAATTAAAAGAACACATATTACCAAATCTCACAATACTTCAGCAACATATCTCAGATGCTAGAAATCTTATAGCAACCCCGAAGATGTCTGTAGTAGACAAAATCTATGATATTCATGTAAGAATTTCACTAGAGCAACTAGCTCTAGAAATGTTGAAAGAAAAATAGGAGAAAATGTGATGGAGGAAGTCAAATCCTCACATTCCCACCTTTTTGAGAAGTTGTAAGTACCTTTGTCCTTAGAATCAAAAAAGGAGGAAAGGCAATGTATATAGCTATGTACAATACAAATATCCAGACAACACGTATATAGCTATGTATATAGCTATGTGTATATATATATATGTATATACATATATATATAT
>MU227549.1:2941556-2955842 GCA_018584345.1 Thuja plicata
ATATATATGTATACTTACACTTACTGGTACATACATAGGGGGAGTCATTCAAATGACTAATAAGGCAGAAGTATACACAGATGTACATACTAATACACTTAGTATGTTTCACATATCATGTTTTTGATACTAATGTCAAAGCGGGAGATTGATGACATTATTTTGCCATTAGTACACTCAGAGGAAAAACATAGACAGAAATCATTATGGGAAGACAGCAAGCATCACCGGTGAACCACAAGCAGTACTGGTGAAATGCAAGCATACCCGACAAGACAAAGAATTTTGAGAAAAATGCTAAGTATAAATGTGACAAGCATCATCGGCGAACACAAGCATCACCGACGAACATAAACATTACCAGCGAACACAAGCATTACCGACAACACAGTTTCTAGAATCAACCCAATAGGAACAGACAAGCATACCTGATGACATGTTCAAAGAAAGGAACACCGATGACCAAGAACACTGACCATCATAACTGACAGACAGAAAAGCCACAAATTGTGGATCTATTTCATACACGGTGAATAAGACAGTTATTCTATTTTGTAAAAAAAAATTATTATTTTTTGGTCATGCAAGCTTTATGTAAATGCTTTAAAGCATCCTAACAGGTCTAAAGCATATCTAACTACAAATCAAGATCAAGTTGTATATCTTGAATCTAGAGTTAACCTACGAATGCATGAATCAAGAATTGAGCCTAGATTAGTATAAATAGATGTTCGTACTCAATTGTGAGTACATGAATTCTTTATAATTGATAGCCACAAAAAACATCTAAGGTACAGAAGGCAGAATTCATGCAAAGAGCAGAAACAAAATACATCAGTTAACAAGAACACATAGAGGCTAACGATGAGCAAATAAAGGTAATACGCAATCATGGAAGGATGATTAATAGTATTTTTGGAGCTTTATAGGATCTGTTATTAGTAATTGAAGATTGCATCTATCATCAGATCAAAGACCTATGTAGTTGCATTCTAACAAGTGCATCACATCTAAAATCCTTTTGTAGAAGGTGGACTTAACCATCCTTTGTAAATCTCTTAACAGTGTTGTTGAAAGCTTCAAATGAAGTAGATCTTAACAGGTCTCCACTGTAATACTCCTAACAGGGTAGGTCATCAGAAGTGACCAAAATTGTAAGCCTTAACTGGCTCTTCATATCTGTAGATAGTGAAGTTTGTGGGTAACAATCCCCACTACAGTTTTTACTTCCTTAATAGGAGTTTTCTACGATACCATATCTTGTGTTATGTGTTATCAAATTTCATGTATGGTTCTTTTACTGTTACACATCAAATGGAATGTATGATATGATTTCATATTCATAAAGAAAGATGAACAGATAGATAAGTTATTTTACAAATTGATGACTAAGGGTTAATGGGCTAACCAAGAAAAGTTTTAGAGGTACTTATTCACCCCTCCCCTCTTAGTACAATTATCTCAATATAATTCCAACAACATCTTACTGGGTGAGCTAACCACTCCTCTCTCTCTCTCTCTCTATCTCTTTGATCAATGATATCTTTGTTATCATGATCTTAGGGTTGATAAAAACTTAAGTCCCTTAGGGGCTTGAGGATTTCTTTGTCCCTTTTGGTTCTAATAATATTTTCCTTTGTCTATGTTCTCCTTTACCAAGAGTTTGTGTTGAGTCCATACTCTTGCTAAAGTGGGGGCTAAATGTATAGTCAGCAAATGGAAGAACTACCATTGTAGGCTAGTTTAGCCTTCTGAGTAAATAATTTTGGGATCATGTCAATCACCTTGAATGGATTCCTGATTTAGACCTATCTTTCCCCTGTTCTGCCCCTTCCTCCACTTCTTTCCAACCTAATTTTTGCATCCTAGACTATAGATCTGAGATCTTTGACCTCAGGGTCAGGGTCAACCTTTTGGGTATATGTCAACTTCAACCCTGACCTAGGTCAAGGTCAACCTCAACCCTGACCTATGTCAAGTTCAACCTCAACATTGACCTAGGGTTCAAATCTTAGGGTCCCACAGTTTCCAGATGTCAGTCTTTACAAAAGTCATTTCCCGCTTTTGGGTCGGCTATTTTTGTGTTTCGAAGCATGACTCCTAAATTATATTTAACATAGGTCCACTTCTAAGGGTATATTCCTAATGGGAATTTAATTCTCCTATGTTGGCCTCCTTAGAAGATTGTGCCCTAATTTCAAATAAAAAAGAGCCTTTCTCCCCTCATTTTCTCTAAGTCCTCTATCGAAGCCTAAGCATTATTGAGCAATTGAGAAGTATTATCAAGTGAAGTTCAAGAAACCTAAGAAGAAATATTTGAAGCAAGCTTTCATCCATTCTCAAGACCTCAAGCATCCATTTTCATGAAGGAGATCCATTGGAGGCCATTGAAGGATTCAAGCCACATAGTGCTCTTTTGGTGATCTCTCCATCCGCCTTGTTCCAAGCCTCTTCCAATTCAAAAATCCATTCAAGATTTGGTGTTGGAGATCTACAAAAAATTGATTTAAGACATCCTATATTATAAATTATAGATCCATTGGTGCATACATACTTGTGGATTCAAGGATTCGAATCCTCCAGAAGGGCTTTTACAAGCAAGGTGAATTTATGCATTTACTTTTTTTACTTTTGCAATTTTAATTACATATAGTTGAGGTTAATTCCAAAACGGGGGTTTGACCAAGGAAAACCCCTCCCCCCCCAACAAACAAACCTCTTTTTATTTCAGGTATAGGTTTAGGACTCTGGATTTGAACCCAGATCTTGATACCATTTTCAACAAACTTTTGGGATTCCTGAATAGATTTTCTATCGGGCCTGTGTAGGTCAAGGTCAAAATTATTGGGTGAGGGTCAAAATTTGTGGGTCAAGGTCAACCTTTTTCATAAGACGGTGTTTGATCAAAAAAATATTTATGGGTTTTGTTCATCTCTGCATTCCGGTTCCAAATCATAATTCAGTTTTTTTAGAAAAACAGAACAAACCTTAGAAAACAACATTCTTTGATCTACAATATTTCAAGGTTAGTGTATTTCTCCTATCCATTTCAATTCAAATCCTTAATCATTCTAAATCTATCACACATTCCTTTCAATAAAATGAGGAATTTAAGACTTTCCTCTTTGCTCTCATTTCCAAATGATTGATTCATTTGTGCATTAATCCTTTTCAGGTTGATCAATTTGGATTTTTCCTTTGTGCATCTTGTGATGAAAGATGAATATCTTATCTTTCCCCAACTTATTTAAAATGTTACATTTTCTATGTTAAAAATATGTCTATAGTATGAATGTATAATCAGAAGATGATATGATTATGAAAATGGTAGTTTGTGTTAAGTGAAGAAGTGTCTAGGCTAACAGAGACTTATCTATCACATTCAGGTGATCAGTTATACTTCAAAGGATCTTATTCAGTAATCATAGTTGCACAGAGAAGATCATCAACTAGTTGATTCTCATAGGTGGATCAATAAAATCCGTTAACAAGGTCGACCTAATGGTCCTTTCTCTAAATCTCTTAATAGAGTTTCATTACTCATTGTATTGTACAAAATCCTTTAAAAAGGTGGACCTAACAGTCCTTTCTATTCTCCTAATAGGGAAGACCATTAGAAGTGGTCATTGTAAGATTTAACAAACTAAATTTATACTGTAATACTAAATCTTATGGGCATCATCCCCACCCCAGTTTTACTTTCTTTCTGAAGGTTTTTGGGTAACCAAATATTTTGTTATGTGTTGCATCAGATTCTTGACTTTCAAAGTTATTTAATAAGCTAATCTAATTATGGATTAAAAGGATTAAGTTTTATTAATTCCTGATTCACCCCCTCCCCCACCTCTTAGTCATTGGACACATCATATAATTCCAACAATTGATATTAGAGAACTGGTTCTCTTATCAGAAGTTTTACATATTGGGAAAAATATTGGAGGATATGGAAACATAAAGACTAGAGAAAGCCATTGAGGATGAAAATATAGATTTGAAGGTGTCCATGGATCATATCATAATACTAAAAGACCAACTCTCTCTTTCCCTAAAAGGAAGAAAAGCACTAGCAGTACAACTGAATGACAAGAACTATATAGAAGAAAAAATTGAAGAAATTTGCAAAGAGAGAAGCTCAGAAGAAGTTTATGCAGCCATTGAAGACTTGCTTGCAAGGAATCTCAATTTACATGAAGAAGTTAGAAAGTTAAATAGAGAATAGGAATTTCAGTCAATTGGAATGTGTTAAGTCATGGAACTAAAGAACAAAGAAGAAGACAAAAAAAATATAGCACCAGAAGATAAAAGACTATTGAGTGCAAGGTTAGAGGAAAAATAAAATGAAATCTAACACTTATCACTTCAGCAATCTAATTTGGTAAGTCAACTCAATAATGCAACAAAAGAAGTTGTCAACCTAAGGACAAAAAATGAAATACTATAGAATGATCTCAATACTAAAAAACAAAAAAATGAAAGTATGGTGAATTCACAAACTAGCATGGATCAGGCAACAAAATTGAGAAATCATGGACAGACTAGATTAGGATAGACTCAACAAGGTGAATCCTTGCAACAAGGAGCTCAAAGGAACAACAAACCTAAATTCAATCACTATGGAAAGACAAGGCATACATCAAATAAATGTTGGAGCAATGGAAGATCAAAATTTAATGTTAAATGCTACAACTGCTGTTTGCACCCTAAAATGGTCACCTAGACTTTGGGCCCCATTTATCATTTTATCAATTTATCAAATTTCTGAATCAATGCTTTGCAATATTTTCAATTCAAATCATTTTTCTTGATCAAATTTTAATTAATTCAATTATTCAATTATTTCAATATTTCCTAAGGTTTGATAATTTTTATCAGATTAAAATATTTAATTTTCTTTTTAATTAAATACAATTTATCTTATTTAATTAAAAGATTTAATCTCCCTTTTAATTGAATAACATTTATCTTATTTAATTAAAGTAAATTTCTCCCTTTTAATTATATAAAATTCCTCTTATTTAATTAAATTAAATTCAGTTTCCCCCATTCAATTAAATAAAATTCTTCTAATTTATTTAATTGAAATAAAACCCCTCTTTTAATTAAATAAATAAAAATCCCCACTTAAAGCACTTTATTTGATGAAAAAGGCATTAAATTAAATAAAAATTAAATAAAATTCCCCTTTTCATCACATCTTCCTAAGTGGTGGGATTTTTTGACTCTTAATCATAGCCTTTGATTTTTGCCTCTTAATCTCAACTGTCCATTGCTCTTTAAAAGGAAATCTCTCATTCTCATTTTCATATTAGGTTTTCATGGTATTGTTATGCTGCAGGTTTGGAGAGCAATTTTGGAGGAGGATTTGAGCACTCAAGCTTGGATATTGTAACTTCTCTCTTCTTGTCTTCTTCTTCTTCTTGCATTCATGGCTATTCATGTAGATTAGATTCATGTTTATTTTCATAGATTAAACTTGCATTTGTATTTCTTTTCATAGATTAATCATGCATTTTTATCATTTAGATTAATTTTCTTTCATGCATTACAATCATATAGAGTAGATCTCATTTTCATGCATTTGAATCTCTCAATCCATGGTGTACTTGCATAGGCACTAACTAGGTCAATCTGAGGGCCTCCATTTCACACCTTTGCACTCCATGACTAGAGAGCTATGGATCAATATTTGAGGCCTCATTCTTGAACAACCTTGGATGGAATGATTGATAGAAGTGTGTCAAAATTTTAGCACACAGCTGCAATAAACATGGACATAGAGAAAGTGAATACAAAGAGAAACCTAAGTTTGAAGGGAAATTCTATAAATGCAACAAACAAGGTCACAAATATTTCGAGTGTAGAACTAGGAATTGGAATCCTACTGAACAATTAGCCAAGGAAATTTTTGGTTGGGATTATACAACACCTGGTACAAATTTTTTCACTATGGAGAATAAAGACACATTGGTGCAAATTGTGTGAAGACTCACTTTAGAAAAAGAGATCCTATTAATAGATGCTATCTATGTAAACAACTTGGTCATCTAAGATAGAACTGCATAAACAAAGAAAAGGTTGATACTGGTTTTGAGAATGGTAAAACCAAAGTCTCAGAAATTAGAGCTTAGATGAGAAAGAAATGGGTAAGGAAATCCTCAGACAATTTAGATCAAAGCAATGAAGGATCTAATGACACCCTAAAGAGTGAGATGGGGGGATCCATCATTACAGAATTAGAAAGCAAGGAGATGACTGGAACTGTGCAATAACAATCCATCCTACATCAGGTCCAGGCAAGCAATACACTTCATATTCACATATTGATGCATAAGTACATATTGTAGTTCAACTCAAGTCAGAATGTTGATTACACCTGAGTCACTCTAGCTCACCCAATCTGAGTCAAGCAGTGTTGATAACAGGAAAATTAGTTTCACCTTAGCTTCCAAGTGAATCTTGGAGAAGCACTTGAGTTATGCCAGCTAATATGCACGAAGCATTTAATGTTATACTCTAACAGTTGAAAAACTCTTATATATGAAGGATTGTGAAGAGTATTCTTTACAAAGCTTTTAGTTTGCTAGTCAATTCAGAGCCCTTAGCAATTCAGATAAAATTCATGGTTGAAAGTGAAGTTTGATTATTTCATTCAAGCAATATGGCATCCACTTCCAGCAACAAGGTCAACAAAGGTTTGGAAATGCTAGTAAGGAATACAATTTGTGATCCTCCCCAGTTCAAGCTTCATCTGACAGGTGTAGAGGAGATAGACCCAATGGGATCCCATTCCCTAATCCCTCTGAGAGTGTTACTGGTCAATGACATTTGCATATTCTATCACTACAACATACAAGAGCTTACATCCATTGAAATGAATTAAACATCTGAGAAGTTATGCACAGACGGGAAACTGAAGCCCAAGCACAAGAACCTCAAAACCAAGGGTTTGACACATATCATGCATATGCCAAGGGAATTCTAGACAAAGTGGGTGAGATATGTTCTTAGTCATGTTCATGACATGGAATTATCATTGGATCATCTTGTGAAGATCACCAAGTAGAAAATTCACCGTGTTAGCGGGTTCCCTATGCTAGACAAGCCAAAAGCTACCAAAACCCTAAACAGGGATGAACTAGAAGAGTTAACTCTTGTCGAGTGGGATGGAAGAGGCATGAGACTCAATGAAGTAAAATACATGGAGATGAAATTTGACTATCATGTGATAGCACACAAGATTTATAGCTCAAGCAGACCCAATAGTCTTGCATGCAAACCAGTTGACCTAGCCTACAAAGTTGTCAAGAAAAATTTGGTATTTGACCTGGAAAAATTGCAACTCACTCAGTTGAGAAAGAACATGGAGAGCATCCAAGTATCAAAAACCAACTCATGTAAGTTTGGTTCTCTTCTAATCTAAATATAATTTTATGTCGAGAAATTCTTTCCCTCCAAAGGAACAGTAGTATGGAAAAAGGATAGACCAATCATTCATCAAATTAATGATTTCATAGCTGAGATGGGAGATAATTTTAATATTATCATGGATTGATACTTTAAAAGTTTCAAACAGAAAGTGCAGAGTAGATATAGGATTCCCAAACAAGTAGTTGAGAAGTACAAAGAAGAAATTTGTTTTCTAGTTGATTGTGACAAAGTGTATATACAAGCAGTAAATCCTAGGGTTGCATGGGTACAACCCTTTCCATATGAATTTAATAATGAAGACACTAAAGATATCATAGAGGATCTTGTGAATGAACCTTTCAATCCAAAGGTATCATAATTTGGAACCTATGAGGAAGCCAAGAGTAGAATATCTCTTAAAATTGAGATTCCTAAGATATTGAAAAGAGGAAGAAAGATACTTGATACTCTCAAGAAGAACTATGGAAAGACCTTCAACTCTCCTTAAATATTTAAGAGATGAGAGGACATAGTTAAAACATAGGATATTGAGGAAATTGAATCTGACAAGGAAGTAACTAAAGTTAATCCTCAATAGAAGAAGAGGAAGACAACACCTAAACAAAAGAAATATAAAAGCACTACTCCTGGTGTCACCCTGAGAAGATCTAGGAGGAAGCTTATATTAAGTGATGAAGAAGATCTTTGAAATCAATGATGTATGCTTCTAGGAAAGAAGAAGAGAAAAATAAAATTGAGCAAGCAGTGGTGGAGAAGATAGCTAAGTGGAAATATGACCCTTCTAAGTTGAAGAGTTATAGGATAGAAGAGTTATTTAAGGAAGTCTCTATTCCCTGGAAGAATGCAGTACCAATTGAAAAGGATATAAGGGAAGAGACACAAAAGAAGGTCATGCCTACATTGAAAGGAAAAGAAGTGAAAGAGGCCTTAAGAAAATATGAGAATAATCACATCCCCAGATTCAGGGCATTTCAAATATTGAACAAAAATATTGAATAATTAACTCAGTGTGCCACATTAGTGTGGAAATCAATATTTGGGATTGAAGAAAGCAAAGAGAAGGAAGAAGTACCAAGTACAGACCCTCCAGGACAAGGAAATGATGACCCTCTACACAAGGTACAAACTATTGAAGAGTCCAATGTAGAGCAGATTGAAGTTGACGTAATGGCATCACTACTCTAATCTCCCATACATGGTATAGTGACTCTGAGAAAAGACAAAGTTGCAGAATCTACATCAGAATAAATAAAACTTGAGCAACATGCTCCTACTACTACTGATACATGCATACCCGAGTCAATGAAAGGAAAGGTAGAAATTTCTACCTTTGATTCATCAGTTACTATTGATAGAACTAGTGGTAATACAAAGGTCAATGACATAATTGGATTGAATACTGATACTAAGGATAAGGCAGATAAGAGTAAGCAATTTATTCCCTCACCGAGTCTTAAATCAGAGGCAGAAAAAATTGATGAGGTAGATTTGGATAAAGATATTGTGATTCCTAAATGGGATCTATGTAATCTATCTATAGAACAAATAGATATCTTTGGAGAAATATGCAAGAAGATGGCCTCACAGCAGAAACTCAGAAAGGAAAGCCAAAGGAACAAAGTACTTGAAGATGTAAACGACATATTTGTTGATGCTTTGCAGATTGAAGTCAATGAAAATGACTCAATAATGGACCAACTTGTTGACATTGTCCACAATTTCAACACATACATGAATGGTTAGGAGAAGTTACTTGAGAAGAAAGAGAATAAATTCCAGAACAAGGTTCTAGAGAGAATTGCAAAGAAGATGGCAATCGACCAAGTGCATCTTACATAGCTTATCAGCACTTTAGAAACCACTAAGAAAAATGTGGTAGAATTATTTGTAAAGTTGAGTGAATCCTCCAACTTTACCATGCAAATCAAGAACAATATGGTGAAGATAGACGTTGTCTTGAAGGAAAGTGCAAGGCAGTTAGCACTTGACCCGAGCACCAATTCTGCTCACTTCAAGAAAGTAAAATATCTTACTGATTTATAGGCTAAAGTGTTGAGAAAAGAAGAAAGAATTAGATAATCTCTTACAACCATTCAGAGCCAACTTCTACCACATATGGATGGAATGAAGAAACATATAGCACATGCTAAAACTCTCATCCATGAAAACAACTTACCAATTATCGAGCTAATGACAGAGCTATCTGCAGAAGTGCAAGTTGAATTGCACATCTTGAAGGTGCCATGGGATAATTGGGACAACACTTTGTCTCAAATTTTGAAGGTATATAGTGATTTTTTATCCTACTTCAGGATAAACCTCTAGATCACATTCCTTTTTGGAATTTTTTTCAAAGACAAGGGGGAAATATCATTGTATAAGAGGGAGATATCATTATAAATATCACATGTACAGAGAATAGTGTAAAAAATATATGTTACAATAACAATTTTGAAAAATAAAAAAATAGATTAAGTCAAACTAGAGCAGTAGAGAAAGTTTCAAAACCCAAGAAATCTGTAAGGGGGAGTTTTGACATATCAGATACAGAGTTTAATGATAAGTCTTTTTGTCACTAATGCCAAAGTGGGAGATTGTAGACACTATGGTAAGACATATTTTCAATTAGTGTCAAATCACTTAGTCATTTAGTGTTACCTGAGTACACAGTGTTACTCTAGTACACAGTGTTACGCGGGTGTTCATTATTGCTTGAGTTACAGTTTACCACTTGAGTAGTATTTTGGACCCGGCTGACAGTTTGAATCTGACTTTGCATATATTGTTAAATATATGTTAGTTTATTGCAAGATGACTTACAAAGTTATGTGTTGGATAAATATATATATGTAAGATAGTTTGTTTATCCAATTGTAAGGAAGAATATGTATATAGTATGAATATATAATTAGAAGATGATATGATTATGCGACTGGTAGTTTGAGTTAAGTGAAGAAGTTTCTAGGGCAACAAAGACTTATCTATCACATTCAATTGATCATTTATACTTCAAAAAATCTTATTCAACAACCATAGTTGCACAAAGCATATCATCAACTAGTTCATTCTCATAGGTGGATCAGAAAAATCCTTTAACAAGGTGGACCTAATAGTCCTTTCTCTAAATCTCGTAATAGAGTTGCATTACTCATTGTATTGTACAAAATCCTTTAACAAGGTGGACCTAATAGTCCTTTCTATGCTCATAACAAGGGTGACCATTAGAAGTGGTCATTATAAGCTTTAACAAGCTAAATTTATACTGCAATACTAAATCTTGTGGGTATCATCCCCACCCTAGTTTTACTTTCTTTTGGAAGGTATCTGGGTAACCAAATATTGTGTTATGTGTTGCATTTGATTCTTTACTTTCAAATTTATTTAATAAGCTAATCTAATTATGGATTAAAAGGATTAAGTTTTATTGGTTCCTAATTCACCCCCCCCCCCCCTCCCTCAGTCATTGGGAACANAATTCCCCCCCCCCCCCCCTCCCTCAGTCATTGGGAACATCATATAATTCCAACAGGTACAATACTATTGTCAAAGTTATTCAGCTCAAAAGAAATCAATCTTCCAACAAGACTTTTAACAAAAATGTTATTTCCAAGTGCACAACTCTCCTTTCATGTATTGTAGAGACTCTTATAGAATAAATAAAAATTAGATTTCTAAGAGTCTTACTCACAATTGTGTCTTCATCAATGGTTCCACCAGATCCTCAAATAGCATTCCCAACTTCTTTAAGTCAAGTACTATATTGTATGATGTTTTCACCTTCCTTCATTCTCACATCATCAACTCCCCATGAAGGCTCTCAACTTTGGCTCTTAGTACATTTACATCTCCTCCATTAACTATTGTAAGCTGATCCCACATCTACTTGGAACTTATACAATTCTTGATGTCCTAAAATTTAGAATCCATAAACGAAGAGGCAATCTTCAGCATGATAAGGTTATGTTCATGTTTATCTTTCAACTGATTTATTGTCAAGGCTCTAGTAGGTAGAACGAATTAATTGTCCAAAAATTATTCAATGTTGCTGGTAATTTTTGATATGTATAATCTCATTCTAATTTTCAATCTCTATAAGTTATCTTTGTACATCTTAGGTGCATGTCTCACTATACATCTTGTGATATTTAGCTCAAGTCATTTTAAACTTTCTGATAAGCACTCCTGCACTAATAAGCACTACTTTTCTGATATCATTCGTTAGAATAGCTAAGATGGGGGTGAACCAGATAGACCCAGTGCCCTCAAAAAATTATGCTACAATCCCAAATTCCTCCAGATGTATTCAAAAAAAATATCAAATATAAGAATCAACTCGGTGAAATGTAAACTGTAATTTCAAAACTTATTGTCAAGTTGTCTACCGAGTATCAGTAAATTAATACTGTGATTTCCGATCTAGGTCAATAAAATAAAGATTAATGTAAAATAACAATCAACAACATTCATATACATTGACACGTAGATTTTTAACGTGGAAACCTTGCTAAGGGAAAAATCACCTGGGACCGGTAACCCAAAATACTTTCACTCTTATGAAGTGAGCTCGGTAAAGAACTAGACATGTTAATAGTTACAATGTACACTGTTAAATGTGACATTGTTAAAGGATATAAATCTAAAATTTCTTTCTTGACCGTGCATTCACTACGGGTTCAACAAGAAAACAATAACCATTTTGTGAATGTTATAGTACGGATTCACTATCTGAGTCATTTAAGAGATTTATCTGTAACAATGGTTAAACTGATACAATAATGATCTTATTCAAATAAAAATCTGATTTGTAGATATTCATATCTATTCTAGGTACATAATACCTTTGATCAATTTATTCACTTCACTTCATATCATACTTGTTCTTGTCAATAATCCTCTTTCCTCTATTTTTCTCAGTAACGTCCGCAGAAATGCTCCATTCTGTCTATAACCAGTTTGATCAGTCATGCATCAATTTTTCATGTATCCTTCAACATCTATATACATGATTAACAAAATGAATCTCATATCTCTTATATAGACATCACATGTATCATTTAATTTTCATCCTTGAAAAATTCTTGTTTAATCTCCATTGTTCATTTTCCCACTTGATCCTTCCTTGACAATTGTGTTAAAAACATGTTTCAATCTCCATCATCTGATCTTCCTTGAATTTTCATAACCATTTAATCAAACAACAAATTTTATATTTTACCTCAAAATCATCAATTGCCAAGTCGGCATTTTATTCAGCCTTGGCTTGAATAAATTGCTTAATCAATAGTTGTGTCGGCAATCCATTTCTCGTTTAACACTGGCGCTCAGTATACACTATTTTTTACTTGATTTAGATTTCTACCTGGTTTACATTTCTACTCGGTGTATACAGAACTCTTCATTTAACAACCACATAAACATTGTTTTTTCAAGATCTTCAATACATAATAGAGGTTTTGTAGCATAATAACACTCAAATAAGTTGACATCAATGAAAATACATTTAATGATCTAATGTTTATCATCACTTCTGCAACTGGGTTGAATATCAACAAATGACTTCAAACATATAATCACTTGTAGTTCACCAGAATCATCATAAAGTTTACACTTGAAAATATTAAATGTACACATGGATATATGAATATACAAAGCATACACATTAATACAAGAAGACATGAAGCATACACAAAGTAGACACATGAAGATGCAAAGCATACACAAAGTAGACACAAAGCATACATTAAGTAAACACATTATTGTATGAAGACATGGAGCTTACAAAAAGTATACATGAATAATATGGTTCAACATGAAGAACAAGAAAACAACAACATACTTAAGATTTACTAGTTATTCTTTTGATATGATTATTCATCTATATTGACTAGTTCCTACTATGAATGGTAGAATTATTGTGCTTGGGCATGGAAATAGTCTACAAGATGCTCCCTCATGGAATTTACCCACATTGGGACTCTCTACCTCGATGTGACCAAATTACTCCCTTCTCTCTTAATAAACTCCATATTCACTATAATTCCCTAAGGAAGATAGATAATCACACTTATCAAAGGACTTGGTTGTTAATATTTGATACAAATCTCAACTTAACAAATTTTTTAAGGTAAGTTCAATCTAGATTATTGCTTGCCCCATGAATGCCCCCATTTCATTTGGTAACTATTTGTTGTGTTTTATTTCTTTGATATGCTTGCATGAATTCCTCATAGGATGGCAAGATTATTCTCTGATACCACTTATAATGTCCCATTTTGGGATCTTTCTTATTTTTTTCTAAAATTCCCAATGACGGATTGAGTTTCATCTGGCGATGAAATTTTTAAATATTTCATACTATAAGAATGTCAGTTCCTAATAATTATCATATGAAATTATGAATTTAAATCATATTTAGAAACAATACATACTTAAACCTCAATTCCTTAATCCTCTCCTAATCACTAACCCTAAGGTGGATGGTATAATTACTGCGCCCAGCTATTGAAACAGTCTACAAGAGGCTCCCTCGTGAATAAAGTCTAATTTGGGAATCTTTTCCTCACTGTAACAGGTTTTTTCCTCTTCCTTCACAAACTCGCTACCCGCTTGGTCATATTAGTGAGTGGTTAAGGAATTATATAAGTATATATTATTACTTCATATATTACAAATATATTGATAAACATGTGTCATGTAGCTGATGCATAATTTTAATTTCATTCTTATTAAAATATATAAATTATATATACAAGACAATTCTTATATTCCAAAAATATTGAACCATTCCATTTTATAATCTGAATAATGGATATATATTAAGATATATAATTTAGATATAATACATACATATATTTACAT
>MU227549.1:2956228-2967325 GCA_018584345.1 Thuja plicata
TGTCTTGTTCCATAATCTATAACCCCCATATCAAGACTTATCTACCCTCTAGACTATATATATATATATATATATATATATATATATGAAAGGTTTCCTTTTGTAGTTACGTCAATAACACCAAATTTCTTTCCTTAAGTTTTTCCATTTCCTATTACTCTTCCTAGGTGAACGTAATGTCCCCCAGGGATTTATTTTAGACTGCATATATATGACTCCTACGGACATGTCCCTCTAGTCAAGCCATCATGGGTGGTCAAAGAGTCGACCAAATCAAACAATGCTTCATAATTGGTAAGAGTCATTTGTCATAAGAAATAAGAAATAAGGATATAATGTTAAGAGTAGAATATATTATTATAACATTATTAAAATATTATTAATATATTAAATATTAAAATATTGTTATTATAATAGTATTCATTAAATATAAAAATTATTATAGCATTATGAACTCGACTGGGTATTAAGATTATTGATGAATATTATTAATTCTTAAAATATTAATATTATATTATAGATTAATGTTAATGATTAATATTATATTTATTATCAAAATATGGAATTAATTAATTAGTTATTGATCAATCATTATTAGATCGATATTTAAATTACGTATATGTACTTGGGAATATATTTGTACATACATAATGTATGACTCATGACAAAGGAAATAGTGTTGAGTTCACTCAAATTTTTGTGACTATTTGGTATTTGATTAGCCAAGATATTATTGTAGTTGTGAAGGCAGATCATCAATATTGACTTTACACCTTCTCAAACTTTTCTTTTGTTATTCCTTTGGTTCACATATACACTCAAGCATCTAGTGTGGAAAATTTTGAGCAGATTTTGCATGGTTAAGTGAATTTTGGTATTATTTCAACTCAGGTTCAAGAGACATGTGTTCATATTTCATCTCCTACATTAACTATTTTTCAGATGATTTTTGTACTGCTATGGTTCCTATTGATTCAGTACATAAGGATTTCCATTACCTTTCACACATAGTTCCTTGGTATTAGTACTTGACAAAAATTACAACTTTCTTTTATGAGTCCTCTCTTGCAGACTTGGACAACACTATTTAGTGCATACATGTTCTCTTCAATGAATCCACTGTACGCAAAATACCTTTCACAAAAGAAAAGAGTGGAGACACAACTCATAATAATCCAAAAGATAAAATATTCATTAAGAGAGAGAATAAAGGGAACTACAAAATAATTAGCAATTACAAAGAGATAAATCTTTATAAAGGAGATCAAACGCAAAGGGTGGAGAAACATACCTGTTACATGATAATAATAAATAATAGAATTAATTATTATATGCCTAAAGTTTAGCTTAAGTGAACTAGAGATAAATAGGTGACTGAATAATTAAATCAATAATGATTTAATTAATAAGTAAAAATACATTTTTACTCTAACAACCCCCTTAAGATAAACTTAGTGAGAAGGTAAAAACCTAGAAACAACTACTAAAAGTAGGAAATGGATCCCGACAATATGGCCTAATCAGGTACCCAAGTAAAAAAAACTTTTTAAAGAGGAGAAAAGAAGAAAACCCATTGGGAAAAATCCCTCTCCCGAAAGAGATGAATACTAGGGAAGGACCAAAGAAGCCTCAAAAATAGAGAATGTCCCACAATATAGGAACAAAGGAAGAACATGGAGAACATCACTAAAGCATGAAGTTTCTAACACTATCAAAGAAAAACTGCTAGAACCTCCACTATAATAGAACGTGATCAAGTAAAGAAGACATTAATCAAAGTATGAATAGTTGATCAATCAAAGATGGAAGGATTCCTCCAAAATAGGAATGAAACAAATGTCCATATGGTAAATGATCCATCTACCTGAAATTCATAGGTACCCAACAACTACATCCACCTAGTATAAAGGAACAAATACTGCATACATAGCTCACTCTATGAAACCAAGGAAGTATTATAAATAATAGGAAATACCCAACCCCCCATAATTCTGAACACGAAGAGGTAGGACATGTACATTGAAAGAGATTCCCAAGAATAACTACAAGTCAAGGAAAGTACAAGCACATATAAAGGATGGTGTCATGGATGATCAGTCTCTTGAAACACATAATGAGGCTAATGTCATGGAAGGAACACTCACTGGAAAAAAGTAGAGGGAAACAAGGTAAATATAACCCCCCTCACCATGACACTTTATTATGTAGTACAATTACAAATAAGCACAAAACATGTAAGATCCCAAGCATGCAATTATGATACTTTATCTCAGTCTGTTTGTAAAAAAGAAATGCTATAGAAATAGATGTCTACACTGCTTACAAATGACTTAAAGATTTAAAAAAACATAAGTAACAACTTAAAAGGAGTCATCCCATGCAAGGAAAATGATCCTAGGACCTCAAACATTCAAGATATCCACTAGATTGCAAAAAATTAAAAAACTTGAATTAAATGTACCTGGAGTGGATTCTTGCAATGAGACTCATACAAAAAGAAGGAGAACATGACCAGCTTTCCAATGATGTGTCGAAGACAAAAAAATAGAGTCCAAAGGAGAAATATATAGCTGCCAAAGTACAAATAGGAACCCGTACTTTGAGTGACAAAAATATTTGCAAGATGGAAAAATAAAAAAACCAAACATGGAAAATCAAATCAGGCTCGGAACCATATTTCTGGCAATATCTAATTTGGCAAAAAATTTATTTGGTTTCTCAAGCTACAAGAAAAAGATCGAAGAGGAATCCAAAACAAGAAGATCTCTAAGAAGCCTTTGCTAAATCTGGCAAAGCTCCACTAAATCTAGCGATGCTAGTAAATCTAGCGAAACTGTCAAAATTTTGGCCAAATTTGGCATCCTTACTAAGAAATTTATTATTTTTGTTGCCGGTATGATGGCGTGAATTTTGAGGCAGCATGGAAACCGATGCAATGTTAAAACTGAGGCATTTTTTCCTTGAAATGTTTGCCAAGGTAGTGCAGGAAAAAACAGGGCCCAGATTTCAACTGTGTCAATATTGGATGAGGTTTATGGGGAAATAGGGGTTTTGGGCCTTACAGTTGCAACCTTGAGGTCAGTTTGTGCACAAAGTGCTCCAAAAAGTATCTCCCTCGAGATCAATACAAAAATCTTTGAAAACTTGAAACCCTTAGCGCTCAAAAAAATCTTAAAAAACCTCAAGGACATGCTGCAATAGCAAGGCTCTGATACAATGTTAGAATTCAAAAGAATTCAATCACCAAGATCCACTATATGCAAAATACTTGACACAAAAGCAAAGAATGGAGATACAACTCATAATGATTTTAAAGATGAAATATTTGTAATCACGTAAAAATGCTCACCTATACCCTAGACCCCCAGTCTCAAAAATTAATAAAGAAACCTTAATCTTGATTAGTCTAAGTCCTAAATCAAACATGCAATTCATCGAATTTGAGCCAATTTGACCTAAACCCTAGATCCTAATCAATCATCTTACTTGATTAATTAATTAATTCCTAAAATGACATTACATTGGCAAATAAACTTTATACTACTATTTAATTGATATTCTGATATATTAATTAAATAAAAATTACAAAATTGTCAATTAAATCAAAAAGGAATTAAATTAATTATAAAAAACATAAATGTGCATTCAAAATCAATTAAATTATAAAAAATGCATATGACATCATCAAATTCAGGTGACTGATAATCAAAATGGAAACAATCCAATTCCACTCAGTTAACTCGTTCTCCATTGTTTATCATTTTGGAAACATTTCAGTAAACTAAAAATTGAATATGGAAGTTTCCAAAATAACTGATCAGTCAGTTCAATCAACTGACTCTCGACCAATCAAATCACTTGCACATGGATTGTGCTTCTTCAATCAAATCTGAACCACTTTTTTGTTCAATCTCGACCGTCAATTCGAGAGAGATTTCTATAAAAGATAAACTCTTTTCCTTCACAAATGATCCTAATTTTTTCATCATTATTATCCTGCATTGTGCAATTTATCTTTCTTGCATTTTCTCATTTAGCTTTAATTTTTGTTAATTTTATTTAAGCATGCAAACCTAACTAAGAGCACACTTTTAATTTGGGTTTAAAACTGAATATCTCACATTTCAATTGGTGTTCTAAAAATGAATCTAGCTTGGATTAATAGCAATCTGCATTTGCATTTGCATTTAGATTAATTATCATTTTAATTTCAGCATATAGCTCTAAATCCTTCATTTAGGTTAGTGTGTAGTCACTGAACTTGCAATGATCTGAGAGAAAGTTCATACTCTAGCCTTCTAGAAGGCAACAAGTCAACTTTTTCAGACATGCAAGATGAATGAATCAATATTCATTCTTGTATGCAACTGAAGAACAATGACTATGTTGAAGTGTACTACTACAGTAGAGGTCCACTTTTAGCATGCACATTTCTTGTGCCCATCGTGGGGCTCGAACCCATGACCTCATACATATACACATCTGAAAACTTTGAAACTAGATGAAGTATGCTAAACTTCTATTCGTATGTTGTCTGTTGTCATTGATTTCACTAATATTTTCTTTGTCTAATGCTTGTTTGTGTGGTCCCAATGATCTAGAAACGTCAAATAAAATAGGTGTATGTGGTAAGAGCTTATGCATTAAGGCAGAATAGCCTCACATCCCTCGATCTTATTTATTTGTACGCCAAGGTGAGGTCAGTACTATCTCCTTGTTTCTGATTTATCTTTTTTTTTACACAAGCGCGCACTCATGGTTATCTTGGATTTGAATGCCTTGATACGGATGTGCTCTCACACTATCAAAACTGAAAACAATGTTCAATTCATCTCATATTTTGTTCCTCGATGCTTACGTTGGTTTCCCATATCTTATCTGATGAAAGTAATATTCATATTCTTATGGGCGCAGTGGCACCAGTAAGGATTGCATTTACTCCAATGTTCCAAAAAATGCTCAATGATGAAAATTTTCAACTGCTAAACCTCAGTGACTACACCTTAGGTTGCATTCATATTAGTCTTGCATCTGCATCTACATAGTGATAAAATCAGCATAATATCTTTATCTCTATCCAATGCGAAGGATCTCAGATTCTAATCGATCAATCTTCTCATCGTCAAGTGGTCATGACACCCCTTGCTAATCAACTATCTTGATTCTATTTTTAGGATCAAAATCAAAATCTATAGCTGACCACTTGCACAACCAATAGAAATATCTCATGCTTTTCTTTTAATCCATCCTTGTATCTTACTTTTGGTCAATCTTGATCAAACAAGACCTCTCATCAAGTATGTATTCTGTCTTAACCATGTAGAGCCTCTTTCTAGGTCAGATCAATTTCTTCCTAAATTGTCTAATCAATAAAATTTCTTCTCATTACTAGGGCACCTAGCCATATTTCAATTTTTCTCCCGAGGGGGCAGGATCAGGACATCAACATTCCAGTGATCACATCCTCAATCAAAACCCAATTACTTGGGGTATCTCAGCTTCATCACATCAAATCAAGTTGAGATCATCTTAAACAAAAGCTAGCCTAATCAACGGTCTTATACAGTGGTGAATACACTTGAAACCAGACAAGCTCGGTCTTATATGAGCTATTCATTATTGAAACTAGACACATTGATCAAATTGGCTTCATCGCTTCAAATCACATCAATTTTCTTGCTAGTCAAAATCTCTTAACGGTAATCAGTTTCATTGCTTCAAATAAAACTAGTTCTTCATTTAAACCAATCAAAAAGGTTTATGAGTTCTTAACAGGTGTTTAATTTCATCGCTTCAAATCAAACTAAGCATTCTGTTTTATATCTTTTGATCAATCTTCATCCAATCAAGCTCGAAGTCGGTCTTCTTCTTCAAAAGAATAGTTTCATCGCTTCAAATCAAACTATTATGGGTCTTCTCACTAACAAGTCTTGAAATCAATGCACTGATCACACATCAATTCAAAGAGGGGCAAATGTAATCACCTAAAAATGGCCACCTAAACCCTAGACCCCCAACCTCAACAATTAATCAAGAAACCTTAATCTTGATTATTCTAAGTCCTAAATCAAATAGACAATTCATCAAATTCAAATTGATCAGACCTAAACCCTAGGTCCTAATCGATCATCTTACTTCATTAAATAATTAATTCCTAAAATCACATTACATTGGAAAATAAACTTTATACTATTATTTAATTGATATTCTGATATATTAATTAAATAAAAATGACCAAATTGTCAACTAAATCAAAAAGGAATTAAATTAATTATAAAAAACATAAATGTGAATTCAAACTCAATTAAATTATTAAAAATGCATATGACATCATCAAATTTAGTTGACTGATTATCAAAATGGAAACAATCCAATTCCACCCAGTTAACTGATTCTCCACTGTTTATCATTTTGGAAAAATTTCAGTTAACTGAAAATTGAAAATGGAAGTTTCCAAAATAGCTAATCAGTCAATTCAGTCAACTGACTCTCTTGACCAATCGAATCACTTGCACATGGATTGTGCTTCTTCAATTGAATTTGAACCACTCTATTTGTTTGATCTCGACCGTCGATTCGAGAGAGATTTCTATAAAAGAGAAACTCTTTTCCTTCACAAATGATCCTAATTTTTGCATCGTTATTATGCTGCATTGTGTATTTTATCTTTCTTGCACTTTCTCATTTAGCTTTAATTGTTGTTAATTTTATTTAAGCATGAAAACCTAACTTAGAGAACACTTTCAATTTGCATTTAAAACTGAATATATCACATTTCAATTGGTGTTCTAAAACTGAATCCTAACTACCTTGGATTAACAACAATCTGCATTTGTATTTTCATTTAGATTAATCAGCATTTTACTTTCCCCATATAGCTCTAAATCCTTCATTTAGGTTAGTGTGTAGTCACTGAGCTTGCAATGATCTGAGAGCAAGGTCATACTCTGGCCGTCTAGAAGGAAACAGGTCGACTCTTTCAAACATGTAGGATGAATGAATCCATATTCATTCATGTATGCAACTGAAGAACAATGACTATGTGTAAGTGTATTACTAAAGTAGAGGTCCACTTTTAGCACACACAATATTCATTCAGAGAGACAACAGAGGAAATTACAAAAGAACTAATAATTACAAAAAGATCAATCCTTGCAAATGATATCCAACACCATAAGGTGGAGAAACCTAGGTTGCATGATAGTAATTAGTAATAGAATTAATTATTATATGCCTAAAGTTTAAATTAAGAAAACTAGAGATAAATAGGTGACTAAATAATTAAATCAATAATGATTTAATTAATAAGTGAAAATAGATTTTTACTTTAAATTATTCATAGTATGAGATGACTATGGCAAATCTTGAGCAACATTTAGAGGATACACCTTGTTCCTTTCAGAAGATACCTTTGCCTCTCAATATTGCTGTACATCCATCTCCACTTGGTTATTTATTATCATCTCCTGCAATGTGGTAAAGACCACCTGATTTGATGGTGATAGGTTTTTACATTGACATAGGGACACCTGAGCAAAGTTCAGAGATAACATACATCTTCATCATTTAAATGTCAAGAGCATGAGATGATTAAAAAGTACCTAACATGTTTGTTACAAAGAGAAAAATCATTTCCCAATCATTAAAATTTATTTATTCTGTGATTTTTGTGAAAGAAAAATATAGGTATTTCATTTTTTACGAGACAATTATATTCTTAGCACATCTTTTCTTTGCCGAATATTTCTACATATAATCGTGAAGTTCTCACTGAACTAAAGTAAAAGAAAAAGGGAACAAAGAAAGAGTGGAGGAAGGGATGCTAGGGTTTTTAGGGTTGTAGGAGAGGTAGAGGATGATGACATGAATAATGGAGTGTGGTTTTCCTTTTTGTTCTTGGTATTTTCTTCTCCATTGGCTAGGAATGTTATTGGTGTCCTATTGGTCTCTTCTACTAAGTATGATGTCAAGGATATGACGTGAAGGAGTGTTTTTTAGTGTCTTTTGGCCTTGATTGAGGATTTGTCCCTTGTCGCTTTGTTGTTCTTTGTTGCTAGGTTTTATAGAAGTATTCATGTTGGTGATGTTGTGGGCTTGATTTGTGTAAGCTAGGGCAGGAGTGGATTTTATAGGTGTTATGATACAATGTTAATTGTCCAAGTAGTTGTTGGGTACTCTACTGATCATAGAGATTCTATTGAGAAAGGTCTGGTGCTAGTTGGGATTCATGTGACTAAGCTCATATGGGGTTATTCTTCCACTAGATCTTCTTTTGAGGAGCTTTGTATGGTCCAATTTGTGGTTGTGTGTGATACTAAGGTTTTTCCCAAGCACTCTTTAGTTGTGGATTCTATGACTAATTTTTTATAGTGATTTGTTGTAAGTCTAGTTTTTATTGTGTTTGGTGTCGCATGTGCTTATTCTTTGGGTTTGATGTTGGTTTTGGATGCAATTATAATATTTTCATAAAATCTATCTTTGACCCATTTTTTAGTTGTAACTTTCAATAGGGGTTTAGCTTGGTTGTGACAGGTACTAATCTAAAGGTATTGGATGCTAAGGTTTCCCCAGTGTGGTAGTGCGTCCAAGGTCTATTTTGGTTGATGTTCTAACTAGAGTTTGTATGGTATATTTATGAGTTGTTGAGAAATTTCCTATTATTTTATTTCATTTGGAAGTTGAGATCTTGGACCCTATTAGTATCTTTTTGGAAACTATGGGATATTTTGGTGTACCTTTTTTGTGGGTCTTCTCACTTTCTATAGGTTCTTCTATAAGGAGTAAGACAATTGTTTATTCTTGCATACCCTTTTAGTCATATATTTTTTTTCTTATTTGAAACTAGTTACCTCAATTTTCTCTATTCAAGTTTTAGGTTATTCTTTTTCTTTGGGAGTCTCTTCTACCTTATGAGAAGAGAAGTTTTTTGTCAGAGAATATTGACAGACATATATTTTCTATTCTTTCTTATCTTTTGTAATGACCTTCTTTATTTATTCTTTGATCACTTCTCACCGGTCTCCTATTCAGATGGAGAGTTCTCCAATGGAGGTGGTTTCCTTTCTTGTGAGAAATATTGAGGCTTCATTTTTTATCTTATTAGATTCATTTCTTATCAATCCCTTTTAGGTTAATGCTTCTCTTACTGAGGTATATAATCTTTGCATGGAAGTGGTGGTGTATTGTTATAAGCGACCTTTTTTATTCCTTTCCCTTATCTATTAGATTTAAGAAAATTTATTTTATCCCTCCTCATATTTTCTTTCATCTCACTCCTATTGAGGTGGATTCTTCAGAAGGAACCGTAAGTTTTTGGATGGTTTTCTAGAAGGTTATTGATGCCTTTTAAAAACTCATTCTAGAAGCTATGGAATGGTGCAGAGCACCCTAGGGTTTCTCGCTCCAAGCCCTAGCAGTTTAACAGAGTGATCATGGAGCAGATCACGGTTAGCAGACAACTATTTTCCCTAAACCCCTAACAGCTCTTAGCTCCTAGCACGAGGGCGGTTAAACAAATAAAACCGGTTTTACATTACACTTATCGGACAGTCACAAGGGGATCGGCAGTCAGTTTGCAAATGGTGCGACAATGCGATGACAGTGTATCGCGAAGTCACAAGGCGATCAACGGTTAAGGGAAAATAGTTACGAGGATGCGATGAGAGTATAATCACGCAGTCGGCAAGGTGAGTGGCGGTTAGTGAAAAGCGGTGTGACAAGGCGATGACCGTGTATCACACAGTCGCCGGAGAACAGACACTTAGTTTTCTAATTGTGTGAGAGCGCGACTGCAATGTATCGCAAGGTCATAGAACAAAAGGCAGCTCATTTAGAAGTGTTGCGAGCGCGCGACTACAATTTATCGCAAGGTCGCAGAACAAAAGGTATCTCATTTAGAAGTGTTGCGAGTGTGCGACTACAATGCATCGCAGGGTCACAAGATAATTGGCAGCTCGTGTCAAAGGGGTGCGAGAGTGCGACAAACATACATCGCGTGATCACAGAGAAAATGGCAGCTCGGTTGTAAGCATTGTGAGAGCGCGACGGCAATGAATCGCAAGGTTGCCGGTGAAGGAATGCATAGTTGTTATGACTCGTGACTATGCGATTAAACATCCGGAGTAAGGTAAACCTCTGATCGAGCTAAGAAAGAGTTGTGATACCGCGACAAGATGGAAGTTGAAAAGTCATATACGACAAAAATGAAAGAGAATGCCACGGAGGAAAACATTGTCCACATTAACAACCATGTTGAGAATGATGATAGTTGCAGGAGGAAAATGAAGAGCTGAGGCAGTTAGAATCCTCAGGTGGACAGGTAACCTAGAAACGGTTACGAATCAAGAACAGGCCGAGATATGAAATGAGGAAAGAACCATTTTGAGAGTGTGGGAGAAGTTAGAGACTAAGGAGACTAGCATAAAAGATTTGAGTTCATATTGTAATTTTCTGGTTTTCAATAAAGAATAGTTCCCTTTGTTTTCTGTGTGTGCTTCTATTATGTGCAGACTTCTGTAGAGTAGGATTTTGAATTTAGTCAAGTCTCATGGATGCTTTTTGACTCTTATAATCCATCCTATGGAGTGTGACCGTCAAGAAGCATCCCTCATGTATTTTTATTATGTTTTTGTGTTTGGGATTGAGAAGTGGCTAGTCAGAATTGTAGACAAGTCCTAGGTGAGCTGAATGGTCCGACTAGAGAACTTATAGGAGAGAGAGATAGAAGGAGAAGGTGCATGACTGACCTTATTCAGTCATGGAGAGTAAGATAAGATGAAGAGTGAAGCATTTCGGTGGGTAGGAAACCTAGGAGAGAGGGAGGATAGAAATCATTCTGGTTAGGGTCTGTGAGTAACCCTAAGAGACTCAAGTGTGAGTCTAGGGGATCCTGAAGTCAATAGGGTCCAAAGTGAGATTCCTATGAAAGAGTAGGAGTCTAGAAGAGAAAGGTGACCTCCCCGTCATATTTTTATCAGAGCCCAGTTAAAGATTTGGGTTTGAAATTTGTAGATGTTTCAAAGTACTGAGGAATCAGTAGGAGAATCAGTCATGGTGACAAATGTAGAGTTGGCTAAAGAGGTGAATGAGCAGAAGGAG
>MU227549.1:2983020-3014820 GCA_018584345.1 Thuja plicata
TATATATATATATATGAGAGAGAGAGAGAGAGAGAGAGAGAGATATGAATGGTCATTGATGTTAGCGTATTATCACATAAATTAGAAAAATTAATTTATGAATTCCAAAATCATTAGTCATGGGATAACTGACTTTTTGACTTTCAATAAAGAGAAGTTGATGTAACCTTGATCCATTAAAGAGATAGATGAACAATTAATGTTTGATATAGACTAGATTATAAAAATGTCTAATAGTGATATATCCTTACCATTGGGATATGTGTGTTTAAATTACATTATTTATTCTTATAAGATAAATTGTTGATTAAACCATTTCTATTTGTCACATGTAATTAAAAACTAGCTATCACTTTTTTAGAAAGAAATTAGATGTCCATCTAATTTTTAAATTCTCACCTTAGTATGATAATGATGTATTAAAAATAATTAGTGATACTTCATAGATTTCAAGCCCATTATAACTACTAGTCCATATCTTCTCCTAATTTTAATGTGTATGTTTGTGCACAACAATTCAACTAAATGAAAAACAATTATTATAATTTTTAAAAATCTATTAAATATTAAAAATTTACTTATTATGAAGCTTTTTCTAGCTTAAAGTCATTCAAAGTGTCTTTTGTGAACACCATTTTCATTGTGCACAACAATTCAACTAAATGAAAAAAATTATTTTAATTTTTAAAAATCTATTAAATATTAAAAATTTACTTATTAGGAAGCTTTTTTCTAGCCTAAAGCCATTCAAAGTGTCCTTTGTGAACACCATTTCCAAGAAAATTCACTTTACATATTCATGAAGTCACATCCAATTTCTATGTAAGTGATATTTAAAATTAAATTGTTTTAGAAAATTTGATGCAAGAATGCCAACAACTACTAAGGTTGTATATGAACTATAGAGATATTTATTAACTTTGAATTTAAACTATTCAACGTTTATTAAATATAAATTAAAGGAATATTAATTTAATATATTTTCAGAGAAAAGATAAGAAACTTAAAATTTCAAGTTGGGAAGTGATTTCTTATGGAAAATTTGTTTTTAATCCACATTAAACTAATCAAGTATGATTGCTCCACAAGTTTGTAATTAATTGAGCTCTCTTAATGTGTCATTGCATTTATAATAAACCATAATAAATTACCTACCCATTCTCATTAAAGTCCACTAATAATAGAATTATGAGTGACAAACTATCATATTTTACTCTGATCAAATTATAATTTAAAGGTGATATGTTGACGATGGAATGATATTAGATAATATTAACTTTTATTTTTATTATGTTATATTTATTTTTCGTGGGAAATAGTAGTCTATATATTTAATTCACATTCTCATTATGTTGTTGAATCATGTTAGTGGTACATGAATTTTTCCATCACCATTTAATATTTTTTTCTATATTCAGGTTTATTTACTATAATTCTAAAATCATCTTTAATGATTGCTATTTGTCTATATCAGACTTTAATCCAAAGTGTAAAATTTGAATTATATGGTGACCATGAATGCTTTCTAATAATACTTGGAATGAAATATTTAATCTCATTTGTCTAGGGGAATTTTGTGTTATCAACAAAATCATGACCCTGACATGTTTTCCAATTATATCTTTCATGAATACTCCCTTCAACACATTTAAAGATTGTACATCATATCTTATATTTTTCTTTCTATAAAAATATAGCTACGATGGATCAATAGTAAGAAGAGAGGTTACATCAACAATACAATTTTATAATCATTCTTAAGAATATGAATTGGGGATGGTTGATTAGGGGTGGATGAGATTGTTTGATTGAACTTTATTTCAGTTTAAATATCATCAAAAAATTTAATAATTTGTATAAACAGGTGAATAGATATAATTTAAGGCTAGTCTCATGGTGTAAGCCTACAATGTTAGATTGTATTATATTTCATTATTATGAGTATTACATAATATATATAATTTGGTGTAGGGACACTCTGTTAGGAATGGTCCCAAGAGATACCTGAGAGGAGGGGGGGTGAATCAGTTATCTATAAGATTCAATTCTTTTTCAATTAAGTACAAAATTACTTTAAACATAAATTCAATGAGATAACACAGAAATGAACAACACAATTTTGGTAATGGGGAAAACAAAATTAGGTAAAAACCCCAATGAGAATTAGCACCCACAAATAAATGTACTAGTTTATAATGATCCTTGTTAGAAGATCTTGCCACCCTGTTAGGAGTTGATCTTTACAATGCAATAAGTACAAAGAGCTAGTCAAAGGTCAGACTCTTTTAGGAGTCTTTTACAAATAACCCTGTTAGGGGTGAGGACTCACTGTCCAAGAGCTCACTACTCAAATGGTGAAGGTTGCAACCTTCTGAAAGGAAGATATACACTATATCTGAAAATGAACTATTTGTGTAGACCTATTGTCTTGATTAGTTTGAGTGAATTGTAATCTTCTTTTGATTCTTCATATAGATCTTCAATTGATGAATGATTTAGACATACTGTCTAAATTTTTGCTCTTCTCTTTCTTATTCTTTCTCGCTTCATTCACACTTTGTAATCAAAATTAAACTGTTATAAGTATCTTCCACAAGGAAAAGGTCATGACGGTTGTAGGAAACACTTCAGTAACTTGCTTGTCGATTTTAATAAGAACACAATCAAATTTAGGACCGCCAACTGAAAATGAATAGACGCGTCGCTTCACATAGTCGGCTCTACCAAATTAACTCAAACATCACACTTTCATTAAAAAATGTTTAGCACCTTTGGATAATAATCATTAACTCATAACTAAACATGAATACAAACATGCATATCCTGAAGATAGGAGCAACTCAAGAAACAATGTAAATACGTCGGCTCTTAACAGATAATCTCCAGAAACTGTAACTGCCAAAATAGATTAACATAACTTAACTGAAACTGCATATCTGAATCTGCGTGTATTCATATTACATCTTGAACATGTCTACCACATAGATGTAAACACACAAGGCTCAAAAATATTTGTACGGATAATTGCATACAGGAGACTGTTGTATATTATATGTTGTCATCAATGAAAAACATACAATCAACTATTTGCATAGAAGAAAATCTCCAACAATCTCCCCCTTTGACATTGATGGCAACATATGATATGAAAAACACCATAAACCCAAAGTATCTTTCTTCTTTTTAAAATCTTCTCAATATCCTCATCAAAAGCTCCTCTTAACTGTTGCATCTCTTATAACTGTATTTCTCATTTACTGTATACTCCCCTAGAGTATATGCTCCCCTTGACTATATACTCCCCCTTTGACATCAATGTCAAAGGGTGCCAAAAACAATTAAGCACAGGTACTAATCCAACAGTAGAGTAGTCAACCACTCATCAGTCACCAAGGACTGATGCTTTGGATGTAAGTTTTAATAAGACTCAGGAAACGGAATTACTCCTAGCTTCTCCCTGAGATACTCAAAATTATCTTTTGATAAAGGATTTGTAAAAAATGTCTTCTAACTATTCTTTAGTGCTAACATAATCCAACTTTACTTCTTTCTCTGCAACTTTTTCTCTTAGAAAATGATATTTGATCTCAATGTGTTTTGTCTTTGCATGCATCACAGGATTCTTTGACATATTGATAGCGCTAGTGTTATCACAGTGAATAAAAATAGGATAATCAATTTGAATACCAAAGTCTTTAATCATCTGATTGATCCAAACCATTGCTGAACAATTCAATTTTTATGTAACATACTTAGCTTCTAGTGTCGACTAAGAGATACAATTCTTCTTCTTGCTTGTCCAACTAACCAACCTTTCTCCAAGAAATATTGCTCCTCTTGAGGTACTCTTCATGTCATCAACACAACCTGCCCAATCTGCATCTATATACACATGAAGTTGCATATTCTCTGAGTTAGGATACCATAAACCATAGTCTATAGTCCCCTTTAAGTATCTAGATATCCTATTTATTTACATTAGGTGATTTTGTTTAATTTCAACTACAAATCTTCCAACAATTCCAACTACATTAGAATTATCTAATCTAGATTGAGTAAGATATATGAGTTTTCCAATCATAGACTTGTATAGTGTCTTGTCAGTTGCTATGGAATCATCATCCTTAGAAATCTTGCATCCTGTTATCATGGGGGTGCTTACTTGTTTTCAATCTTCCATTTTGAAAGTCTTCAATATCTCCTTCACATACTTAGACTGATTTATGAATATACCTTTGTCTATTTGTTTTACATTCAATCCAAAAAAATATTTGATAGGACCAATCATGCTCATTTCAAACTCACTTTGCATCTCTTTGGCAAATTCTACACTAAGTTTGTCATTACCTCCAAATATAATGTCATCAACAAAGATAGCAAAAAGTAGTAGTCCATCAGGTGTCTCTCTCATGAATAAGTTACAATCTACTGCTCCCTTTTTGAATCCAATCTTGGTTAAGTAATCATCAAGTCTTTCATACCGAGCTCTAGGGGACTATTTAATTCCATAAAGGGATTTCTTTAATCTGCATACCATTTCTAGTTTGTGTGATAATTTGAATCCTTCAAGTTTTTCTATTTAAACTTCTTCATTCAAGTCACCATTCAGAAAGGCTAACTTGACATCCATCTAATATACTTTGAAGTTCTTGAATGTTGCATAGGCCAAAAAAAACTTTATAGCTTCCAGTCTGCTCACAGGGGCAAATGTATCAGTGTAGTCTATTCCTTCTCTCTGCACATATCCTTTACATACCAATATTGCTTTGTTTCTTACTAATGTGCCTTCTTCATTTATCTTATTTCTGAATATCCACTTTGTACCAATTATATTTTTGTCACAAGGTCTAGGAACTAGTTCCCATGTATCATTTTTTATTATCTAATCTAATTCTTCTTTCATACCTTTTTTCCAATCTAAATCATTGGATGCATCTTCAACACTTAAAGGTTCAATTTGTGAAAGTAAACATACCTCTTCATCAACTGTTAAACCTTTGGCTTTAGATCTTGTCAAATCTCTACTACTCTGATCTCCAATGATATTTTCCTTTGAATGGTATCTAGTTGTGAATTTTGGAACTTTAGGTGTGACATCTTCATCTATAATCTATGATTCCTCTTTGCTTGTTTCAGGGTCATTGCATGATACATCAATACAATCAAACATTTCTTCAATAAATGTTTCTTTACTTCTAGGCCTAGGTTCATCTTCAATTATAGGTGCACAATCATAGTATCTTTCTTGAATCATGAAATTCTCATCAATCTTCACATTTGTGCTTTCAATTATCTTCTTCAATCTCAAGTTGAAACATCTATATGCTTTTCTTTTAGTAGAGTAACCAAGGAAAATACCTTCACCACTTCTGGCATCAAACTTCCCAACACCATCATCTCTCTTGATGTAGTACTTGCTTCCAAAGATTCTAATGTATTTTACTATAGGTACATTACAAAACAAAAGTTCAGAAGGTGTCTTATTTGTGCCTGGCCTTAGTTGTATTCTATTGATAGTATAGACTATTGTATTGACTGTATCTCTCCAATAGGTGTGTGAATCTTTTCCTTCTATCATGATAGTGTGCATTGGTTCAAGTATGATCCTATTTCTTCTTTTTGCAATCCCATTCCATTGATGGGTTCTAGGAGCACTCAACTATCTTTTGATTCCATGTCCTTCGCAATACTCATAAAACTGGTCAGAGGTGAATTCTCCTCCTCTATCAGACCTCAGACATTTTAGTTTTAATCCAAACTCTTTTTCAACTTTAGCTTTGAATATTTTGAAGTTCTTAATATCTTTTGATTTGTCCTATAAGACCACAACCCACATCATTCTTGAAAAATCATCAACAAAAAAAAATACCTTTCTCCATAGTATGATCTTGTTTGAGTAGGGCCACATAGGTCTATATGCACTAGATCCAATTTATTTTATGCTGAGTTTTGCTTGCTTCTTAATGAGCTCCTTACATGCTTTCCCATCACACATTCTCTGCACATAGTATCAACTGCTCTTGCAGTACTAGGAAGATCTCTTACTGCCTTTACATTACTTATCTTTACTATGTTGTCAAAATTGATGTGATAAAGTCTTTTGTGCCATTGCCAACTGTCATCTACTTTTGCAATAGAACAAATTAATTCTAAATTGAGCTGAAATACATTAGCTTTAGTCTTAGAGCCTAATGCAATCATATCTCCTTGTTTTTTATTAATGATGCACTTGCTGTCTTTGAATTCAAACTAATACCCTTTGTCAAGCAATTGTCCAACACCTAGTAGGTTATGATGTAAACCATCAACATAAAGAACATCATCTGTCTTGTTCATTCCATCTAATGTAATAGAACCTCTTCCTATGATAGGTTTGTGAGTGTTATCTCCAAATCTAACCATGCCACCATTATACTTGTCCAGTTGTACAAATCTATCTTTGTCTCCTGTCATGTGATGTGAGCATCCGTTGTTAATGATCCAGTTAGTTCTGATATCTTCTTTGGAAACTAATGCTAACTCTTGTGCTTTCTTTTCATCTTCAATGTCCATTTCTTCAAGAATTTTCTCAATGTCTTTAATGGATATGAATCCAATTTCATCTTCTCCTGATTCATCATCAGTTACACCATCTTCAGGATGATTGCATTCCTTAGTATATTTGGGCTTGTAATCTGATCTCAACTTCTTGACTCTTTTAAGACACTTGGATGCAAAATGGCCAACTTTGTTGCATGAAAAACATTTGAATGGTAGTTTTCCTTCATATTTTCCTTTACCTTTCCTTTATTTCTTGGCAATCATAGCAATGATTTCTTCTAGGTTTGTATCCACTTCTTCTTTCTCATTATTGCTAGAGCTGCCGAAGAATTTCTTACTATGGACTGAGGCTTTGAAAGTTGTTTCACTTTTAGGTTTTGTCTTCAATCTTGATATCTCAAATGCAGAGATGTTTCTGATCAAAGTCTCTCTCTTGAAGTCTTCTAAAAATTGCATAGTCTCATCTAAGATATTGATCTTTCTCTCATAGTCTGTTGTCAATGTAATTATCAGTTTGTCGATTATGTCTTCCTCTAAAATTTATCCACCATTGTTTCTGATTCCTGAAAATGATTCATTAATCCTCTAATTGTAAGCTCTGATGTTCTCTTCATGTGGCATCTCTAAGTTGTTATACCTATTTTTTCATGTCTTTCTCCATGCATACTTTTCTTGAATATCTCCTTCAAACATATCTTCTAAATACTTCCATATGGTGTAGGCTCTGTCTACTTTCTTGATCTCAGAAAATTCACTGTCAGATAATGCACTCATAAGGGTTTCCTTCGCAATTGCATTGGTGGTGAATATCTCCTTTTGTTTACTGGTAGCATCATCCTTTGTAAGATATCTCAGAGAGGGAAAAATAACTTCTTGTGTGGCTATTTCAAAAATGTCAAAACTGATGCACAGTAGATGTGTCATCATTTTGTACTTCCAATCAAGATAATTCTCTCCATCAAACTTAGGATGAGATCTTTTCTGAAGTATGCCATCTGATCTACCTTAAGCTGTTACACTTTCTCTCTAAGGCACTTGGCTCTGATACCAATTTTTAGGAATGGTCCAAAGAGATAACTTAGAGGGGGGGTTGAATGAGTTATCTACAATATTCAATTATTTTTCAATTAAGTACAAAATTACTTTAAACATAAATTCAACAAGATAACATAGAAATCAACAACACAATTTTGGTAACGGGGAAAACCAAATTAGGTAAAAATCCCAATGGGAATTAGCACCCACAAATAACTATACTAATTTATAATGATCCTTGTTAGAAAATCTTGCAACCTTGTTAGGAGTTTATCTTTACAATGCAATAAGTATAGAGACCTGGTCAAAGGTTGGACCCTTTTAGGAGTCTTTTACAAGTAACCCTGTTAGGGGTGAGGACTCACTATCCAAGAGCTCACTACTCAAATGGTGAAGGCTGCAATGTTCTGAAAGGAAGATATACACTATATCTGAAAATGAACTATTTGTGTAGACCCGTTGTCTTGATTAGTTCGAGTGAATTATAATCTTCTTATGATTCTTTTCATAGATCATCAATTGATGAATGATGTAGACATACTGTCTAACTTTCTGCTCTGCTCTATCTTATTCTTTCCCGCTTCATTCACACTTTTCATTCACAATTGAACTTCTATAAGTATCTTCCACAAGGATAAGGTCATGATGGTTGTAGGAAACACTTCAGTAACTTTCTTTTTGGCTTTACTAAGCATGCAATTAAATTTAGGACCACGCAACTAAAAATGAATAGATGCGTCACTTCACATAGTCGGCTCTACCAAATTAACTCAAACATCACACAACTGTTAAAAAATGTTTAGCGCCTTTGGATAATCATCATTAACTCATAACTAAAAATGAATATAAACACACATATCCTTAAGACAGGTGGAACTCAAGAAACAATGTAAATACGTCGGCTCTTAATAGATAATCTCCAGCCAAAACAAATTAACATAACTTAACTGAAATTGCATATCTAAATCAGGGTGTATGAATATGACATCCTGAACATGTCTACCACATAGATGTAAATGCGCAAGGCTTCAGAATATGTATACAGATAATTGCATATAGGACACGATTGTATATCATATGTTGTCATCAATGACAAACATACAATCAACTATTTTCATAGAAGCAAATCTCCAAAACACTCACCAAAAGAAAGGAAAAGGAAGAATAAACAATCTTGTGGAAACTTTAGTTTTCTTTATGAAATGTTGTGATTGTGTGGAATAAGTCCTTATCCATGTTGTGACATGTCCTTGTTTTGAAATCTTATAATCCAACTTGGTTACATAGGTAGCTTAGGACATTTTTGTGTTAGTTTTAGGTTTTCCTAGTTATTTTTTATGTTTGTATCAAAATTCAAAATTTGGATGGGTGTTGACATCTTGAAAAGTTTGATATTTGTGTTAACCATCTTTTCTTGCTATTTTGATAAGTTGTTGTTCAGTAACTTTTCTTGTCTTTTCGTAAAGGTTGAAAGTAAAATAGTTTCTTGGTGAAAATTTATGGATCCATGGGATTTCAAAGTCCCTTGAAGGTAAGAAGTCGAGGAGGTGAGGAAATTATGGTAGAGAAGCTTTGAGTTACTATAAAAGAGAACACAATTTTTTGAAATATCATAGTTTCCTACACTTTTTATAACAAAGATTTCCCATGTGCATATATAGATTTATCTTGAAGAAAACCTAATCTAATTTGATACAAAATCTTGTTACCTTTCATTTTTATCCACTCTAAGCATGTGCAATTCTATATTTTATGATAAAATAAAGTATTTGGGTAGAATGGTTCGTTAAAGTGGGCTTAGTTAGGGTTGTTTTTGAAATGGATGTAGGTCGAATTATCACCATTAGTTTTCATTGGCCCTTGGTGGAATTCAGGCTCTTATAATTTATTTTAAGATTTTTATTTCAATTTGTGTTTTCATGCAAGGAGTGAAAAAAATTATGCCCTAGGTGGACATCCTCATGTGGGCACCTAGAAATTAATAGTTTTATGTTCATAAATTTTAATTGGTATATACATAGATGGCCTAGCGATATATTTAGATAATTTTTGGGGTCTCCCAACTCCTCAAAGTGTTGGTTTGGAGAAATGCTAAATGGAAATGGTAGTTCCTTTGTTAAATGAACCTAATTAGCTATGGTAGTTCCAAGTTTTGATGTCTTCGTATTGGATTTAAAAAATTTCCTTGTGGGATCAATAAGAGTTCCATATTGGATATATGAATATATAGCTTTCTTATGAGGGTGTGTGATAATATGATGAACTAACTAGGGAGAACAATGTTCACAAGACTATAAGGAATTTAGTTGATTTGTCAAGAAAGTATGTCCCAATACATAGGGAAAAGAGAATGAATGGATTGGATATGTTTTCTTTCCCATATTAAGATGTTTTCTAAACCCTTGAAATTTATTCTCACATTATAGTGGATTTGGGTGCTTAGGTCCAAGTATCTCATTTTTGGAACACTTACATGCAAATGGGCATAAAGAGAGTTTGAGAATTAATCAGTGGTTTGATAGACTCCTATCTGGTTTATAGATTAGTTTGTCAAATCCCTTGAGTTTATTGTCCCTCTAGTGGTGTTCTTGAGTATTTTACTTTGTGTCATTTTTGGTATCAGAGCATTTGGCTACTTTTCTTGGAGAAGAAACATTATTTATGTCACATTTAGAATCTTTTGTTGGTAGTTGCAACATGGAGACTAATGTAGATCTTTCTTTAAGAAAGTGGAAGATCAAGAAGTAGAGAAAATGATGTGGAGACAAATAATGGAGAATTTGGCAGACAATTTGGACAAAGTAGAGAATATTGTAAAGAAAGAATAAGATGATACTCCTATAAGATAGTTTGTTGTCATTAGTTTTATCAAATTCATAATAGTCAATGAAGCTAGTTTGTAAAGAGGAAGAATATGTGCTATGGAAGATAGTTAGTAAAGGAGAGTATCAATGACACCATGTACCAAACAACAACAAGCACGAAGTTAAGAAAAAGACAACTAATGATCATGAGTTATTCACGAAGTCATAGAGTCCCCAAGTAGATTTATGTCACTAAAGAAGATCAGAGAAAACTACTAAGTATACTAGAGCAGACATAACAATCCAAATTTGTAACATTTAACCTAGATGTCGAGTGGGAAAGCTTTCAAATTTTTTGAGGTAAACATTAGATAGAACATTGGTATTACATTAACATGACTGTAGATGATCACGAAGAAATTCAACCAATTATATTCAAGTATAATAAATCCACTGGGAATCAAACCAACCTTGCACCGCCTCACCTCCAACGCTGAAGGAGAAGGATCTGTAAGATAAAATAAATGGTGTTGAGTTTTAATGGATGTTAAGTGTTAAAATGTAAAGGGATTGAATATTCTATCTTACGAAAATGTAAAGGGGGATGGAAATAGAGATGTGTTTATTAAGAATATATAATGTATTAAAAATGATTGTCCTTTAAGGTGCCTAAAATGTATTGAATCTCTTAACCTTAATTGAGTTGTATTGATTAAGTATTGCAATTGTGATTAGGGAGAAGATAAGATGCCCCTCTCTTATTCCCAAATGCACAAATGGAAGATCCAAGTTTATCAACCCAAGGGAAGGGATAATGCACAAATGAATCAACTATTTGGAAAGGAGAATAACAAAGGAGATACCTTAAATTCAGTTAATTATATGTATAGAAATGATATATGATATTAATTGAAGAGATAGGAGAAATGCACTAACCTTGAAATATTGCAGATCAAAGAATGTTGTTTTCTGAGGTCTGTGGACTGTTTCTGGAAAAACTGACAGTTGATACCAAACTGAAATGCAGAGATGAACAAAATCTAGAAATCATTTTCCATTCTGATGTCATCTTATGAAAAAGGTCAACCTTGACCCACAAATGTCAACCCTGACCCAATAATGTTGACCCTGACCTGCACAGATCTGAAAGTGACTGTGTTCGTGGATCCTGAAAGTTTGCTGAAAAGGGTATCCAGATCTAGTCTCAAAGCTAGAATCCTGAACCTGTACCTACAAGAAAAAGGATATTTTTTGTTGTGGGGGAAGGGTTTTCCTTGGTCAAACCCTAGTTTTGGAATTAACCTTAAATATACGTAATTGAAATTTGCAGAAATTGACAAAGTAAATGCATAAATTCACCTTACTTGAAAAAGTCCTTGTGGTGGATTCGAATCCTTGAATCCTAAAGTATGCTTCAAATGTAGAATATATACAGGTAGGATGTCTTCAATCTATTGCTTGTAGATCTTCAACACCAAGTCTTGAATGGGTTCTTGAATTTGGAATAGGCTTGGAAGAAGGTGGATGGGGAGATCACCAAAAGGGCACCTTGTAGCTTCAATCCTTCAATGGCCTCCAATGGATCTCCTTCATGAAAATCGATACTTGAATGGATGAATGCTTTCTTGAAATATTTCTTGATTTCTTGCTTGAACTTCACTTGATAATGCTTGATCTCAATTAGGAATGCTTGATGCTTGATTAGAAGACTTAGAGAAAATGAGAGAGAAAGATTCTCTTTTATATGGAATTAGGCACAATCTCCTAAGGAGGCCTACATAGGAGGATTAAATTCCCGTTAAAGCCTTTACCCCTAGGAGAGGACCTATATTAAATATAATTTAGGAATCAATGCTTTGGAACCCAAAACAGCCGACCCGGAAGCGGGAAATACTTTTTGCAAAGGCTGACCTCTGAAAACTGCAAGACCTTCAGATCTAAATCCTAGGTCAAGGTTGAGGTTGACCCTGACCTAGGTCAGGGTCAAGGTTGACATAGACCTAAAATGTCGACCTTGAACATGAAGCCTAGAATCACCAGTCTACAGTCCAAAATGCAGAAATCAGGCCAGACATGAGTGGAAAGAGGAACAAAACATGGAGGAAGCCATGTCTAGATAAGGAACCCATTCAAGGCACTTGCCATGACCCCAAACCACTTACTCAAAAGGATAAACATGTCTACAATCGAAGTACTTCCATTTTTTGACTGTACAGGATCTAATTAAGTTAACCACCTTAAGATCATTTAAAAGAAACAAAACATATTGATGAAAGAGAGATGGTGAATATTACAGAGAAAGAAGCAGTTACATCAAAAAAGGTAAAGATATAATGCAAAATTTAGAGGGTATAGAATAGATAAGTTACTAAGTGCATAATGAGGTAATGTAGTTGCAGAGCATGAAGAGTCTGAACAACATTATGGTTGATGCATACTTGCAGAAATTTTTGTAATAAGTATTTGTAATAGTTAGAAGAGTATAAATATCATTCAATGGGTAGGCCCTAACATGTATTATTTTGTAAATCCTCTAATCGGGTACATCTCTTAGATGAGAGATTTTAAAATCTTGTAACTACTGAATAATTCTTATGTACTCTTGACCAAGTATAATTCTACTAAGAGGGTTAGCTACCAAAAGTATCAAACATTTTAGCTGGGTGAACCCACAATAATGGGTAACAATTTTTTGGAGCAAGCAATTCCTCCTAAAATTTGCAAAGCAAGCGGATTTAGAAAGTAATTTAAATAGAAATTATATTTTATCGAAACTAATTTCTATTAAAAGTTCTTGACTAAGGCAATTCCAATCAAGTACTTTCTATTTCGATCCAAACTACTTAATATCGATCGAAATTACTTTCTATCGAAAGTCCCTAAGTAAGGGGAATTTGTAGAGGTTTACAAAATTTTGTATATTTCATGGCTTTGGGGCTCAATCACAGGGCTCAAATGGAACAATAATGAGATGTCAATTTTTATAACACAAGTACTCCGAATGATATTTATAATGAATATAGATTTGACAATTTTTTAGTTTATTAGGCCTATGTTTTTTTACGTAAATTGAATGTAGGTTTTTTTATCAAATATAAACCTTTGAGTTTGACGTTCAATGAAAAATAGTAGAAAAGAGAAAAAAAATGAAAAATAATAGTTCCCACCACCTTCAAGTCTACTTTCTATCATTTTTTTTGAAATTCGATAAATATAGGACAAGTTACAAGCTATGTAGTCAAGGTATGTCAAAATTGCAGTTTACTCAATTTCAAACATTCATAAAATATGGAATATTCATGATTTGTCATCACACCAATCGCATGCCCTCCATATACATGTTAAAAAAATAAATTTGAAAGAACTACATTGATATCTATTTTATAAATAAAAAGTTATGGTCTATGAAAACACTGTAACTCTTTGAAAATGACATTTATAGAAACATACCGGTTTTCATGGGAGAAAGAAAAAACATTCAAATCAATTCAAAAAAATAATTGAAACATATATTTAGAATCTAGATATAAAATCTTAAAATACTCTAGTTTAATTCATATTCTGATTATAAAAATTTTAATGACAATATGCATCTGATTCTGAAAGTTTTTTTCCAATTTGTAGAGTTCAGTGTCCGTTCAAGAAAAAAGTGTAACCCACTATTGTGGGTTCACCCAGCTCTAACTGAGAAAACTTTATTCTTCAGAAATGAAGGATTGTGGGTGCCATCCCCACCACAATTTTTATTCTATGACCAAGAACTTCTACAAGACCAAAAATCATGGTATTATGTGTCATACTTTTCTGATGTATGTTACATGTTTTCAATGTTTTTATGAGTGATATTGAGTTTGATGAAAAGTAATAAATAGTAGTTAAAAGTATTAAAGTATTGATTCATCACTCCCCTCTCGGCACTTACCTTTCCATAGATTAATCCAACACTTGGTATCAAAGCTAGTCTCTTGAGATAAGGGTTTAACAACCTAAGAGTAAATACTGTGACTATGTAAAGTTACTAGAAATTTAAGAAGATAGATAGTCTTGAGTTTGAGTTGGAGAGTGCACAAGAGGTGATTGAAGATTTGAAAAGAAAGTTAGAAAATTCCTTAAAAGTGAGAAAGCGGTTATATAGTGAACTAAAATCCACACAAGAGCATGTTGATACTCTTGAGAAAATATTTGAAGGTATTCTGAATAGTGAAGTTGATTCATCCATTACAAAACTCATGGAGAAGAACAAGATACTCACCGAGAAATTGAACTTAGCAAAAATTGATCAATAACTACAAGTATTAAGAATGAGTAATACAATTGACTCTCGCAGAATAGTTGAAGATGCACTGAAATTAGTTAAAAAAAAAAAAAGATAGTTTTGAGACTAGAAAAGCTGAGAATGATAATGAGATCATGAGGATAACATAGGCACACTATAATATGACCGATCATCTAGTGAGATAAAATATAGAGTTGACCAGGAAAGAGTTTGAGAATCAAATACTGAAGTGTGAAGCTGATAGATTGCCCAAGGAGTTGAAATCTAGAAAGGAAGAAAATGAGATATTAAAGAGAAATGAAGAAACACTAAGATCATTGGATGCACAGTCTAAAGGTCACAGAAAATCAAAAGACAATACTAGACTAGGATTTAATTTTAGAGCACTCCTGAGAAAGGATACTTATCTAATCAAGCTGGTAGTCAAGGCACTTCTACCCCACCGAAGTCAAACAAGCCTAGTTTCTACCACTGTGTGAAACCTAGATATATTGCAAACATATACAGAAGAAAAAGAGGTAATGTACTAAATACCTCTAATTTTGATGGATATTGTTATAACTATAACAAGTATGGGCACTAAGAATTTGAGTACATGTCAAAGAATGTAAGAAACAAAAGAAAGCTAAATTTTGATAAAAAAATGTAAGATCACAAAAGGGAAATGATAAATCAATACTGGAACAATAATATATGCCAAGAAACTGACAGGGTACATTCATACCATGGAACTATAACACAAGAATATCATGTTTTTCTTGTAAAAGATATGGGTATATTGTTACAAACTACATGTTGTTACATGACAGGAACAATAGAAGATCTTGGGGAAACCCTGGCATGGCATGCTTCCATTGTCACAAACTAGGTTACCTTGCCAAAGACTACAGGTACTTAAGAAAAGCTTCTACCAACCAATTTTAGTAATAACTGAGAGGGGGGGGTGAATTAGTGGTCTCAAAAATTTATCCTTTAATCTTTAACCACCAATCAATACACCTCAGATTATTAAATCCCTACAAGATGTATGCCATGAAATAATTCTAATAATTGACTATCTATTGGTTTACCTTGTTTGTCCTTATTCTCCTTGACAACTGATAAGAAGTAAAACTTATTTATGGATACTCAATAAATATGCAGAGTATACCAATCAATCCAAAAATGCATATGTGAAATGTAAAATAATAAATTAATAAACCATACACACATAACACATGGATTTTAACGTGGAAACCCTGTTAAGGGAAAAACCACTAGGACTGGTACCCCAAATTTTCACTCTTCTAAAGTGAGCCCTGTTAGGAGCCAACCTTGTTAAAGGTTACAAACACGCTATTAAGTGTGACCTTGTTAGAGGATTTTATACATAGAGGTTGTCACTTAGTATCTGGCATCTATTTTGCTACCATCCTTGAATCAGCCTCCTTCTTAGACTGTCAATAGGCTTTAGGCAAATCTTGCTACCATCCTTGAATCGGCCTCCTTCTTAGAATTTCAATAGGCTTTAGGAAAATATTTCTACCATCCTTGAATCAACCTCCTTCTTAGGCTGTCAATAGGATTTATGTAATTTCAATGCTACTTTCATGAGTCAACCTTTTTGGCAATCTGCTAGGATATACCTCAATTATAGAAGACGGTTAAGTCCTACTCTATTAGGAGACTTGATGCTTCAATGGTTAAACTAAAACATTATTACCTATTTCTAATGCAACTTGAATTGAAAATTTTCAGATCTATTTAACTACAATACCTCTCTGATCAATGTATCAATTCAATTCTTTATGCTTCACTATTCATTGGTGTCTGTAGAATTCCTTAGCTCTCCTTCAGCTTGATTGATCAGGACTGTATGAAGTTATTCTTCATCAGCTTCTCTTCAGCATCCTCTTTCTATTCACTCTCCCTCCATGTATGTGATTTCTTGTGATGACAAAAATGAATTATGCTTGTCTCTTATATAGACATGATATTCCTTTATTCTTCATTCTTCATTCTTCATTCTTGGCATGAAAAATAATCCAACCAATCTAATTTATGGCTTTAACTCTTGATTTATCTCGTATTTATCTTCTTGTCAACTGTATAAATCTTCTTTAAATCAATTAATTAACTATGGTCGAATAAAAAAAATAGTTAAGTCTATATTTAAGCTCTCCCAACTAGATATGTTTTCATTTTTTGAACTCTCTATTCCGTCTGACAATTCTGTAGTTATTTATCAGTGACAACTACCAGTTCCATCAGTGTAACTCAAGTTAGCTTTAGGATCTTCGTCCGTCGGGTATCATTGGACTTTTCTTGTTGGGCAACTCTGTTTTCAGCTCGTCAGACATCCTATGTTTTTTCTTTGTTGGGCAACACTATCTTCTGTTTGTCAGGTATCACTGTGACTTTTTCTTTGGCTTTACCGATGGTGTGCACTCCGTCAGTGTTGTCTGTCACTTAGTGAATACTTGACTTCTATAGATTTCTAAAAGCATAATCTATGTTCCATTGATTCTCTAAAGTCTTTGGCATTATGTACATGACTGTACAGATGATATGAAGTTGACATCAATGACAATACAAACCATTAACTGATCTAATGTCTTGCATTATCTTCAACTTAACATTATCAAACATTCAATCAATTACAAGTCATCAATCTCTCCCTTTGGCATTGATGGCAACATACTATATTATCACACTATACTATTTCTAATACAATATGAAATGCATTTGTTGAGATTCATCAAATTACCAAACACTTTATTTTGATAACTGATAAAAATGTGTGACCACCGATAAGCTCTGTGTTAGCTTAGATTTTATTCTTGTAGCTCTTTGAGTTTCTTTTACTGATGTGCTGTGTTCTCTTCTTGTGTCAATTTTTCTCTTTTGACTGTTCTTCTTATTTGATGTCTATTGTCAGCAGCTCTACCTTTGTATAGGATTTCTTCATACAAATTATCTCCCTTTGGATATGATCTCTCCCTGTTTGGAGTACTCTGAAAATGAATAATTTCTTCTGATAATATGGATACATTCTCTCCCTTTGAGAACAATTCCAAACAAATATCTTACAAATACTTGACATTCATGTCAAATAATTATTTTCTTCTATCCATAATATATTCCTCAAATTTCCCTTATCCATTAGCAATACAACAATATGCTCTGGTGCTCGGTTCTGATATATACCTTTCTATATATAGATGTAGATTTGAAGTTCATATATTTGCTTGCATCAACATGAATGATATTATGTTAATATATAGGCTGATGCAGCCGAACTATCATTTACTGATTGGTAGACAAGGGTTTGACCCCTAGTCTCTTTCTCAAGTACTCAAATGTATTCTTGGGTAGTAGCTTGCTGAAGATATCATCCAATTATTCTTTTGATTTCACATACTCAAGTATCACCTCTTTTTCTTGAACTTGTTCTCTTAAATAATGATTCTTGATTGCAAAGTGTTTTGTCTTGGAATGCATGACTGGATTCTTGGAAATGTTTATTGCATTGGTGTTATCATAATAGATAATCACTGGTTCTAAGATCTTCATATGCATACCTTCCAGCAACTATTTGATCCATGCAATATTTGAGCACTTTGCAGTAGAAGAAACATATTCTACTTCTGTAGTAGACTGAGAGATGCATCCTTGCTTCTTGGTAATCCATGTGACAAGTCTATCACCCATAAAGAATGCTCCACCAGTTGTGCTCTTCCGGTCATCGAGATTTCCAGCCCAATCAGTGTTGGTAAACACTTTTAGTTCAAATTTTCCTTCTCTTCTATACCATAAGCCAAATTCCTTAGTATTCTTCAGATATCTTAGAATTCTTTTTAGAGAAGTCATATGTGAGTTCCTGGGGTTAGCAGAAAATCTAGCAATAATTCCTACTGCATGTGCAATATCTTGTCTAGTGTATACAATATACATGAGTTTTCCTATCATTGATCTATACAAAGTCTAATTTACCTCTGTTGTCTTGTCTTCCTTTGTTAATTTGCATCCAGTAGCCATCGGTGTTCCAACAAGTTTGGAATCTTCCATCTTGAATATTTTCAGGACCTCTTTGATGTATTTGGACTGTGTAATGAAAATGCCTTCACTTTGTTGAATGATCTGTAGACCAAGAAAGAACTTGATCTCTCCAAACATAGACATATCAAACTCTTTTCTCATCTCATTAGAAAATGACTTGTATAGCATATCATTTCTTCTGAATATGATGTCATCAACAAATATTTTAGCAATCAAAGTGTTAGCATCAATATCTTCTTTCAAATAAAGATTAGTGTTTTCACTAGTCCTTATGAATCCAATACTTATTAGATAGGAACGAAGTCATTCATACCAGGCTCTTAGAACTTGTTTTAATCCATACAAGGCTTCGTGAAGTCTACATACCATGTTCCTCTTATCTGGATCTACAAACTCTTCTCGTTGTTCAATGTATACATCTTCTTCAAGTATTCCATTTAGGAATGCTAACTTGACGTCAATTTGATATCCTTTGAATCCTTTGTATGCAGCATAAGCAAGTAGTATTCTTACTCCTCCTAGCCTAGAAATAGGTGCAAAGGTTTCTCCATAGTCTATACCTTCCTCTTGTGCATAACCCTTGCATACTAGTCTTGCTTTGTTCCTTGTGACTTCTCAATTCTCATTTAGCTTGTTCCTCAATATCCATTTAGTACCGATGACATTCTTGTCATCTGGTCTTGGCACAAGTGACCATATTTTTTTCTTCTCTATCTATTCAATCTCATCATTCATAGAACTTATCCATTCTTCATTATCTAGTGCAGCATTGATAGATTTTGGCTCAAACTCACAAATTAAGCAATTTGAGTTGAAAGACTTACTTCTTATTCTTGTACTAGCTTTCTTATCTCCTATGATCTGGTCCTCTGGATGGTTCCTTCTTACATATCTTGCAAGTATAGGTACAACTCTTTGTGTATCAGCTTGATCTTCATTACCTTGCACATTATCTTGATCATTATCCTGACCATTGGTAACATCATTCTGACCGTCAGTTGCAACATTTTGTTGTTCTAGAATCAAACACTGTTGCTCAGGTAGAGTTATGGGTTCTTCACAATATACAAACTCGTTGTAGTCTTCTGGTTCTTTTATGATTTCTAGCTCATTCTTTTCTACAAATTCATCAATCTTCACATTTTCACTTTCAACTATTTTGTTAGAAGCCTTGATAAGACATTTAAAAGCTTTTCTCTTGGTAGAATACCCTAAAAAATACCTTCATCACTTTGGTGTCAAGCTTTCCATTTCTATCATCCTTTAAGACATAATATTGACTACCAAATATTTTGAAGTAACTCACATTGGGTGTTTTACCATACCATAGCTCATAAGGTGTCTTCTTTGTGTCCTTCTTCAATTGTACTCTGTTTAGTGTATAAACAACAGTGCTGACAGCTTCCCTCTAGAAGATTTGGGTGATGTCCTTCTCTATCATCAACGTTCTTGCACAATCAACTATTGATCTATTTCTTCTCTCAACAATCCCATTTTGTTGTGGTGTTCTTGGTGCAGAAACCTATCTTTTTATACTATGCTCATTATAGAAATTAGTGAATTCATCTGATATAAATTCTCCTCCTCTATTTGATCTCAAACATTTTAGATCCTTACCACTTTGTTTTTCTACCATAGCCTTATACCACTTAAACATCTTGTATGCTTCAGATTTTTCTTTTGGAAACATGTTTGTCATCATTATAGAGTAATCATGAACAAAGAGAATAAAATATCTATCTCCATAATAACTCTTTGACCTCATAGGTCCACATAAATCAGTATGGACTAATTCTAAAATATCATCAGATGTATGGGTTTTACTTTTGAAACTAGACTTTGTCATTTTACCTTTTTGACAATTCTTGCACATGATGTTGTCTAACTTTGTCATCGTCGATAAGCCTCATACACTTCTTCTTTTGCTTATTTTCATCATGTTGTCAAAATTCACATGAAATAATCTTTTGTGCCACAGCCATGTCTTCATTTCTAGTTATTAAGCAAGTGGGATTAGTATCATTCAGATAGAATAAGATACCATTGGTCTAGTCACCAGTACCAATCAATTTTTCTGATTCATTGAAGATCTTTTCCTTCTTGTTCTCAAATGCTACTTTGTGACCTGAATTATTCAATTGAGAAACACTCAATAGATTGTAATTCAATCCTTTTACCCAATAAGCATTTTCACATTTAATTAGGTTATTCAACATTATTGTTCCTTTACCTTTAACTGGACAAGGTGTATCATTTCCCATTCTTACTGTACCACCATTATAATTTTCAAAAGTGTTAAACTTTTCTTTATCACTGGTCATATGGTGAGTGCAGTCACTATCTATAATCCAGATATCATTCTTACTAACCTTAGATATGAGTTCAATTTCTCCATGCCTTTCATCTTCATTTGAATCATCCTTCACAGCTAAAAATACCATCTCGATGTCATCATCAGGTTCGGTGTCACTATCTTCATCTTTGCAAGTAGCCAGGTAACTAGCCTTCTTGCCTTTATCCTTGTAGTCTCAGGTATCCTTTCTTTCTGATTGTCGGTAACCTCTGTAATCTTTGTTATCACCTCTGTCATATTTCTTGTCAAAAGATCTGTCATTACTTCTATCATATTTTCTTCTGTTAGGACATCTTGCAGCAAAGTGTCCAATTTCTTTACAATTAAAGGATACAAGTGGTAAATTTCCTTTGTATTTACCTTTGCTTCTTTGTATTCTTATAGCCATAAGTGTTTCTATTTCATCTAGATCTTATTCTTCACTTTCACTTTAACTGTCCCTTCTAGATGAGTATCTATGATTGGATTTTCTTATTTTCATAGAAGACTTAAATGCAGACTCTAAACTTGGTAAGACACTATTGTCAAAGTTATTCATCTCAAATGAAATCAGTCTACCAATTAGGCTATCAAGAGTAACTATATTATTTTCTACTACTCTCATTTCTTGAATAGCAGAGACTCTAATAGCATATACAGGAAATAAGGTTCTTAGGATTTTACTTACCACTATTTCTTCTTCAAGTGTACCTCCAACACCGCATATAGCATTGAACATTTTTATTCTTGGGTTGTACTATGTGATGTTTTCTCCTTCTTTCATTCTGAGATCATCAAACTTTCCTCTAAGGCTTTTTGCCTTGGCTCTCAGAACATTTATATCACCTCCATGTACAAGCTTCAGTTTGTCCCACATTTTCTTTCCAGTTTTGCAATCCTTGACATCTTCAAATTCAACATTAGAGAGAGAGGAAGAAAGCTCTATAACCATGTAGTTATGCTCATGCTTCACTCTCAATTGATCTAATATCAATGGTCTTGTAGGAAACACATATTCAGTATCTAATTATTGAGTAACATCATTACCAATACCTGATAAATGGAGTCTTATCCTGCTTTGCCATGAAGCAAATTTGTCTTTGTTCAACTTGGACACATCTCGTCTATTCATCTTGTGATCTTTACTTAGGTCTTGAAACCTTCCTTCTAAGCACACAAGCTCAGATACAAATTGTTAGTAATAACTGAGAGGGGGGGTGAATCACTGGTCTCAAAAATTTATCCTTTAATCTTTAACCACCAATCAATACACCTCATCTTATTAAGTCCCTACAAGATGTATGCCATGAAATAATTCTAATAATTGACTATCTGTCGGTTTACCTTACCTGTCCTTATTCTCCTTGATAACTGATAAGTAGTAAAACTTATTTACCAATACTTATTAAATATGTAGAGTGTACCAATCAATCCATAAATACATATGTGAAATGTAAAATAATAAAGTAATAAACCATACACACATAACACATGGATTTTAATGTGCTAACCCTATTAAGGGAAAAACCACTGGGACCGGTACACCAAATTTTCACTCTTCTGAAGTGAGCCCTATTAGGAGCCAACCCTGTTAAAGGTTACAAACACACTGTTAAGTGAGACCTTGTTAGAGGATTTTATACATAGAGGTTGTCACTTAGTATCTCGCATCTATTTTACTACCATCCTTGAACCAGCCTCCTTCTTAGAATGTTAATAGGCTTTAGGAAAATCTTTCTACCATCCTTGAATCAACCTCCTTCTTAGGCTGTCAATAGGCTTTATGCAATTTCAATGCTGCTTTCATGAGTCAATCTTTTTGGCAATCTGTTAGGATATACCTCAATTATAGAAGACGGTTAAGTCCTACTCTGTTAAGAGACTTGATGCTTCAATGGTTAAACTGAAACATTATGACCTATTTCTAATGCAACTTGAATTGCAAATTTTCAGATCTATTTAAGTACAATACCTCTCTGATAATTGTATCAATTCAATTCTTTGTGCTCCACACTTTCTGCTCTGTGATGTTGTGCTTCACTGTTCATCGGTCTCTACAGCATCCTCTTTTTATTCACTCCCCTTCATCATCAGTTATTCTTCATCAATTTCTCTTCAACATCCTCTTTCTATTCACTCCCCTTCTGTGTATGTGATATCTTGTGATTACGAAAATGAATTATGCTTTTTTCTTATATAGACACGATATTCCTTTATTCTTGATTCTTGATTCTTGATTCTTAGCATGAAAAACAATCTAGCCAATCTGATTTTCAGCTTTAACTCCTGATTTATCTCATAGTTATCTTCTTGCCAACTATATAAATCTTCTTTAAATCAATTACTTAACTATGGTCAAATAAAACAAATAAAACAATGAGTTAAATCTATCTTTAAGCTCTACCATCTAGATATTTTGTCATTTTCTGAACTCTCTATTTCGTCGGTCAATTCTACAGTTAGTCATTGGTGACAACTACCAGTTCCGTCGATGTAACTCTAGTTAGCTTTAGGATCTCCATCCATAAGGCATCACTGGATTTTTCTCATCGGGCAACTCTGTTTTGAGCTTGTCGGGCATCTTGTGATTTTTCTTCGCTGGGCAACACTGTCTTCTGTTTGTCGGGTATCACTATGACTTTTTCTTTGCCTTTACCAATGGTGTGCACTCCATTAGTGTTGTTTGTCACTTAGTGATTACTTGACTTCTATGCATTGCTGAAAGCATAATCTCTATTCCATTGATTCTCTAAAGTCTTTGGCATTATGTACATGACCATACAGATGATATCAAGTTGACATCAATGACAATACAAACCATTAACTGATTTAATGTCTTGCATTATCTTCAACTTAACATTATCAAACATTCAATCAGTTACATGTCATCAACCAAGAAACATCTCAGAAATTGGAAGAGAATGTTGAATAAATGAGAGATCATATGAATAGGACATGAAGAAGAAATACCACGGATGTTGGAACATCTTTTGGAATAGTTGAGGGCATCTCATCCTCTGGTTCAGGTGCAACATAATAAACCTAATTAGTTAAGAGGTATGAGTAGGAAATATAAGTTAAATTTTAAACCTTAAATCAATTCCTAGTATAGGTGTAGAGATCTATATGACCATACTTAGATACATTTAGATACATATTGTTGAGCTTAAGTTTCATATTTATTCAGTGAAAGGAATTATAATGTTGAATGATTTGGTAAAAGAAAATGGTAAAAGTAATCAGTAAAGTAGGTTAGTGGAGCATTAATTCCCACTTTGTGACCACTGAAAACCATAAACCTAGAAAAATCTAGATATAGACCACATTGTCTATTATTGTTACTTAACATTTTCTAGAGCAGTGTGAATAGAATTGGAGAATTGAGTCCTCAAGCGATTCTGAAGGTACTCCTATACCACTTTGAGAACATTTGAATGTATTCAAGGAATTTGTGGTGTTTCCCTAGCTTTATTAGTGCAACCGAGTCCTAGACGCAAACCCTAGTTCAAAAAATCTATGTTTGACAAGAGGATATGGTCCCGAATTCTAGAAACCCAATTGTGGTTGAGAATATTGAGACTGTGAATCCTAAGTAAAAGCTACCTCCTATGAATGAAGCTAAAAAAACATGATGGGAACACTTTTGTCCTTTCAAAACAAATTTCTATTGACAAAAGAAACTCACATATTTGTTTATTGTAAGGTTGAGTAGATTTGTGATGCATAGATTGGTTGATCTTACCAGAAGTTATGTGTAGATGGGAAACTATAGAGTGATCATGTTCATCTAGAGTCAAAAGTTTTGACACATTACCTACATATCTTGAAGGTATTAAAGAATGAGTGGATAAGGATGGTCCTTATCTGAATACACAACCAATGTATGTGGTTAGATCAACCTATGAATATAACAAAGGATGTGTTACACATTGTGACTGGTTACTCAATTAGAGATATGCCAAAGGCTATAAGATAGATTGATAAAAATAACATGAGTGAGTTGAGCAAATCTAAATGGGATGGAAGATGTCTGAATATTTCTACTAATGAAGACCCTTTGGAGTTGAATTTGGCATGCAACATCTTCTCTTATCAAGTATTTTAATCATCGCGAGTGGACAATGTACCATGCGGAGTTGTTGATCTGGCTTACAAGATTGTAAAGATAGATATGGAGATTGATCTATGTGAGATATTATTGAAACAACTTGAAGAAAACATGATGCTATAAGGAAAGCCAAGTCAAATACATTATAGTTTGACTCACTACTGGTTTGTGTATACCTTTATTTTGAGAAATTACTTCCATATTTTTGAAGTGTGAAATGGAACGTTGATAAACCAATCATCTATAAAATAAGTAAGTACATTGAGACTCAAGGAAAAAAATTTGACATTATTATGAATGACTACTTCACCAAATTCCTATCTAGGATGCATAAAAAATTTAGAGTTCCACCTCAATTAGTTGATAAATATCATGATTCCATCTATTTTGAGGTAGACACCAACTCATGTATTATCAACACAATTGAGCCTAGGATCATATGTCTATAGCTTATGGGATATTAGATGGACAAAGACTTTGCATATCAACAAATTGAAACTCCATTCGCTAATCCTTCCGATGAAACAACCAAGAGGTATGGAACATATGAAGAAGTTAAGTCTAAGATTAAGAAAGGTATCTTATTACCTCAAATTCAAAGAAAATCTAGCAAGATGAGTGCTAATCTGACTAATGATATGGGAATTGACGATGAAGAAGATGAGGTAGAATCCTCTGAAGTGGAAGGAAAGAAACCAAAAGTATCAAAGCCTTTACCGTGCCCCAAATATACTATATTGTCAACAAGGTCTATAACATCATTGAAAGTAGAGAAGAATTATGTTGAACCCAAAGAAAAGACATATGTAAGATGCAAGAAAGAAAATACTAGACCAAGGATTAAATTCAAGCTACCACTGGACAGTAACATAAAGACTAAAGATTTAGAAAAAAATGAGGTTTTGAAGAACAAGCCTCTATCACCAGGAAGCCTAAATGAAATTTTAGTCACAATAAAGAAGTATGGAATGTTTAGAGGAATGAAGAGAGAAAAGTACAACACTCAAAGTAAAGAGAACAAGGTAAAAATTGAAGATGTAATTATTTACTCTTTACACAAATTCAGATACATGCCACTAGAATTTTTCAAGTTGTTTCCTATGGAGTTATACAACAACATAGATGTAAGATGGAAATATGATATGAATGGTGAAAAAAATGAGAGAAAGGTCTCTTGTGCTAACTGTACCAAATATATCTATTAAAGAAATTGAAGAGACCTTGAAACAACACTGTAAACAATTTCATGTAAAAGGAAGATCTTTAAAGATTATGACAAGAGAAATTACAGTTGGAAATCGATGCAAAATGGGGAGTGATATCCAACATTTAAAAGAGCCTGAATCTCAAGCTAAGAAAGAAAAGGAAACCATAACCAATGAAGTTTCTACAGATGATCTAGGTAAGAATAATCCTATTGATTTGACAATCAACACGGATGAATTTATTATTGAGGATATCACTGAAAAACATCCCAAAGATGATACATCATAACATGAGAATGTTATGGAAACCAAGGACATCAACATAGAACAAATGAACATCAATGATAAGGCTACTACTGATCCTACTCTACAAATTGTATTGGAACAAGTACTAGATTATCACACAACTCAAGGTGATAATGATCCAGTTGCTATGGATATAGATCATACAACAACAAAAAACAAAGGAAACAAAGAAGGAAAAGGAAACATAGAAGGAAAAGGAATTTGAGAAAGACAAGAAAACCGAGAAAGATACAACTTCCGAGAAACTAGTGACACTGAAAACTAAATCGGTTTCACAAACTGAGTCCATTGAACAAAAACAAGATCCTTACAAAGATTAACCAAAGGAACTCATCAAGAAAAGGAAGCTGAGAAACACACAAATGAGTGGAAACATGACACACTAAGAGAGAAGAAAGTAGATGGGAAATAGGAAGAAAAGAAGGAAGAGACCAAACAAGAGGAGCAAAGAGCTAACACTACTACAACAGAGATAACATTTGATGCACTACAGGCATCACAATCCCCAAAAAAGTTAGCAAAGAAGAAGAAATAAAAGAAGAGGAAACATGTAGATATGAGTCAAATGATCATTTTAACAAATACCATTCTATCTACTATGGGCTATGATGAAATGAAGGAGTTTGTAGAGCTAGTAAGGCAATGCAAAAGAAATTACTTCAAAAGAGAAAGATGATTCATGTATTGGAAAGTGTTAAAGATGTATTACATAAAATTTCCCTAGATGCCAATGTTGATGAAATAGAAGATAGAATTAGTCAAGTAGCAGTACTAGTGCAACAAATCTGAAATCCAAATCAGGACACTACTGACTACATGATGAAGGTTCATTTAAGGAAGATAGAACTGAAAATGTTTGAATCCATTCTAGACAACATTGTAGTCGATAAAGTATCACTTTCTGAGGCATCTACCATGATTGAGACTACGTTGTCTCATATGCTGTGAATATTTCAGAAATTTTGTTCTATTTAAAACTTTATCAAGGACATAGGTAGAAAGACAAGTCTTCTGAGATTGAGCTCATCGAGTAGCTGAAAAATGTCACTAAGAGCCTGGTTCTTTACAAGTTTATTAATCGAGGTTGAAACGCTTAATGGGGATGCAGAAATAACTAAAACAAGAAAAGAATAAGATAAGGATGGAACTTCTACAGGTGCAAGCACTTTTCATTCCCCAGATGGAATCCATGGAAAGGCATTTGAAGAAGGCCAAGGATTTGGTGAACACCCATGATGGTAGTTCACTTGACACCATCAATTGAATAGCAGCTGATGTTGCTACTCAAATTGTTATACTTCAAACACTCAAAGATACATTGGAGTCATCCCTAGATATTATATAGAAGAAGTACCCACACTTTTTTTATAAGGTGTAAGTTTATCCTAACGAGCACTAAAGCAATTTTGGTTTTGGCATATTTGTGAAAAAAGGGAGATAACATAGTTTGTATTAACATGGCACTTAATGGAGATATAAGTAAAAAGGGGTAATATAATGGATATCGTACATAAGAGAGATTTAAGCATGTGTATAAGGGGAGTTACACAAAATTTTGATGACTTTGAATTTTTTGTCAAAATGCCAACTAATGCCAAAGGGGGAGATTAATACTCCTCTAAGATTGTTTTTTGTCATTAGTTTTGTCAACGTCATATTAGTTAATGAAGCTAGTCAGTAAAAAGGAAGAATACAGTATGGCAAGCAGTCAGTAAATGATAGTATCAATGACAATGAGCACTAAACAACAACAAGCATCGAGTTAACAAAATGACAGTTACCGATAAGAATTTAGTCACTGAGTTGCTAAGAAGGGTTATTTCATTGAGAAAGATCAAAGTACACTACCAAGTATACTATAGATAACATAACAATTTAAATTTGTAACATTGAACTTGGACGCTAAAAGGGAAAGCTTTTAAAAAAAATTAGTTAAATATTAGCCAAGAAAAGTTGATACATAGGCACATGAAGTCGGTGGAAACCTTACAATCCTACACCCTTTATATCAAGCATAAAAAGGGAGTTACACTAAGTACAAGAGTTCTTACTATTCTAGAAATTCAAATGAAGAAAGTTGGGATTGATGTTTTGCATGACATGTATGCAAAAGATGTAGACTTTGGGGAAGTATATCAGGTATTCCTTGATTTGAATGACAAATAAAATCATAAATTTTCTTATTATTTTATACAAGAAAGACTTTGATTTAAGGGAGGACATCGATGCATCCCAAACTGCTCCATGAGAACCAATATCATTCAAGAAAAGCAAAATGGTGCTATGTCTATTCATTTTGGAATAGATAAGACATTGGTTCTAGTGAGAAGACACTACTTTTGGTCAAAATTACAAGTTGATATTAGGAGCTTTGTTGTGACATGTTCTATTTGTGAGAAAGCTAAAGAAAGAAGTAAAAATGGAGGTTTATACAAACCTTTAAACCCATTCCATCAAGACCATGGGAGAATGTAGGTATGTATTTTTTCATGGGATTTCCCAAGACCCAAAGTGGATTTGAGAGTGTTTTTGTTGTTATGGATAGGTTTAGTAAAATGGCACATTTCTTACCATGAAGTCCACTATTGATGCATCCTACGATGCAAATATTTTCTTCAAGGTGCTAGTAAGATTTCATGGACTACCTTTAATTATTATGTCAGATAGAGATGTTAATTTTTCTGGTCATTTTTAGAGGACTTTGTGAAAGAAACTAGGGACAAATCTGTCATTTTCATTAGCCTATCATCCATAAATGGATGGGAAAATAGAATTTTTCAATAGATTATTAGGGAATCTCCTAAGGTTCCTCACAAGATAGCATGGAGAGAAATGGGATCCAAAACTTTCTTAAGCTGAATTTTCATACAATGACACAGTCAACAGAAGCACCAACAAGTCACCTTTTCAGATTGTTTATGAGATGAATCTAATGAGAGTGCTTGAATTAAGAAAAAATCCTAATTATAAAATAGTTAGTACATATGGAAAATACTTTTTTGCAGCTATTAAGGAGGTTTGTGATCAATTTAAGTCTCAACTACAAAAGACTACAGAAAGATTCAAACAACAAACAGGTTAAAAGAGGAGAGAAGTTGCATTTGAAGTAGGAGAAATAGTTTAGGAATTCCTTAAGAAGGAGAGGCTACCAAAGGTAAAGAAAACTAAGCTCTTACCCAAGAAGGTTGGACCATGTCATGTTTTGGAAAATTATGGGAAAAATGCATAAAAGATCAAGTTTCCAGAAGACCTTGGTATATCACCCATTTTTAATGTATGCCATTTGACACCATATAAGGGAGAAGTTATTGCAGTTTACGTACAACAAGAAGAAGTTGCAGAAGATCTTAAGACTTTTCCTAAAGCAGTACCACCTCAATGTGAGAAAGTATTAGATAAAAGAGTCAAGAAGGCCAAACGGACATAATACAAATATTACTTATTCAAATACAAAGAACAACCTAAATGAGAGGCAATATGGCTTGATGAACATTATATTTTTAATCAAGGATCTTCACTCCAACAAATAATCTCTAGTGGGATTGAGATTTATTCATCAAGGGAGTATGGTGCAAGGGTAATCACTAAACGAAAGGGAAAGAAAGAATAAAAAATATTATGAAACGTTTAGTTTTCTTTATAAAACATCGTGTTTGTGTGCAATAAGTATTGATCCATTTTGTGGCATGTCCTTGTTTGGAAATCTTATAAGACAACTTGGTTACATAGCCAAATTAGGACATTTTTGTGTCATTTTTGGGTTTGTCTAGTTATTTTTCATGTTATTTGTGAAATTCAAGCTTTGGATTGGTATTTAAATCTTCAAAAGTTTGATTTTTTTCTTTAGCATCTTTTCTTGTTATTTTGAGAAGTTGTTCAACAAGTTTTCTTGTCTTTTTGCAAAAGGTTGGAAGTCAAAGAGTTTCTTTGTGAAAACTGATGGATCCATGGGATTTCAAATTACCTTGAAGGTAATAAGTCATGAATCTGAGGAAATTATGGTATAGAATTTTTGAGTGACTGTAAAAGAGAAGACATTTTTTTGAAATATCATAGTTTCCTACACTTTTTGATAAAAGAGATTTCCCACATGTATGCATAGATAGAACCTGAAGTCAAATAAATGTAATGTGATAGGAAATCATTTTACCTTTCATTTTCATCTAATCTAAACATCTAGAGTTCTATGTTTTGTGAGAAAATCAAGTTTTTATGCAGACTAGTCCACTAAAGTGGGTTTACCTAGGGTTATTTTTGAAATGGATGTAGTTTGAATTCCCAACGTTGGTTTTCATCGACCCTTGGTGGAATTCAATCTCTTCCAATTTATTTTAATATTTTTATTTTGACATTTTATCAAGTAGTTAGCAATCAGAAAATTGATGCCCCGGGTTGATATCCTCATGTGAGCACCTAGAAATTACTAGTTTTATGTTCTTAAATTTTAATGGGTATTGAGCTAGAAGTCCTAGCTCTAGATTTAGATGTTTTTGGGGTCCCCTAGCTCCTCAAAGTATTTATTTGGATAAATTTATAATGGAAATGGTATTTTATTTTTTAAATAGATGTAATTATCCCTTTGTAGGTCGCTGCACTCTTGCAAGTTTAGATGTATTAGTATTGGGTTTCAAATATGTCCTTGTGGGATTAGTAAGAGTTACTAATTGGGTATTTGAATATATTTTTTCATGGGGGTGTTTGCTGAGATGATTAACTAACTAGGGAAAACCATGTTCATAGGGCTACAAGGAATTTAGTGTATTTGTGAAGCAAGTTTGTCATAATACATTGGGAAAATAGAATGAATGGATTGGATATGTTGTGTTACCCATGTTAAGTTGTTTTAAAAACCCTTGGAAGTTCTACTCACATAATAGTGGATTTGGTGCTTAGGTCCAAGTACCTCCTTTTTGGATCACATACATGCAAATGGGCATAAGGAGAGTTTGAGAATTAATCAGTCGTTGGACAGAATCCAATATGGTGTACAAAGTCATTTTTCAAACCCCTAGGGTTGATTATCCCTCTAGTGGTGTTCCAAAGAATTTGACTCTTCATCATAACTGCACCTAATTTTAGGCATCATAAGTTGTTAATTACATAAATACTTATTATGTGTTTGATCAAATACCCATTCACCTATATATATATATATA
>MU227549.1:3015084-3028825 GCA_018584345.1 Thuja plicata
AACAAAGCCTTTATTAGTTTCATTTATACTAGAAACTTTGAGAACTAGGACTAAATTTCCATTCATTCGATAATTCATAGATAAATCCTAATGATTCACATATAATATTTGAACCTAATATTGATACTCAACATAGATTTGATCCCTCCTGTTACACTTTTCACATGACTATATAATCAATTCTAAACCTAAGGACATCACTTAGTCTTATCCATCCTTGATTAACCTATCGTGGGCTTTGATTTTTCCCTCTAGAATTCTATGAATAGACACCTTCATTATTTATTTAAAGTGTCAAATATATTTTAATGAGTTTAATAAACTATTTTATTTGTAGTATTCTTTCCATTCAAAGGTGTTAGTGAACAGATTTGTCTTTCTACAAATAACCTTTTAAGTTTACTCTATCACCCTTAAAAGACAAACTATTTCTAACAGTTGGGTAAGTGTCTTTCATAATCACTTCCCTCTATATTTTATAATAGGTATAGCTCCCTAATATTATATTCAATAAAATGAGATAACGATTTAATCGGTTAGCTTTTGAATAGAAAGCTTACAAAGGCAGCAATATCATTCTTTGATGACGTGCTTCTAAACAAATGTAAAGCAAATATAACTTGATAATGAATAGGAAGGAAACACAGTCACTTCCGCAATGGTATTTCATGAAAAACATAAACAACTTCTAACTACAGATAATAGATAACAGATAAAATTCAAGATTTAGATATCATGCAACAATTGAAAAAGATATAAAATAGGCCAAACAATATGTCGGCACAGGGCACCTTGCTCTAGGTCATAAACAACACAGATTCAATAACCTTCCTATCATATCATTCAAAAAATACTACACGGATAATTGTTTGAAATCAATTCTATTCACAACATTCACCATCTGAACTATAATTATCCAAACGGTGAACTATAATTATCCAAACTATCTATCTATATCCAATTTTTTTCTGAACCCTTTCAAAGTTTTTGTAGCCAAAATAAATAGAAACAGAGCACCAAGAGGCCTCCCAAAAAACATGGTCTCTCAAGTAAATAGTTAAGTAACTAATCCATTAGAGGGAAACTAGATGGCCGAATTAGGCTCTTTATCTAAGGCATGATCCTTGCTTGTCGCTGGACTTCCTTCTTCATCGGTAACTGATTGAGTCAGTTTCCATTATTTGTATGCTTGAACTAATTCCTTTCCAAGCGATAGGTGCGGGATTTTAGAGTTCACTATTCAGGCCATGGAGGCATCTTTATTCTAGCTCAACTTTTTCACCTAATCAATAACATTGGATAACTGATCAACACACAAATAAAGCATGGATTCAATCCTTTCTATCTGGGTCAAATCAGAGGCCTTGGGATGAATCTTTTCTCTGATAGTTTTAATAGTTGATTCAAAATCATCCAAAGCACCTTTCAATTCTTGTTCACCAAAGATAGAGGGGTAGGTATAAGTGAAATTAATCACTTTCAACTCTGTTAGGGAAGCCTTTTGGGTTTGCTTCGCTTCAGCTTCATATTCTTTATTCTCCATAATGGAACTTCTTATCAAAGCAATATGCCAGCCGATGTTTTTTCTGACTATGAAGAAGTAAGACTCCTCAGCACCTTTAAGTGACTTTTCTGCACATAATTTATTAAAGCTATGCCTTTCAATTTCCATAAATTTAGTCATTGCTGACACCAACTTTTCTTCATCTGTGCCCCATACTTGACGTTGAGCCTGCAGTTCCCCTATCGTTGTCTCAGTGTTATGAAGAATTCAATGGGAATCTTTAATATAATGTCTACCATTATTTAGCACTTGAGCCATCCATTCATCAATTGAAGAAACTAAAGTTCATCCCCCTTGAACTTGATTCAGTAGAGTCTTATTTTCTTTGGAATTGGGATCAAACACTTGAGAAGATTGAGACAATAGGGTAGCATAAAAGTTGCAGAATGCATTAATAAACTAAGAAAGTGAAACAATGGTCTATTTTAATTCTTTCATCTCTTTTCTATCCTACACCGATGTAATCAGCATTTTTTGGGTTGTTTCTTTGAATAGGTGGTTTTTCCCGACTCTATCCATTGTTCCCAACTCAATTTTGGTAACTTCAAAGTCCTCAACCACCACATCTTGCTTCTCTTCCTTAGGCCTATAAGTAGCAACCTCAGCTATCCACTTTCTAGTCTTAGTATCAGCAAACATGCGCTCTGTGTTTTTCACCTTCTTGGCTTTAGGGGTTTTCTGCGCATACTTACTCATAATATCTTACACTAGTATTGACACAGGAATCAGACTCTGCTTCTTATTGACTAAAGAAGTTAACCATTTGGGTGTGTCACTAGTTCTTTCTGGTTGGGGACCAACTTTAACAAGAGTATCCATTACATCCAGGGTTACATCTTCAAGATCAAAAAGATCTTTCCCAATTTGATCATCATCACCAATTTGATAATTCAAGTCTTCAAACTTGTCATCTTCCAGATTAACTGTCTCCGTCTGCTCTTGAGTCATCTTCTCTTTCTTTTGTGATCTAGAGCATGACCTAGTGATACATTGAGGAGAGACCATAGATAAAAGCTCCACACAAACTTCTTTTTAGATTCTTTCTTTTGCTGCTTACCAGATGAACCTGCATTATCAGATGTTTTAGGCATATTAGAAACAATGGGGGGAGAAAATAAAATTGAAGATTTATTTCCATTTGTTTTAGGAAAGGACTGCTCTTTTTTTTTCCTGTAGCCATTTCTTAGCTAATTTAAGAACATGTTGTGTTCTACTTTGAATGTCATATTCTTCCTCCTTTGACCAATCAACATCTACCTCTTCAGTATCCATAAGTCTTTTGAAATTAGGCTCAATCAAATCAGAACCATCATCTATTACTCCTTCTATGCTGAACTCTATTCTCATGGATAGAATTTGGGAGATGCAGAGTCTACTATGGCTTCTATTCATGACTTGAGATTCATTTACACAATCCTCCCAGAAATCCTCTGAATCTGGAACAGGAAACATGTGAGACCTTAAACCCAGGCTGCCACTAGAAAAAAATTTGTTATCAAAGCCTGTTCTCTCTGTGTAGTACTCGAAATCAAAATGACCAAGGTCACTTCCGATACTTATGGAATCTTCAAAGGTTAGACATGAAAGCTTTCCTAGCTGTAATGGGAATATTTTCTCACCTCGGTCTCCAGGAAGGAAATGTTTTAATAAAACAATGAGTTGTCTACATATTTCCGCAAAGATGAAACAATCAAATGCATATCTAGGTAATTTGGTAGAGGCATCCTCAAAACCACCAATTATTAAATAAGAGAACCTAGGGAATTGGATATAATAACTCCCAAACCTAGTCACAAAGTGCTGAGCTTCTGAGCTCATCCTCCTAGCCGAATCTCTAGACATTTCAAAGCAAAGCTTTACCATAAAAGTATCATGAACTTTCCTGTAATTCTGAATCACACTATCTTTGCGAAGCATAGAGAAATATTCAAACACACACATGCCATCAATCCAAGGCTCGTGAACCATGCAATCCCATATCCTACTACACGCTAGGCAATAAATCAGATAAGAAGACATATAAAAGCTACAGCCAGTATGCTTGGAACTATTCAACTGTTCCCTCGTGGATTCTACAATTAACTCAGCCCAATCCAGTTTATGCTTACCCTCTAAAATAATTTCTACATAGCTGAATAACCAGTCTGCAAATAAGGAAGCCTTGGGTGACCCCCTAACTCTGTGCAACACTACGATGATATCACTAATGTGTGGATGCATGTGATTTCTGTTTAACTTCTTGGGCAAACGGGAAGCTTCTCTTTGGGAATTTAACAACCAATACTTAGCCATGGAAGTATGATTCACATCATCATTAGGCTTGAACTTAACTAGGGATTGGACAGGAGAGAAAGCTGAAAAAGTTTACTCTTGGATTTGGAAAGCCGAGGCAACAATTCCTCTGTTCACAACCATAAACACTTCATCATTTCTGTTAAGGATTGACTCAGTTCACTGCTCATAATGTTTAATACATTCATGGACAAGCTCAAGGAAAACCACTACAGGAGGGAAGCACGCGACTATACATAGCCCATTACTAAAAATTTCCATAGAAGGGACATTTTCTTCAACACATGTAGTAAGTCTATCAACTATCCCTTCAATATCATACCCTTTTACATCTATGTCTATTACAATAGAATTTTTGCAGACCAAACTAGACACATTCCCAAAGAAATGAAATGTTGACTTCATTCTTGCCAAAACAGAATGCAAATTGCTATAGAAACCCCCATATAATTCACCAGCTTTTAAACTTAAACACTGGAAGAATGACAGCCTGACTTACCTTGATCTCTGGGGAAAATTCTACAATTGGAGCTCCGAAAACCCTTACCTCTGCTCTTTACACAGCAACAACAATTCAAAAATAATGAATACCAAGAAGAGATTTTAAAAGAAACATCTTGAATGAGTAATTAATTACTCATAATTAAGACAATAATGTCTTGAAGAGGGAAATTATTGTTCCCACATGCTATCATTTACTACCACTTTGTGCAAACTTTTATGTCACACAAATTCCTCATTAATTTGATAGCTCAGACATGACTTAATCGCTGCCAAAAATAACTCTTCATTAAAATCTTTACCCGAGTAGGGTCCATATCTGAAAAGATGGTGGTTGTCCTTGGTTTATGCCACATGTCACTATTTAAAGATCCTTGAACACTCTTGAACACCCTTGAACACTCTTGAACTAAGTTCAAGGATGTTCGTATGTGTTCACCATGGTTCAAGCTTGTTTCTTAATATCCCACCAACACATTGGTACAAAGAGCCAAAATATTTCAACCGATAACCTTCCATCCTTGATCGACCAAAGTTCTGTAGCTTGTGATCATGAAACACCTCCATTAGAGAAAAATGCTAATCACCCGCTTCCGCTTCATAAAAATATGAACGAGCTTTAACACCCTTGAACACTCTTGAACTGAGTTTAAGGTTGTTCATAGGTGTTCAAACCTATTCAAACCTGTTCAAAAGATACTTTAGAAAAAGAATTTTCTCTTTTTAACAAGAAATGATGGAACATAGGGGAGGTCTTTTCACTGGGATTTTAAACATGAGAGCTTAGGCAGCTTTGAGATATACAAAATAACAAGGTGACTCTAAAAAAGTAACACTAAGGACAAAAATCAAGATTTGGACTAACACCGGGTCTGACTGGGGACTAGCTTTTACCCAAAATCCAAAGAACTCAAATACTCTGGTTTCGCAAACTACTACAAAAATGTCTCAGAAGACTCACAAGAAAGGAAAGACACACCAAACATAAATAAACCTAACCTAATATATACAACAGGACACAGAGACTAAGACTAAAGCTTCAGCAATTTAAGATCTTTCCCATTATAGGAAAATGGTAAGATCATTCCATCTAGATAATCCAACTTGAAAGCATTTGTTTCCAACTCTTCAGTGATAATAGAGGGGCCTTTCCACAGTGACTCAAACTTAATGTGGGTGCCTTTAGGAGCTTTTATTTTGTCCCATAACAGAACTTCATCTCCCTTCAAAAAAATTTTGGGTCTTGCTTTCCTATCAAAAATTCTCTTCACTCTAGCTTGATGTTTAGTAATGTTATCTACTAGAGCTTCTCTCTCTTCTTCTAGTTTATGCAAGTACATAATTCTTTTCTCCAAGGAGCCTTTGAAATTTTGATCTTTAATGGCCATTTGCAGCTTAGCTATGGAGAGTTCTAGGGGAACTGATACTTGTGCTCCAATTCCATACACCAACTCAAAGGGTGCCATACCAATTTCTCTTTTAGGCATAATTCAATCAGCCCAAAGGGCTTCAGAAAGCTTCTTATGCCAATTTTTGCCACTATCATCTACCAACTTTTTCATGATCATTATCAGGTTTTTATTACTTGACTCAGCTCATCCATTTCCTTCAGGGAAATAATTAGATGAATGAGCTAGAGAGATATTATGATCAAAACAGAAAAGGGAAAGCTCCTGCATGGAGAAATAAGTGGCATTATCTGCTACAATCTTTTCGGGTACTCTGAAACGTACCAAGATGTTATCTTTTAAGAAGTCACAAACTACTTGGGAATTAGCCTTTTTGGTTGGAATAGCCTCGACCGACTTTGTGAAGTATTCAGTCACTATTAGGATATAAATGTGACCTACACTTGAATAAGGACTAACAGGGCCTATAAAATCAATAACCCATTGCTTAAATGGTTCACTCACCATAACTGGTCTTAAAGGTAAAGCGGCTAATTGAGGTCTTCCACAAAATAATTGACATTTTTTACAATTCTTGAGGAATGCATAGGCATCTCTAAACATACCTGGCCAATAAAAAAAAATTCGGAGAATTTTGAATGTTGTTACAGTAGACAAGAAATGGCCTCCACATGCCTCTTCCTGAAAGTTTTTGACCAACTTCAAATGCTGGCTTTTATTCACACATCTTAGAAACGTATCATCAAGACCCCTTTTATACAACACACCTTGCCATATTACATACTTAGCATCCTGCAGCCTCAGAGTTCATCTTTCTTTAGGTGATAGTCTTTGTGGACATTATCCATACGTCAGGAAATAGGCAATGTCATAGAACCAAGGATCTGTTAAACTAACCAATAATACTTGAGATATTTTAGGTTCCAGATTTTTAGGATGACTAACATTTTCTGCAATAAATTTACACAAACCTCTGCCTCTAACCAGTTTAGTGGGTTTGATTATCAAATCATATTCCTGAATATTTGTTACCCATGCTTCTCTTTTCTTCATGGCTATTTCTTGTTAGGTGAGTAATGCCTTCACCGCTGAATCAGGGACAAACACTATAGAATGAGAATGGAGGATGTAGAATCTGAACTGCTTAACCAATTTCACCATAGCAAAGGCTTTTTTTTCAATTGGAGAATACTTTAGTTCATGCTTCTTTAAAGGTGTACTCATGAAAGTGATGGGAGCTTCATTTCCTGAAACATCTTTCTGAGTTAGAATTCTAGACAATGTATGATCAGAAGCATAACAATAGATGATAAAATCTTTTTTGTAATCTAGATAAACTAGAGATGGGGCATTGGCCACAGCTATCTTTATTTCTCCAAAAGCCTTTCTACCTTCTTCTTTCCACTTAAAGGGATGTTTTTCACTCATCATTTCCACTATGTGCCTTGTTAACTCAGAAAAATCTGGGACAAAAGCCCTCAAAAAGTTAGTCTGACTGAAGAAATATTTGACTCCTGTCCTCGTTGAAGGTAGACTGATCTGTTGAATAGCCTTAACTCTTTCAGGATAAATTTTAATTCCATCTTTGGATACAATATGCCCCAATAATTTTCCCTCAGTCACACCAAAAACTAATTTTTTAGGATTAAGAGATATGCCATGATCTCTACATCTCTGCAAAACTGATTTAAGATCCCGAACATGATGTTTCCTTCTTTTAGAGTACACAGTTAACTCATCAAGGTTAATTACTATGATTCTATTTTTCAAATCGGAAAAAGAAGAATCCATTTCCCTTTAAAAAGTTGCCCCTGCATTGATCAGGCCAAAGGGCATCCTATTGTAATAAAAAGTTCCCCATGGTGTAGTAAAAGTAGTCTTCTATTTGTCATCATCAGCTACACTTACTTGATTATATCCAGAAAACCCATCAAGCAGAGACATCATTTCTGACCCTGCAACTGCCTGTAATACATATTCCATTTTGGGTAAAGCATAATTATCTTTGAGGCTGGCCTGATTTAAATTCCTAAATTCTGCACAGATTCTTATTTCACCATTCTTTGTCTTGACAGGGACAATATTTGCAATCTAGGTTGAATGGTGGATACGGTAGATGATTCTGGCTTTTAGCATCTTGTCAACTTATTTTAAGATTTCTTCTGAGACCTTAGGATTGTAACTACGAATCTTTTTCCTAAAAGGCTTTGATTTAGGCTTGAGAGGGATGTGATGACTAAATTTCCACTTTCAAAAATCTTTAAGATCACTATAATCCCAAGCAAAAACATTAGTGTACGTTGTTAACAAGATCTAGAGATTTTTCTTTTCCTGGACAGACAAAGTTTTACCTATAGAAATCCACTTGGGTTTAGCCATAGTGCCAATGTTCACCTTGTCATATTCCTTTCGCACATTTGATTGAGAATTTTTTCTTGAAATGAAACTATCATCCTTTCGAGAAAACTAGTTCTCTAAAGAAACCAAACCTTTGGGAATTTTGTTGCTCTTCAACTGGACAACTTCTTCTTCCGATAAGAATCCAGGATTTAACCCTCCACTGTCTTCATTCATTCCTTCAAAGTACATAGAAGGGAAAGTTTCTACACACACCATAAAATCCTTTATCCAAGTATCATCTTCAAAAACTTGCAAGTGTTCAATGTTATCTGGGACAGCCGGTCTATATATCATCTCAACCCTATATGTTCCTGTTTTGAAATCCAGGTGAGGAAGGAGTAGAGATTCTGATATGGCTAGGGAGTTAGCCCTTGTATTGAGACTCTTGGGAATAGCTTCTATGGAAAAGTCTTCAAAATAATCTATTTCATCCCATACCAAATTTCTATAATGTCTCAAACGCTCATTTTTTACTAAAAAATGACCCTTTACTTGTTTGACGATAAGCTCAACATTGCCTTTCACAACAAGTTCCTTTACTCCAAATGCTTTGGCTTCTCGTAGCCCTAACAAAAGAGCCTCATATTTGGTGGCATTATTGGTATTTTTGAAATCTAGCTGTAAGAGAAAGGGATATATTGATCATCAGGTCCTTTAAAAACAACACCGGCTCCAGAACCAGCAGTAGCGCAACTACCATCAAATTCCATCGACCAGATCTACTCATTTCTACTAAGATGTTCACAAATAGGAGGGACTTCATCTAAGAAAATCAAGTAATTACGAAATTCACAGTCTTCAAATAAAATTTGTGCCTTAGGATCATCAGATGGAATTACAGTATATTTGTTCTTGGCTTTAGGTTCCAGTTTGATATTTTGCTTCCCAATAGGGATGATGGCTTCTGACCAATCCATCTTTGTTTCCCCACCCATATCTCTGTAGAAAGTTCTACTCAAGAGCATACTGTAAGTTGCAGGTATGTCTGCTACTAAAATAGTTAGTTTGAGTCTCTTATCAGGATAGGCTGCTAAAACCGCTCGAGCATCTTTAACTTGACCAATTAAAGGCACTTGTTTTCTATCTATTGAATAGCACCGCCCAAAGGTTTTGGTCATGGTTAAACCTAAAGCCTTTTCTACAGATGAGGGCATAATGTTATCAGAGCCACCTGAGTCTATAATGTAGTTACTTAATTTAAGGCCATTTAAGGGTAGGGAAATTTAAAATGGGTCAGGCTTCCTAGTTTCATCAAATTCACATTTCATTTCAGGAGTAGGAGTGACAGTAGTGTCACTCTGATTCATGAAAAATGGTGAAACATCTACAGGAATATTGACTGAATGATCAATTGGGTCAAGAGTACATTGGTTAGATTGTGATGGATCCACAAGGTCACCTTTCACATATTTGACCAATTTATCTAATTCTTTGGGGTTTAACCTCAGATATTCTGTAGGGGAGATTGAGATAGTAGAAGACTTGCAAAATTCTACAAAATCAAAAGAAGAAAAGATGGAATCTTTTTGCAAAACCCTATCATCAGGAGTCAAAGAACTAGAAGAAGAAGCATTACTTATAGGATCCTGATTCTTATGGACAGAATTAGCTGGAGTTGAAGTGTTCTTTGAAAATTTTTGATTTTGAGTAAGCATAGCACAAACAGGATCCCCAAGGGTAACCTGAATATCTCCTCTTTCTGAGTCAGATTCATATTATAAAAAGTATGAACCAGAGTCATCAGGTCTATCTTTAGGGAGTTCTTCCATGGTACATTCTCCTAACACATATTTTGTGGCCTCCATCTATACATGTCTTTGCATATCAGGGCAAGAATTGCCATCATGATTTGTTGTTAGATGAAAGGAACACATGACAGCTTCTTTGGGTGAAGCTTCTATGGACAATCTTGGTTGATTTTGAGGCAACAAAGGAGTTTTATTATGCCATTGATTTGGCTACTTTCGACTGATATCTTTATAAGGAGAAGGGAATGAAGATCCTTGTTTAGGTATTTGTCTTTTCAAAGCAATTACATCATTCAATAGTCTTTGAATGACTGGATATGTAGGAGCTAAAGTAGAAGGTTGAGAATGAGAACTCTGAACATCTTTTCTCCATTTCCTAGCTGTAATAAGATCAACTTCAAAATCAGTAGCCTTTTCTTGGGCAACAACTAAATCAGCTAGCCTACTCCTTCTCAAGTGAAATCCTATGTCCAAGTGCATAGAATTTACAAAGAAACACTGGTGGTTTTTAGGGGTTGGTTTTTAGCAACTGGGATTCTATGGATAACTTTGTTGTATCTTGCCACATAATCTCTCATGGGCTCATGAATCTCTTTCTTCATTTGTGTTAATTGTGCTAGAAAAGAATGTTCATCTTCAACCCCTTTAAAACACCCTTCGAATGCTATCTTCATGTTTTGCCAATTTATAATTGATCCAGCTGGCAGATGGCCAAACCATTCTGCAGCTCCTTCCAAGAGAGATTGAATGAAGAGTCTTACTGCTACATATTCATGTTGTACTACCAAAATGGCAGTAGCTACATTGAATGCATTCAAGTGCTCATCTACTAAAACTTTTCCATCTCCAGAAAATTTAGGTAAGACTTCTTTAATACCTTTAGGGAGAGGATGATGAGCTCCCAAATTCAAAGGACCAACAGCTACACCCCATGGTTGAGCCATAACTGCACTTGGGAAGATTGTAACTAGAGGTTGTGCTTGAATACCAGACAAAGTTAAAGCTTGCCAGACACTAGAGGATGAAGAAGAATTGGGGGTAGCTTTAGGAGGAGAAAAGAGTCTACTTTTTCCTTTGGGTCTTAAGATGGAAGAGGAGGAAAAATGAAGATTTTGCAAGCTTTCAAAGAAAGTATCAAAAATACCCTCCTTCCTCTGAGACCTAGTGTAAGGTCAAGAATCTAGAATTATTCTATCTTATTACCTCTGAGTGATTCTATCAACAACTTGTACCTCCTGGGAAATCGGGAGTCCTCTCAACCACTCTCCTATATCTTCCTCTTCTTTTAAAACTAGGAGAACTTGTTGATACTAGTGATAGCTGGTATTTAAACTCCAAGTGATAGTGTTCAAATCAGAAATGATATCCTCCTGAGTGCTTTGAAAACTAAGGTTTGGCTGAATAACAGGAGTTTGCTCCTCCAAATTGGGTATTATCATAGCTGGTAGGATAATAAATTGTTCATAAAATAGAGCATTAAAACATAGGTCTACACTGTATGCGCTCCCTAGTAGAATCACCAAAAATCTGTTAGTGAACATATTTGTATTTCTATAAATAACCTTTTAAGTTTACTCTATCACCCTTAAAAGATAAACTATTTCTAACAGTTGGGTAAGTGTCTTTCGTGATCACTTCCCTCTGAATTTTATAATAGGTACAACTCCCTAATATTATATTCAATGAAATGAGATAATGATTTAATCGGTTAGCTTTTGACTAGAAAATTTTTAAAGGCAGTAATATCATTCTTTGATGACGTGCTTATAAACAACTGTAAAGCAAATATAACCTGATAATGAATAGGAAGGAAACACAGTCACTTCCACAATGGCATTTCATGAAAAACATAAACAACTTATAACTGCTGATAATAGATAATAGATAAAATTCAAGATTTAGATATCATGCAATAGTTGACAAAGATATAAAATAGGCCAAACAATATACCGGCATAGGGCACCTTGCTCTAGGTTATAAACAACACAGATTCAATAACCTTCTTGTCATATCATTCAAAAATTAATACACAGATAATTGTTTGAAATCAATTTTGTTCACAAAATTTACCATCTGAACTATAATTAGCCAAACTATCTATCTATATCCAAAGTTTTTCTGAATCCTTTCAAATTTTTAGCAGCTAGAATAAATAGAAATAGAGCACCGAGAGGCCTCCCAAAAAACATGGCCTCTCGGGCAAACAGTTAAGTAACTAATCCATCAGACAGAGGACACATGTCCTTAAAGTTTAGCATAATAACATAGTAAAAAGGGAAACTAGATGGCGGAATTAGGATCTTTCTCTAAGGCACGATCCTCGCTTGTCGCTGGACTTCCTTCTTCATCGGTAACCGATTGAGTCGGCTTCCATTCTGTGTATGCTTGAACTTATTCCTTTGCAAGCGACAGGTGCGGGATTTTAGAGTTCACTATTCGGGCCATGGAGGCGTCTTTATTCTAGCTTAGCTTCCTCACCTTATCAATAACATTGGATAACTGATCAACACACAAATAAAGCATGGATTCAATCCTTGCTATCTGGGTGAAATCAGAGGCCTTGGGATGAATCTGTTCTATGATATTTTTAATAGCTGATTCAAAAGCATCCAAATCACCTTTCAGTTCTTGTTCACCAAAGATAGAGGGGTAGGTATAAGTGAAATTAATCACTTTCAACTCTGTTAGGGCAGCCTTTTGGATTTGCCTTGCTTCAGCTTCATATTCTTTATTCTCCGTAATGGCACTTCTTATCAGAGCAATATGCTAGCTGATGTTTTTTCTGAGTATGAAGAAGTAAGACTCCTCGACACCTTTAAGTGACTTTTCTGCATAGAATTTATTAAAGCCATGCCTTTCGATGTCCATAAATTTAGTCATTGCTGACACCCACTTTTCTTCATCTGTGCCCCATACTTGACGTTGAGCCTGCAGTTCCCATATCGTTGTCTCAGTGTTATGAAGAATTGAATGGGAATCTTTAATATACTGTCTGCCATTATTTAGCACTTGAGCCATCCATTCATCAACTGAAGAAACTAAAGTTCATCCCATTTGAACTTGTTTTAGTAGATTCTTATTTTCTTCTGTGATGCCCAAAAGTTCGAGTCAAAACACAACCAACAAATTTTTTTTTTTTAAAGTGAAAAAGTTCCACATTGAAGTTGCGGGAAAGAGGATTCAACAACGTGGTCACAAAAGACTCTGGTGATCAACCTCAACAATGTTAAAACCATATGATGCTAGGTGATATCAATATAATCAAAGAAGATCGTTGATCATCGATCTAAAAAGCTTAAAGGTTATCTAGGAGGAAAAGAATGTTATAGTTTATGTCATTCTAAAAATAGGCTAACCATATCCCAATAGGGTACATATCAAGCCAATATGATTCTATCATTGTGTGGTCTATTTAAGGAAATAATGAATATAAAATTTAATTTGACGTTTATATCAATATTTGTTTTCAAAAAAATAAATACTAGTTCAATTTATAAATACAACAAATCCCATTAATCAATATACTTTTAACCAATTAATACTCTCAAAGGTAACGTTAGTTTATGATAAATATTATCAAAGCTTATGATTCAATAATATTTATGGTAGTAATTGATAAATATGATATATATTAATTAATTATAATATTTATTAATTAGTTACTATACTTATAATATATCGATTAATAATGTAATCATGCTATAACATTAGCATATGGTACCATAAATATTAACTAAATATCCTATTAAAACTTTGTCAAATAAAATCCATTTATAATTATTAATTATCCTTGATTATTAACATTACTATCTATCTACAATATAAAC
>MU227549.1:3040977-3080195 GCA_018584345.1 Thuja plicata
CACTTTCATATAGTGCATAATTCAAATGCATATAATTTTATACACACAAGTTATAATTTCTACTGCGACACCAAAGTCACATAAGGTACAGTTCCCTCATATAGATCATAATTCAAATGCAGGCTTGTAACATATAGAATACATTCATTATTTCAATTCAATTCAATCTACATAATTTGATTGCATAACTCCATAGTACTCCTAATCCAAAAGATTCTCAATTTTCCTTAGCATGATATTTAAGATAGGTTGATGGTTCAACATCGGTAAGGGGTAACCATAACAGTCGGGTCCTATAAAATTCTTATCACAAGTATGATTAAATTTCCTAATCTAGGAAAACAAAATGCAGAATAATCCTATTAGTCCAGGATCTAACAAATCCTTGTTCAGGGTTCTAATAATATCACCAAAACCTCACTATTTTATAACCATATGATACATCATCAAAACATTACTCATCCTCTTCGTAGGAGTTACTAGAATCATCACATCAACTATTAATTTAATCCAAGATAACTTAAGACTTAACACAAGTAATTTGGCATTTACATCTCGACTTCTTGAATCTAATCCTTTCGACACAAGTACTCAATGGACCCTTAATAATCTAGTTGGATCTATGATCTGCAGGGTAACATACTACATCCAAGATTCACTTATACAATTAACAACCTAGATATATCACCTCTGTCATTACGACACTAAAATAGGTACTGATATGAAGGTACAATAGATAGGTCTATCTCAAGGTACAAATCTGTTAGAGATTTACCAATCATCCAGATACTACAACACCCCTTAATCCTTCGATATCGAAGTGTCAAGGGAAAGGTGGAAATGGGGTGGGCCTTACATCTTCCAAATTGGGATCAAACACTTGAGAAGATTGAGACAATAGGGTAGCTTCAATGTTGCAGGATGCATTAATAAACTGAGAAAGTGAAACAATGGTCTGTTTCAATTCTTTCTTCTCTTTGCTATCCTACATCAATGTAATTAGCATTTGTTGGGTTGTTTCTTTGAATAGGTGGTTTTCCCGGCTCTGTCCATTGTTCCCAACTCAATTTTGGTAACTTCAAAGTCCTCAACTACCACATCTTGCTTCTCTTCCTTAGGCCTATAAGTAGTGACCTCGGCTATCCACTTTCTAGTCTTAGCATCAGAAAACATGTGCACTGTGCTTTTCACCTTCTTGGCTTTAGGGGTTTTCTGAGTATAATTACTCACAATATCTTGTACTAGTATTGACATAGGAATCAGACTCCGCTTCTTATTGACTGAAGAATTTAACCATTTGGGTTTGTCACTGGTTGTTGCTGGTTGGGGACCAACTTTAACAGGAGTATCCATTAAATCTAGGGTTACATCTTCAAGATCAAAAAGATCTTTCCCAATTTGATCATCATCACCAATTTGATAATTCAAGTCTTCAAACTTGTCATCTTCCAGATTAACTATCTCCGTCTGCTCCTGAGTCATCTTCGCTTTCTTTTTTGATCTGGAGCGCGACCTAGTGATACATTAAGGAGAGACCACAGATGAAAGCTCCGCAACAGACTTCTTTTTAGATTCTTTCTTTTGCTACTTATCAGATGAACCTTCATTATCAGATGTTTTAGGCATATTAGAAACAATGGGGGGAGAAAATAAAATTGAAGATTTATTTCCAGTCATTTTAGGACTGGACTCCTCTTTTTTCGCTTGTAGCGATTTCTCAATTAATTTGAGAACATGATGTGGTCTTCTCTGAATGTTATCTTCTTCCTCCTTTGACCAATCAACATCTACCTCTTCAGTATCTAGAAGTCTTTTGAAATTAGGCTCAATCAAATCAGAACCATCATTTGTTACTCCTTCTATGCTGAACTGTGTTCTCATGGACAAAATTTGGGAGATGCAAAGTCTACTATGGCTTATGGTCATGACTTGAGATTCGTTTACACAATCCTCGAAGAAATTCTTTGGATGGGGAACTGGAAACACATGAGACCTTAAACCCAGGCTGCCGCTAGAAATTTTTTTGTTATCGAAGCCTGTTCTCTCTGTGTAGTACTTGAAATCGAATTGACCAATGTCACTTCCGATACTTATGGCATCTTCAAAGGTTAGACATGAAAGCTTTCCTAGCTGCAATGGGAATATTTTCTCACCTCGGTCTCTAGGAAGGAAAATTTTAATACAACGGTGAGCTGTCTATAGATTTCAGCAATGATGAAACAATCAAATTCATATCTAGGCAATTTGGTAGGGGCACACTCAAAACCACCAATTCTTAAATAAGAGAACCTAGGGAATTGGATATAATAACTCCCAAACCTAGTCACAAGTGCTGAGCTTCTGAGATCATCCTCCTGGCCAAATCTCTAGACATTTCAAAGCAAAGCTTTCCCATAAAAGTATCATCAACTCTCCTGTAATTTTGAATCACACTACCTTTGTGAAGCATAGAGAAATATTCAAACACACACATGCCATCAATCCAAGGCTCCTGAACCATGCCATCCCATATCCTACTGCATGCTAGGCAATAAATCAGATAAGATATCTAAAAGCTACAGCCAGTATGCTTGGAACTATTCAATCGTTCCCTCATGGATTCTACAATTAACTCAGCCCAATCTAGTTTATGCTTACCCTCTAAAATAATTTCTACATAGCAAAATAACCAGTCTGCAAATAAGGAAGCCTCGGGTGACCCTCTAACTCTGTGCAGCATTACCATGATATCACTAATATGTGGATGCATGTGATTTTTGTTTAACTTCTTGGGAAAATGGGAACCTCCTCTTTGGGCATTTAACAACCAATACTTAGCCATGGAAGTATGATTTGCATCAGCATTAGGCTTGAACTTAACTAGGGATTGGGCAGGAGAGAAAGTTAAAAAAGTTTGCTCTTGGATTTGGAAAGCCAAGGCAACAATTCCTCTGTTCAAAGCCATTAACACTTCCCCATTTCTATTAATAATTGACTCAGTTCACTGGTCATAATGTTTAATACATTCATAGACAAGCTCAGGGCAAACCACTACAGGAGGGAAGCACACAGCTATACATAACCCACTACTCAAAATTTCCATAGAAGGGACATTTTCTTCAACACATGTAGTAAGTTTATTAGCTATCCCTTCAATATCATACCCTTCTAGATCTGTGTCTGTTACAATAGAATTTTCACAGACCAAACTAGACACATTCCCAAAGAAATGAAATGCTGACTTCATTCTTGCCAGAACAGACTATAAATTGCTACAGAAAACCCTGTAAAATTCACCAGCTTTTAAACTTAAACACTGGAAGAATGACAACCTGACTTACCTTGATCTTTGGGGAAAATTCTGCAATCGAAGCTCCGAAAACCCTCACCTCCACTCTTTGCGCAAGAACAACAATTCAAAAATAATGAATTCCAAGAAGAGATTTTAAAAGAAACATCTTGAATGAGTAATTAATTACTCATAATTAAGACAATAATGTCTCAAAGAGAGAAATGACTGTTCCCACATGCGATCATTTAATGCCACTTTGTGCAAACTTTTATGTCACATGAATTCCTCATTAATTCGATAGCTCGGACATGACTTAACCACCGCCAAAAAGAACTCTTCATTAAAATCTTTACCTGAGTGGGGTCCACATTTGAAAAGATGGCAGTTGTCCTTGGTTTATGCCACATGTCAGTATTTAAAGATCCTTGAACACTCTTGAACACCCTTGAACACTCTTGAACTGAGTTCAAGGATGTTCGTATGTGTTCACCATGGCTCAAGCTTGTTTCTTAATATCCTTCCAACACTTTGGTACAAAGAGACAAAATATTTCAACCGATAAGCTCCCACCCCTGATCGACCAAATTTTTGTAGCTTGTGATCATGAAACACTTCCATTAGAGAAAAATGCTAATCACCTGCTTCCACTTCATAAAAATATGAAAGAGCTTGAACACCCTTGAACACTCTTGAATTGAGTTCAAGGCTGTTCATAGGTATTCAAACCTCTTTGAAAGATACGTTAGCAAAAGACTTTTCTATTTTTAACAAGAAACGATGGAATATAGGGGAGGTCCTTTCGCTGGGATTTTAAACATGAGAGCTTAGGAAGCTTTGAGATATACAAAATAACAAGGCAACTCTGAAAAAGTAACACTAAGGACAAAAATCAAGATTTGGACTAATGAAAGGTTATCCGTATTTTCATATTAAGAAATCCATATTTTAATCTAGATGTCATAATGTAGAGCTAGCCCCTTGTGCAATATCTTCAAATTAAATATAGGAGAATGAATGTTTTTTGAGGTATAAATTTGGTATTTATTTACATTATATTTGAATCTTACTCTTCAATAATTTTCCATGTCTTTATCTATTCATACACAACAACACTCAAAGCCCTATTTTAACATTTCTAGTTTAGATTTTATCACATTTTTTGTTGCATATTTTCTTTGAGAATGTCTAAGAGTTGTTCAATTTATTTATTATGCAACATTTCTCCCTTGTAGTTTATATTTACATCTATATTCTATAGATTTTTATACATATTACATAGACCAATGTTCTCATTTCCTTAACTAGTACTCTTAATACCCTAGGTACTGTTGGTACTCTTAATTAGACCAATGCCCTCTAGGTTTTCTGAACCCTAGGGTTTATTTACGTATTTCTCTACTCAAAATTGTTTGTATTCAAATTGTAGTTTTTTGGGTGTTATTTTCTAACATATACTTTCAAGATCAACCCTTTTTGGATCTATTTCATTCAAATTTTATAGGTTTTACAATCAAACAATATTTTTGGGATAAAAAATTGTACTTTTACATTGGGTATAACAACAGTCTCCCCATTTTTGTAATTTTTTTTTCAGTATTTATTTCTAATAGACTTGGATTTGTGTAGCATTCTAGGGTGCCGATTTTAAGTGTTGGGGTACCTACATTACACACTAAGGTCTGTATGTATGATTCAATAGTTCACAATCCCTATTTAGTTTATGAAAACCTCTATCTCAATGTGGGATGTAGTTTTAGCATTTTACCAAACTTATGTTGCACTATGGGATTTCATTATCTCATTTTAAAGTGCTTATCATTTCCAATTTAGAACCTTTTATTTGTTTTCAACTATTTTATTTTCTATAATAGTTATCTGGTGCTAGTTTACTTTCTAGTAAACTAATGAAGTTTTCTAAATTTTCTATTCTTATAAATTATCAAAATACCCAAATAATAATTATTTGTTTTATGGTTCCTACAAAAAAATGTATCCACCAACATAGGCTTTAATTTTTTTTATTAAGGAAAAAATGGATTTTACAAGGACCCGAAACCAAAGAGTTTACAAGCTATAAAAATAAACAACCAAAGTTCTCTATGAAAGAAAAGATCGAAAAAAAAAAAAGGAAAAAAGGATAACAACTAAAAACCAAAAGCCATAAAAAAACCAGCACCAGACACTGAAAAATCTATCGTAAGTAATTTAAGGTATTAGCAACCTCAACTTCAAGATTTTTCATCTCTAAGGTCACCTTTTTTAGTTCATGGATCTCCTGAGGCAAAAAATCTTATTTTCTCTTTATGTTGGCTCTATCTTCCTCGAGGGTCAAAAGTATTCTTTCTTTCTTTTTTCTTTTGCAGCTTCTAATTCCACCAACAATGTCCCCTGCTGATTATTTTTCAACTGCTCCACTATGGCACCCATAATAGAAGTAATTGTCGTCATATCTTTGTGACAATTTTCCAGGATGGTATTCATAGTTTCCTATATTTTTTCAATTTCCCCTTCCAAATACTTAATATTTTTCTCATTTTATTAATTCATCTTATCCATGAGCTCAATTGTTATTTCCAGCAATAATTTCTCGTCTTTGGTCCATAAAACCCAAGTAGCATTCAAAGGCACCCCTTTAGCTTCCATCTCATTCATCTTATAACTGATAACCCTATTTTTTTATGTTGAGGTCCTTTATCTTATGAAACATCCATTCGATAATCCTATAATAATAAAACACCCAATTTTTGGCAATTGTCAATATCTCATCCAGAAATTCTTAGTCAGGCTTGAACTAGCAGTCTTCAAGTTTAAGATCTCTAGCCAATCTGGGCCTATTTTCTCTATCAGTGAGAGGGTAAGAGATATAGGATCCATTAGTGTCTTTTTTGGTATCATAAATGTCCGCTAGAGAATCCTCAGAATAGGAAACTATTTTTTTCTCAGGGGGATTATTCTTCTTATTTTTAGCTTTATGAGAAGTGTTAGTGGGGGTTTTCACAAAGATATCTTTTTTATCCATAGACTCTCTATGAGGGGTTTTCTTAGATACATAATTTTAAGGTGGATACTTGTACTCTTCCCACTCAATGTCCATTCATCTTCATTCTCAGATAGACTAATATTAAAATTGTATGCTTTTGAGGCTGAATTTGAAATAGGATTTGACAGAGCCGACATATTTTTAAAATGCTCATGGATTATTAGAATAAGGCCATCATGAAAAATAGGGTTCTTCCTAGGGATTTTTTCGTGTTTCCTAATATTGTTTTCCAGAGAGCATAACAAGTAATAAGGGAATAAAACCCTCACCTTGTGTCAAAAATGATTGAAAAGGGAAAATGATATCCTTAGACTCTTGTAAATTTGTCACCCACCATGTTGTATTCCAAGATAACTTTGAGCACCTCCCTCCCTAGATTCTTTACCTTCATAATCTAAAAATAATTGTTATACATTTTCAATCGCACCTCGCTTTCCTCATTAGCTTTGGGAAATCTGATTACTGCTTCATCAATAAATTTTTTATCATGAAACAATTTCACCCCCTCTATGGAAATCCTAGTAATTTCCTCAATGAGATTCTCTTCTCTCCTTACCTTCCTCCCGGAGAGAACAATTTCATCATCTTTCCAATTTTTAGAAAAATACTCAGTAAATTTTGGGTCAACACCATGAAGCTTCTCAAGGAATGGTTTCATCCCACCCTGCACAATATGCCTCTAGACCTTCGTATTTTTCTTGTGCTTCTCACAATTCATTGGCTCAACCCTCTTTCTTCTTTGTCGATCTTAGCAATTATCTTCCTTTTGTTGATAGCAGACAAAATGAACGGAAAAAGAGACAATAATAAAACCAAAGAACCCATAATACATGTCTTCCCTCATAAACTATAGTGATAATTAAGGTGTACTCACCATATTGAATGATGATACCTTACTGAGCTCTAGTCCATTTCTTCATAATTAAATTTGGCAACTTTTTCATGAGTGACATTATAATTAATTATGGCTCTGACATCAGCTCCAAGATCACTATAGGCATGCCACATTTTTTGGCCCTTTTGCGTCACCCCTTGATTGTAAAAAATAGCTTCCCTAAAGACATGGGAAATTCTAATCTTATCAAAGTTGGATAAAATTTATTTATATTTTTCTATCCAACTTTTAATAGTCCATGCAGGGGGACTTGCCAACAAGGCAATCTACAATATTTTTGGAATCACCTTGAACCACATTCTTCCATGTTTGAACTTGGGTTATGTAGATGTATGATCTGTCCTTAACCTTTGTGTGATCCTGGTGACAAAAAATAAAATGTAGCTTATTGTTTTTCTAACTAGAAGCTATGGCATGATATTTTTATGTCTATACTCTCCTTTTACAGTTCATGAGATCCTTAGTGATAAAATAAAGTTAAAAAGTGTCTTTTAGGGGCCTTCTTGGGGATCTCATCATTAAACAAATTAATCATGTCTTATTAGTTACATATGAGAATGAGGCTGAATGAAGTTTGTAACCCAATACAGTCATGTTGTGTCAAATGAAGCACTTATATGTGAGGTTAAATTGTACATTAAGAGTGTAATGTTGGTCAATATTTGTTGATGAATGTTCCTTACTCAACCTTTTAAGTAACTTGTCATCATAGTTATATCTCACATGCAATGAAATATTTTAATGACCTCGTAGAGAGGTTGTGTAGTGTAGACTAAGATTTTTTAGTAGTCACTGCTTGTGCATGACTTTTAGGGAGATAAAGTTCTCACATGTACATATATGGTCAAATAGAGTCTAGTTTTTCTAACACTAATCAAAGACAATAAGTGGTGTGAAGTGATATATAACTTTGCATTACCTTTATATTCACTAATGTGATATTCTTATGGTTGTGTGATGTGACCATTTGTGAGTCCACAAGAAATAACACACAAACTTGATTAACTTTAGGAATGTAATTAAAGTGTTGGCATGCCTTAATGTAAAAAAATAATAAGCCTTTCTACGTTATCATCTTCAATTTCAAGTCAAAGAGCACATATTTGTGTTTGTTAATATTTTGCTATAAAATAACCAAACTAGTCAAACTATCATTTATGAACTTTGTCATATGCTTTGGCATTCTTGACTGCACATGGGGCGCACTTGCTTGATGCTTTGTTACCTATGATCAATGTTGAGATATCTATGGTAAATTCATAAGTGTTAGATTTCATCTTATATTGTTGTTTCCTTGTATAATGTTATGGAACCCCTATATAATTTTTTGGTAAACCTATCCATTCTTTTTGACAATATTGTCTAATCTCATGGCACCATTGTCTCAAATCATGATACCTTTTCTTTTATATTTTCACATCATTATAATATACAATAGTGTTATAGATATTCTGACCTAAATAGTTTAATGAATAGCCTCCTTCAAATCCTTAATTCTTGCAAACATGAAATAGACCAAGAGAAACCATTAAATATGATCATCATATGCAAACTATCAACCATTCCAAATCATTTATACCAAAAACTTTCATCATTCCTAACCTTATCCTATCTTCTTATATAAGCATCATTATCATTATTAGGCATAGAATAATCATACAAAAAACACCCTTAAAGCATCATTATCATTATTAGGCATAGAATGATCATAAAAAAATCACCCTTAACATCTATCATCATTAATATACCCTATCTTCTAGGACAATTCCATCTCCACATCAAAAGAAATATTAGCTTTGTCGAGAGTCGAATTCAGATCCTTATTTATTTTTATCGATTACTTTCTATATTGTATAAGGACTTGCCTATCTTCAGTGCTATATTGATCTAGCTCTTATCGCTTATTGAATCGCTTAGCTTGGGACTTGTATAATCGTAAGTTAGTTTCCAAAATCCCCATCAAATATTTCCTAGGAACTTGTATATCCTAAGTAAGAATATCGTTCCCACTTATCAACGGTCTAGATGACTACTTGATTTCCATGGTATTGCCAACTTGTATACATTATCTCTTCATTTTTCTCCATATTATTACCGTTGTCTTACACTCACACCAATTTTTGCCTCTTAAAAAATGGAAGGCCCTTTTGTTTTTTAGTAAGATAATATCCACTCACCTAAATTAATACCAAAAATGCCATTTCCTGAGTAAGAAAATATCTAAATGTGCATTTTGCATCGGATAGAAACAGCGACAAAAGTGATAATAGTGAGACGTTAAAACAAAGGTGATGTGACTAATTAAACAGTGCTTTGATTTCTATCCTAAACAGTTGTGTTCAAATATCGTTTCCCCACAATAAAGAGGACGAGCAAGTAAACAATTTTACTTCTTTATCTTCCTTTCTCACGTCTCTCTTAAAGCTTTTGTTATCTTATAGCCTTCATAAGGAGCTTATTTTTGTTTGCAGGATGAAGAGCGTTTTGAGTTATATTACTGCTTTTCTTATTCTGACTCTCCTTCTGTCTCTTCTGCTACCTTTCTTACCTTTTGCTACATCTTCTATCTTCTTCCCAGTGCATTTTGGAGTTGACTCTCCGACTTCTGAGTCTTTGATATCTAATGTTAAGCTCCAAACAAATGAAGCCAATCATGCTGAGATTTCCGTAAGAATGAGGAAAGCATTGGTGAACGTTAATCTGAAAGATCATAGTCCTGGTATTGGTCATGACGATCCTCCTTCCAAAACTTCTACGGAGCCTAATCAGGTATTTCTATCGAGTTGAATATTAGGTTTTTGGGTTTTCTTCGACTGAAAAACTACAGTAGTAATTTATTTTATACAATCTGTCATTTTGACAGATATATAAAGAGCACGAATAAACACGTGGTTTTCACGGCGTGGCAGGTCATGAAGGACATTCACTATTTATCATTGTGTGCAAGTTTTGATTTGATCATGTAAAGTTGTGGCTAGCCCGATGTTGTTTTCCCGTGTGTTTAGGCTGTTTGAAAGTAGCTATTTGCTGCTGTTCGTTTTATTTTTTCCATGTTTGCCGTAATCTTGCAAAAAACAGAAATGTTAAAAGTTCTTGTAGCTCGTCAAGTGCTTGTTTAAGGCCAATATACAAACGCTTTTATGCGCTACAGATCTTTGTACGAGGTGTTAGGCTGTGACTTGTCAGCTGGGCTTTTTCTTAAAAAAATATTAGTGGATGGTTCTGAGATTTTTGAAGTTTTAAAATTGATGGTTTCATGAGCTTCGTAACATTATTCAATTTGTTGAAATTTAAGGAAGTTCGTGATGTTAAAAGTTTTTTTTAGTTTTAATAGCTATAATTACATTTTATTTTACAAAATAGATTGTATTGTATTGTATTATTTTATTTTAATTGTTTAGAAGGAATGTCAAATTTGGGATGATTGAGAAGTACAATGGAAATTTTTAAGCAAGTTATTAAATTTTTAATTTCTAGACTCACCTCAATTTCACCATTTCAAATATGTAATTCTCAAAAGGAGTTATTCTCCGAAGAGACAAAAAGGAGGTTTTATTATTTAGGTATAAATTCCAAATTAATCGAGTAACATATTGATTTTAGCTTCATGAACTTCATTACACTAAAACTTTATAAATCATACATCTATAAGAATTTTATAAAGAAGTGTATATTATATTCATATATATAATGTTCTATTTTAAGAATTTTATAATATATTTTAAGAAATATTAGCAGCATGAAATATATTAGTGAGTTGTTTTTTATTATCATATTAAAATGATAAAATTTAAAGACATAAGAGGCGGAGATTGGGTTGGATGTTGTAGTATAACATATATATTAAGTTTGTTCTAGTTCATATGAAGATTTTGACTAGCTATAATTGACTTCGATATTGTAATGTAAATATTGTTTCTTTCATAATCTTATTCTTTACAACTTCATAAGGGTGAGAAATTCATACATAATAGGAGAAATATTTCTATGTGATCGAATTGAAAGAACATCTATTTATAAGAATATAGCTAAACTTGTGAGAGAGAAAAATCCACCAATTTTAGAAAAATGCCCAATCAAATTATATTTTTTGTTCAATATGACTACATGTTACATATTTAATTTTCTAATAGCCATGACAACAATACTTAAATGATAACTAGAACAACAAAAAATTGTAATATTCTAGTATGTCATGTAGACATCGTGATTTTGTTAGAAAAGAAAATCAACATAGAAATCTAGGAACATCATAAAATATAAGAGTATAGTGTTAGTAATATTGATTAAAATATTCTATTAATAAATTCAATGAGGGACACAATATAACGTGAAATTGTAACATTATGCAATTTGTTACTCTATAATTTAATCTTGTTTTAGTATTTATATGAAATATATTAAAAATATATATGCTAATGAAGAACATGGTAGCTAGGATTTCTCATCCCAACATGATACTATAGAGGATGTATAATATTAAAGATAGGTAGATACAATTATATGAATATTAGATTTAATGCAACTAAGGTTCCAGCGTAAACATCATTCATTAATAATATGAAAATGTTTATAGATATCTTATTCTAAAAAATATTAAATATTGACAAACTCAAGATAAAATTTGATACATATAAATATTTACAAATAACATTTAGCAAGAGAAAAAAATATTATAAAGAGTGTGGGGGAGGATTATTAATGAAGTATTAATTGAGAAATACACAATGTTAGAGTCCATATCATATTTTTTAATTAAACATGGGTATTATAAGTTCAATTAAAACATATCCATGATAATATGTGAAAATATTAGCATCCATATCTTGAAAATTTTCACTATGCCAAGAAGCACATATACTACTAAAATATTAGTAGCATAAAGCTTGTTGATATTTTGATAATTAAGAAAGTAGGGTGTGTGAATTATGAGAGAACCCTTAAAATAATTGGATGATGCTAAGAATGAAGTTATTTAGATAATAGACAAAGAAGATATGCTTAACATGTAAGAATAAAAAAATATGTTACATCCTGAAACATGTATGAATATACTCATGGAATGAAATTTCACAATATAAGTATATAAATAATATCAATATTAATTTAGAAATTAAACACTAAGGGATCCATAAATATAGGTTGAATATGAATAAATGCTAATCATGTATATTATTAGATTAATAAATTTGTAAAGAAATAATTATTAGATTAATCTATATATTGTTGGAGTAATGATTACTAAGTGGGGGCTGAATACATAATTAGACAAAATTAAAAGAATTTATCTTCTTTTAACAAGTGCAATAACCTTGAGAAATGATAGATCAAATAATGCAAATATCAACAGGAACACACCATACACAAAATATTGACAAAAGTGTTGTCTTGAGTGGAAATTCTCTTGGGGAATTAAACCACTTGAACTTAGCCTCACTCGCTTTATCGTTTAAATCAATATATACATCTGACTAATATTGTCTCACTATATAATTTAATGGCTTAATCAACTCATGCCTCGCTATTTTTTTCTGCCTCACTGGCTTTATGCCTTAGTTGCCTTATTACGATTTATCTTATAGGATTTTCAACTCTTTTAAAACTTTCTACCTATAGAGATCAAAAAATGTAATTTCTATTTTGACCATACAAATACACTACACATTATTGAACATGACATAATGCTCATTAGTGCATAATGTCTAACCATAGAATTCAAACCCAATTAATATTTTTTTTCAACAAACTAATTGTGAACGAAAAAAGCAAAGTCTGATTAATAAATACCCAAACTATATTCTTTGCCTATATTCCAAAATCAAACTATTCCTGTGATATAAAAAGGTATTCCTGATTGGAAAGCAAAATAAAATCAAATTGTTTGAGACCAACTCATAACTTATTGATAGTATGTATGATGACCATCACAATATGTATCTCTCATTAACATGGCATTGGTCCTTCATATATATTATGATTAATTTACCTCAAAAAACAATAAACATATGAAATGAACTTATATCCATTGATCTTATAAATGCTGACTATCATCATATTCAATTTTAAGAAAAAAAAATCAAACTTGGGTAAGTGCACCTAGATGGTGTGCAAAAAAGTTTCCACCAACCCCAAAAATAGCCAAACACTCCTAAAATAATCGGCTTACTTTAAATTCAATTAACTTGATTGCGCTTAGTTTTGATAAATTCCTAAGCCAAGAATATTGTTAATTAATAGGCTTGGATAACAAGTTTGAGCCTCATGAGTTTCATTTCCCTCTATTTCCCTCCTTTTTCATGTGTTTTGTTCTTCAAAATAGGTTTCTATACTTCCCCATTATCCAGTCTACACATATCCAATTGGGTATTTGTAAAAGTACCACCATAATTTTGCACACCTTGTGAGCTTTCTAACCATTTTTTTTGGACAACATTAACATACTATAGTTTAATTTGTTTTACTAGTGTCTCTATACTTCTTAGAGACATATGTGTACTATTCTTTTAATACCTTTTGATCTACTTGACCAGATTTAAGAAAAAAATTATATATTATTATTGTGCACTTGATTATTTACACTTAAAAAAAAACAATTTGCATTTTTTTATTATTTTGCTAGTTATGTTTCATGCATGCACATACATTTGATTTTTTGGATGTGCCCATTTCATAAAATCATCAAAAAAATAATACTTATTATAAAATTAATAAAAAATAGACACCTTATATATCTCACTCTTAACTCTCTTTTGACTAAAGGATTTTTAAACATAATAAATCTAACTATGAATTTATTTATGCATACGCTAGACAATATGTTATATTTTTTGAAAAAATTAAGAAAAATTTTCCGTGCGCATATGATTTAACCCTCTTCATATTATAAATTTTTTTTAAAAAATTACTAGTTTAGAAACTAGATTCAATGTACTATAGTTATTGTTCTTCTCACATCTTCTATTTTTTAGTGCACCAGTCTCACATTTCTCTTCCAAGTTGAGATTAGCTAATTTTAGAAAGAAATTTTTTTTTTTAAATGGTCACTTTTACCCCTTTTTTGCACACCATATTGGTGCACTTACACACTTGAACTTTAAACTTAACTTCCTGATGAAAACCACATGACCATAATACATCATTCATGTATATATTAACTATAGGTTAAATGGTCTTAACTAGAACTTTATCAAAATGTAATGCAACCCATATGACGTAATTGTGCATCATTTCCATATAAACTTCAAAATCTTATAGATATAGCCACATCATAAATGTTCTCAAATTAATTCATCTATGCATATTGTTGAAACTCATGCAAGGACCCACACCATAACAAAGATAGAGCCCTTAAACACTATAAACTATAACCAATACAATTAAATATTTTGAAGGCATGTAATGCACCATACACAAGAAAATCAATATGCTTTGCAACTATGTGTACATAGACATGTAATGCGTTGTATAAACTATCATCTTTTATCAATGTATTATAGTGGTTAAACTGTCAATAGGATAGTTGTATTAACACATTCATATATACTTTACATTAATAGCATATACAATAGTGTATAAGTTATAAAAGAGATGACATTACAAAAACATGCAAGGTAATATCTATGATAAAAATGGAAATTACACAACATACCCTACAAGGATTAGTAAAGAATGAAAGGAGGAATGAATGAATGCAAGAATGAAACCCTTACTGGAGTTAAAATAAATTTTGACATGACTCAGAAATGATGCAATTCAAAGATGTGTAATGAAGCAATAACTATACATGTTACTATCTGTATTCCATACAAATGTATTCATGATGCAAGCTACTAAGCCCACAAAATGGTAGTTAAAAAAACTTTGAAATATCACTAATATCCTTCAAGAATGAAACAAACACACATATTACCGTATCTTAAATGAATAAAATGTGTATTTCAACTAAACATAGGTAGATGAACTTGAAATAAAAAGATTAGCGACCGTATACATATAATAGAATCCCACATATCTTTGCAAACATAGTAACAAGTTTGCACCCATCCCATCTTCCTTCCACTACTATCTCAAATTGGTTCTCAACTAATTGTTGTTATTCCAAGAGAAGATGAGCCAAGACTATGATATCCTAGCTTGATAGTTTATGTGTCTGAATGTTGACCTCTTAATCAGGCACAACACAACATAGTCATTGCTCAATTGTTGAATCACGAAGATGAACATGAATTGCTCATTCCACAATATCGATCGAATCGACTTGTTGCCTCCTATTTAGCTAGGGTGTTTAATTACTGTTAGAACAAGAGCCAACAACCATAGACCATTTCTAAAGTGGAGGATTTCAAAGATTTGAAAAATGAAATGAAACATATTCTATATGAGAGATGCAATTGTAATCTAGGAATGAAGATGCAGATTTTAAGCTAAGAAATTTGAAAAAGATAACATAATTAAGCTACTTGATAGTAAACAATCTAAATTGAGATGAAGAATGCCATTAAGATAAATGAAATTACACTAAATATGCAATAAAATCTTGGAAATATGAGAGAATTGAGACAACAATTCACTATATTTTTGGTACTCTAAAAATTGTCCTCCTCAAATGAAGGAAAGAAGGTCCATAATATAGAAAAGCCTGAAGAGAGGATGAAGAGTTTCTGGAGAAGAAACTGCTGACTCTTCATCTTCATGGAGGAAGGTGAGACAAATATGAAGGAATTATTCAATTAAATAAATGAATTATTGACACATGGGTGGATTTTTCCTTTGTTTGAATTATTAAATTCAAGTGAGGATAATCCATTCAAATAACCAAATAATATTTAATTCCCTTCATGTGTATTAGCTAAAGGGGTTGGGATTAATTTTATTTAAAAGCACGTAGGTCTTTAGAATTAAATTAATTAATCATAGGGATTTTTAGCTAATAAATCTTGAAAATTTGGGAATTCAATATGGTGTAAGATTTATGCAAATATAGGTTTTCTACATTTGAGACTAAGTCAATTAAAGACAATTAGGAAGGAGAATTTGCCTAGTACAATAGGACTTTGATGATGAGAAAATGCACCAAAATTGATTAGAATTGTAAGGTGCCAATTTTGGGGCATTACATATTTCCCCTATTTGAATTGATGTGCGATCAGCACATTGATTCAAAGAATAGTCTGATGTGACAGATGAAGATTTTGGGAGTCTAGGTTAGGTTGCCAAGACATTGATCAGATCAAGAAGAAAAACAATCTAAAGCACGATTCTCCGAAGTCTAAGATAGATTGCGAAGACAACGGTCCAAATACCAATTGAGAGAAGATTGGAATCAGGGTTAGATTGCCCCAATTTCCACTGATAGCTGATGAAGATTTATGACTATCTCTAGAATCAGGGTTAGATTACACCAATACGAAAATTAGCACTTTGAGATCCATGTTAGGTTGCCCAGATAATGGTCAAAAAGAGCTTTTGAGAGGTGTCTTCAGAATGAAGTATGACTTTTAGGAATTAGGGTTAGATTGCCCCAATACCCAATGGAATATTAAGAATCATCTCCAGAATGAAGCTTGATCCTTGAGGATCTGAGTTAGATTTCTCAGATACCTAGAAAGATAGATGACAAGATGTGAGGCATCAAGATGCCCCTAGAGATTCAAGATCAGTGAATATTCAATTTTGACCATAAGGTACGAAACACTGAATATGCCCCAAGTGATGAGATGCCCCTAGCAATGGGGACTTTTGATTAAGATCAGACTGATTTGAGAATGATGTGAAAAGATTCAATGATGCAATCATCCTGCCCCTTGGGCGCAAAATTGAAAGATGACATAACAGAAAGATGATCGACAACAAAAGATTGCAGATACAAGTAAGATCAAAGATCAAGAGGAATTCAGAGATAGATCAAGAAAAGACAAAATTGATTTAGAGTGATCAAGAGGTCCTGTTGACTAGGTTTGACCATAGTTGACCAAGTTTGACTAGAATTGGATAGAGTTGAATTTTGATGAAAAGGTTGTAGAAGTCGAGAAAATGATGATGAGAGATGATTTTGACAAGAAAGTGACGTCAAAAAGTCAACTGCACAAGCATTGGAGCATGTCGGTCCCAAAATTTTAAAACACAATTTTGAGCTATATAGGAGTGTCAAATTTTGATTTTGATCACGAAAATGGATTCAGAACGGTCGATTTAGACAAGGGTGCAATTTTTGCAAAAAAAGGGGCACTTTTGAAAATTAGGTCAAAAGCTATATAAGGCATGGAGAGGTCATTTTCAAATCATTATTAAATTTTGAATTTAGAGATGGCAAGGGCCCAGGCTAATATTGATAGCATTCCCATGCATACACATCAATTCAAGCACTCCCGATGACACAGCTGGCCACCAGAGTATAACGCACCTATAAGTAGACCAAAAAACATCTTGCATTTCAAATTTTTATCAATTTTTAGATCTTTTTACCATGCTTTTAAAGCTTTTAAGTCTAATTAGGTCAAGTCTCGCATGAGGAAAAAGTTTCCTCACACCAGCTAAGTTCACCCCTTGTGTGAGAAATTGGTTTCCTCGTGTAGGTTAGGGTTTCCTCGCACGGTGTCCCTCCATGAGCTCGTGCGAGGTGCATCACGATGCCGCGCGATATTTCATCCTTAATCATGAAATCTCACGTTAAGAGAGATCTTGTCTCATGAAAAATAGAAGTCTCACGTGGGAAAATAGTTTCCTTGCATGGGAACTACTTGCAGTCCAGAAAGTTGTCATCTAGTATGTCACAGAATCAGCCAATTAGAATGCCTCAGAACTATGTTTAGGATAGATCCATAGCTTCATTAATTGTTATTTCTTTGAAAAATCATCATGTTGAGATACTGATCAAATGTCATCACTTGCTTTATAGGTTGACTTCCCCAATATTACATTCTAGTCCCACCGTCCTGTCATAGGCAAGCTTGTGCGGAGATTGACTGATGCTGAGGGTGCCCATATTGACAGGATAGGATTATCATATCTATGTGATGTACCCAAGATTTGGGTAAATCACGGTCTATTGTATGCACTTGTTGAGCATTTCCATTTAGAGACAAACACTTTCCATTAGCCATAGGGGGAGATGAGAGTCACCCTTAAGGACATATATAGGATCTTGAGAGTACCATTCCACAGGGCTCACGTGGAGTACGATACCTAGCCGAGGGTAGGAACACTTGCATTGAGACCAGTCTTCAAGGATGATCTAGTGATGGGTCATGCCATCTCTTGGGATGATCTGATGAGAAGGTATGGTTCAGAGCACACATTGGTAGTCATCTTGGTGATGTTCTTGAGTTGCCACCTGGTACCGGATCAGGGTCAGCATGGATTGGAGTGTGGTTGGGGACTCATGTTGCAACGGATGTTAGCCATGCTAGCGGTGAGGTTCGGATGGGGTGAGTGCATGCTTACATAGATGTACCATGAGATGCATGAGATTGTGTATTGGAGCACACGAACCATGGCGAGAGGAGTTGTGGTTCTATAGATCTAGGCTTGGGAGAACCTTCCTGTATGTCAGCCAATTTTCCATGATACTCGCCAGCCCCTAGAGCCATACATTTACAGGTATGTAGGTCTGATGACTCAGCCAGTGCTGGGTAAGACAGATCAGTGGCAGGCACAACTAGATGATATGGGAGCGGTTATATGGAGGCCATGGATAGCTATAGAGGTTTGAGAGGACACACGGCATGAGCTGCCACATATGTTATGCTCACATCCTTTAATCGGGTGTACAATCAACATCAGTGAATGCTTCCTACTGACATGGGTCCTATGATAGTTTGGGAGACCACAGGATGTCTCCCAGGAGTATTTCACATACGCCTGATTTGTCGATGAGATGAAGAAGGGTTGGAAACAATAGCTAGACCAGGGCAGGAGTATGATAGATGCATGGGTACCACCAGCTAGGTGGGACTATTTAGCAGGGGTGACAAATGCAGGGATGACACCTGCATATAGAGATCACATCTTGGCACACCCATTCTCAAGATTCATAGATCCTGTCGGCATGGGCCAATAGGTAAAGTATGTAGTATAGTCATCGTCGTAGCAGCAGGTATTATAGCCACCACCATAGTAGCCAGCATGACCACAACCATAATAGGTACCACCACAACAAAGAGTACTACGGCCGAGGACCTGGTAGAGTCCCCTTCCTCCTAGACATATGGGAGCAGACACAGGTGCAGGGAGTAGTGGAACTTAGGATAGGTCCACTAGGTAGAGGATAGGTGACAGCTCTGAGCAGGGGGAGGATACTCTTATGGTTGATCCATAGGCAGGAGGACTGCTGACATAGGTACAGGAGGCTCTCAGTAAGAGTCAGGGGAGAGTGAGGCAGGTACAGAGGGAGTGGGATGACTATTGTAAATAGTGGTCATCTAGGAGACCCAAGTGGCCGAGCGAGATCAAGAGATATGGGGACTATAGGAGGCACTGGCCAGAGCACATGCAGAGGTGAGATATGAGGCTGCTTAGTCAGCCTATTATTATGTTGCATACATGATTGTAGTTCCCGAGGCAGCAGACCAGGTTCTACCATTTTCATAGTATGTTGGGGCATGGGCTTCTCCATAGGCACCTCCCTAGCAGCAAGCCATGCCACCTCCTCCACCTCCTCTGGGTGGGAGTGGCTAGATGAGACATTTGATACATATTGTACCACCATTTTGATTAACTGTTCTCAAGTAGCACCATTGTACACTTCATTGATTGATATATATGAGCTCAATTTTGGCATCATTGTACTTGTTTATATATTTCTTCAAACTTGTATGTCTTGTGAGATGTTTCCTATCTGATTAGATGTATGGATTAGAAATGTATGCCATGGATGAATATGCCCATGTTTTATTGATGTAATGCAATGATAGATGTTAGATGGATAAATGCTATGTATGACTTGATTTATGCTTATAATGGATGCACATATTTATGGATATGAATGTATGGAAATGCAATATAATGTAATGAATGCAATGGTACTAATCATCTCATGCAGGTTTTTGCAATATATGACATGTACTAACCAAAATAATATGAATAAAGATTGAGAGCATGGACCGGACACTTGTGCAGTCAAGAGGAATCCAAGACAAAAGATGAGAACCTTCAAAGAATGAGAAGACAATGAAGAGAGCACCAAATAAGTTTCTATGCAAGCTTAAAATGTGAATGAAAGCCTAAGTTTAATGCAACCCTAGGACTTATTGGTTGGACTCATCGCATAATTATCATCATCGAGTTTTGGAACATTCTAGTCAATACAATCCTTACTGGCACTAATGCAACCATAAGAATAAGAATATAACTTTCATCAGATAGAATGTAGGAAATGAACGAAAGTGCTAGGGCACAAAAGCCAAGATGACTTGAACATTGTTTCCAATTTGATATAGTAAGAGTACACATGTAAACAAACAGAGCAGTAACAATCAAGGAGATAGTACCAACCTCACCATGGCGTACAAATAAACATGATCTAGGGATGTGAGGCTTTTCCACCTTAGTACGGGAGCTCTTATCATATACACCCTTTTTATTTGACGTTGCCAGATCATCGGGACTACACCAACAAGAAGTAGAAAAAAGAAAATATCAATGAAAACCATGAGAACAGACAACATACAAAGAAAGATTCAATCATAGCTCAGCATGTTTCAAAGTTTGCGAATGTGTATACATGTATAGGGTGTTGAAAAATACCATTGTACTTGTGAGTGCATTATGTTTGATTGCTATCGAGAGATGTTTATGTTGTGATATTCAACGTGTGTTGAAAAACATAGATGTGTCCAAAGATAGTGTTAAGAAACACTATTCTAATTTGGGTGTTGAGAAACAACAATTTGTGCTAGTAGATAGTTGTCCTTTAGAACTGAAAGATTACTGACTCGAGTGTAAAATGAAGATGCAATCAAAGTGGGGATCCATGCCCCCCAAGTAATTAACATTGATGACTGACTTGACTCATATAGAGAGGATGAATCTGAGTGGATTGCCCCCAAGCTATGACGTTGGGGTTGTGTCAAGTCAGGTGGGATCTTGAAAAGATCCAAAGTGGATTGATGTCAAATATGCAGATAGTGAGTTGATGTGAGAAATCTCAGTAGTACAATGATAGTAGGAAGACATAGTGAGAATCACTGGTGATTGATGTGAGAAATATTCTCAAGTATAACGATCAGTGTGAGATCTAGGCATCAGTAGGGAGACTCAGTGAGAACTACTGGTGACTGATGCAAAGAGGAGAGAGACTCCAAAAGATAGGACGATGACCCCTAGACCAAGAAGATACCCCCAAGCATAATCAGTTTCAATCCATGTGAAGTCGAGCAAAATCTTGAAAATAACTAAGAGTGAATGCATGAGCGAGCAAACTAAAGCAGGAAAGAAAGAGAGCAAATTGCAAGAAAACCAAGGGATGTCGTGATAGATAGAGCATTGCGGAACAAGAGGCGCTTGTTTACCAGGTTTTCACCATCTTGGTAGAAATTATATTTTTGCTACCATGACGCCTGTTTACTAGGTTTTCATCAATGGCACATTTTTCTCTTTTTTTTTTTTTTGTATTTTTCATTTTTTTCATTTTTTTTGTATTTTTTTCATTTTTTTTCAATTTTTTTGGTATTATTAAGGCGTCTGTTTACCAAGTTTTCGCCAGGATAATAGATACATCAAGATGCCTATTTGTCCGATTTTCACTAAGATGATCATTTTTTCAGGACATTTTGCAATTTTTAGGATTTTCTCAGAATAGAGTATGTACATGAGCATTCAGAAGACATCTCAACTGTAGAACTTCTTTAGATGAAGAGAATTGATAGGGTCTTTGAGCTGTTCCCCCTCTATGGTAGAGAGTTGGTAAGTGCTAGACTCAAATACTAAAGTGATAACATACAGACCAAGCCAATTTGGTTTCAAAAATTTTCCTTTTGCTACTGTTGATTCTTGGGGTTCTCTCTCAGGACAAGATCACCCATTTGGAATTCCCTTGGTCTAACCTTCTTGTTGTAGCTTTTAGATATTCTCTTTTTATATGCTCACAGATGATTGAATGCCACTTTTCAAAGCTCATCCAGTAGTTCTAGCTCTTGAAGCCAATATATTCTAATATCATCATCAGTAATGAGGCCCTTTAGAGAGACTCGCAAGGTAGGAATCTCAACCTCAATAGGAAGCACTGCATCTGCACCATAAACTAGAGCAAAGGGCATGGCCCTTGTTGGTTTTCGTATACTGGTGCAGTAAGCCCATAAAGTCAGATTAATCTAGAGATGCCATTCTCATCCAAATTTGTGTACTATGCAGTGTAAGATCTTGAGAATAGTCTTATTTGAAGCTTCCGCATGTCCATTACCCTTGGGATAATAGATAGAAGACTAGTGCTGAATAATTATGAACTTAGAGAATAATTCATTTAGATCCTTGTTCTTGAATTTCCCCCATTATCAGTGATTATTCATGAGGGTACACCATATCTACAGATGATGTAGTTCAGTATAAACATGGCTACAAACTTGCCATCAACTACAATGAGGGGCACTACCTCAACCCATTTGGTAAAATAGTCTGTAGCAGTAATGATGTATTTATGTCCCCTTGAAGAAGACGGATGTATCTGACCCATCAAGTCAAAGGCCCATTGCTGAAATGGCCAAAAGTTGATGAAAGGAATGAGCTCCTTGGCAAGAGTGTGGATCATATTTCCATGAAGCTAACACTGTTTTCAAGATTTAGAAAATTTTGTAGCTTCTTTCTCCATATCCTGCCAATACTAACCACCTCTAACAAGTTTGTGATCTAGTGTCAAGTCATTTGAGTGAGACCCATAGACACCTTCATGCACCTCTACTAACACACATTTGGACTCATCAGGTTCTAAATACCTAAGGAGGGTACCATCTAGACCTCGCCTATATAAGTCGTTAGCTATGATGACAAACCGTGAAACACTACATATTAAGTGACGTTTCTCATTTCAGGTGTAAGTGTTTGGAATGATCTGGTCATGAAGGTAGGAGTAGATATGGTGGTAGAGGGATGAGTCATGTCCAATGACTGAACAGATCATCTAGGATTCAGGGGAATTATAAGCAGGGTAGCATAACATCTCCCCTAGAAATTCATGTCGAAAGTCATTTTATGGCATTTGTAACATGGAAGCCAGAGTAGCCATGGCATCGACTACTTTATTATCTACCCTTGGAATTTGTTGGAAAGTAATGTCTGCAAAGTATTTCTGCAGATCATCAACCATCTTTTTATAAGGCACCAATTTTTCATCTTTTGTTTGGTAGATATCATTCACCTGATTGATAACCAACTGTGAATCTCCAAAAACCTTCATCTCATCGACATGCCATTCAATAGAAATTTTTAATCCATTAATCAAGGCTTCATACTAGGTAGTATTATTTGTGCAAGGAAACAATATTTTGTAATCCTTTGGTAATGAATACCGCTAAGGTGTAATGAACAAGATTTTGGCACCTGACCCCTGCTGGGTGAAGGATCCATCAAAGAACCTAGTCCATGCCAGATGTGTGAGAAGCATGATGGATTCATTTGGGAACTTTATTCTTAATGGTTGATAGTCTGCAATAGGTGCCTCATCCAACTGATCTACAATTGCTTTCCCTTTGTTATCTTTTCTTCCCATATACTCAATGTCAAATTCACTAAGTATCATGACCCACTTAGCTAATCTACCCGTGAGGGTAGCTTTGTTGAGTAAGTACTTTAACGGATCAATTTTTGCAATGACCCTTATAGTGTGAGAAAGTATGTAATGTTGTTACTTCTGGGAAGAAAACACCACCACCATGAAAGCTTTCTCAATGAAATAATAATTCATTTCATAGGAGACCAATGTTCTGCTAATGTAATAGATTGCTCTTTCTTTATTGTTTTGATCTTCTTGGGCCAATAGAGCACCCAAATATGTTTCTATAGCTAATATATATAAGATTAATGGCTTCCCCTGAATAGGAGTCATTAACATAGGTGGATTACCCAGATATTATTTGATTTGTTGAAGACCTTGTTCACATTCTTTATTCCATTCATAGGTCACACCTTTATGTAGAGTTTTAGTAAATGGTTGTGACTTGTCAGCAAGCTGTAAGATGAAGTGCAGGATAGACTGAAGCTGACCATGAAGACCTCTCATTTGACTAATTTTTTGAGCTAGAGGCATTTCAATGATAGCTTGCACCTTTTCAGGATCCACCTCGATACCTTTTGCGGAAATGATATAACCAAGCAATTTTCCAAAAGTTACTCCAAATGCACATTTCTTAGGATTGAGATGTAGTCTAAAATTTTCCATATGATCTAGTATAGGGCCTAGATCAGTAAGATGTGCCTTCCTATCCATGCTTTTAGCAAGGGTGTCATCAACATAATCCTCCATTGTTTTTTGCATCATATCATGAAATATAGTAGTGACTGCTCTCTGATACGTGGCTCCAGCATTCTTGATACCAAAAGGTGTAACATTCCAGAAGAAAGTACCCCATGCACAAGTGAAAGTAGTCTTTTCTTGGTCCTCTGGTGCAATTTTGATTCAGTTGTAGCTAGAGAAACCCTCCATTAGGGACTACATTTTGTACCCTACTCTCATATCCACAATCATATTAATGTTGGGTAGTGGGAAATCATCTTTTTGACATGCCTTATTTATGTCCCTAAAGTCTGTGCAGACTCTGATAGATTTGTCATGCTTTGACACTGGAACTATGTTGGAGATCCATTCTGCATACTCAATTGCTCTAATGAACCCAACTTTTAGGAGTTTCTCTAATTTTGCCTTGACAAGTAGAGCCACATGTGGATGCATTTTTTTGAGTTTTTGCTTGACTGGTTTTACTTCAAGACCTATTGACAGGTGATGCATGATAAGATCAGGATCTACACCAGTCATGTCAAAGTATGTCCATGCAAAGTTTATATTTTTCTCTTTGAAGAAATTTGTGAATTCTTTGAGTTCTTGTACAGACAATGATTTAGCCACATGAATAATGTGTAGATGTTATTTTGTACCCAAATTTACTAGCTGAGTTAGCTCAATTAGCACCGATGATCATTCCTGGAAATGACTCGGAAGTGCATCAAGTATCTCATCCTCAGGTGCCCTGGAGAGGTTTTCACCTCTGGTTACATCTTTTCTTTTTACTTTTTTGGCTCTGACACTGCCACAATGTGGTTTTCACCATTAGAATGCCTATTTTTTCCTTTTTATTATATGACTAAGATGCTTGATATCACTTTCAGTCATGCTAACACTATCTTCGCTAGTGGAGGACGTTACAAGTTCAACAGCGTGGAGATAACAAGCTAGAGCATAGTCCTTCTGGAATGTGAGGAATTCATTGGATGAGGAAGGGGAATTCCAGTCTATTAGCTCAGGATGTTGGAGTGAGAGAGAAGTGACAGGTTCAAGTGCATTCATGGTATAATCATCAAAAGCACGGACTAGTAGGTTGAGACCTAGAGCAATCTCATCCAAAGGTTTATTCAAATCCCTTTGACTCTTAGAGAATGTAGTAGAAGACACATTAACATCTATAGAATCAGACTCAATAGACCTTACACTATACCTTTCACCTATGTCAAGAAGGTTTTCAAATGTATGTGTAGTATCAACACTCCTGTCAAAGGATCCTCATGAAAGACTGTCGAACTCATATTCATGGGAATCTATGTCTGAACTCTGACTAGGATGCTTGCACCATGAAGGTTTGAGATTTCTTGCGACACCAGCCTATTCTTGCACAAACTGCTCTTGAAGCTGTGATGGTATGTATCGTTCACCCTAGAAACTAGGGTCTTGTGACACTTTTCATTTTTCATATGTCAGAGGAGTGAATGGAATAGCGCCATTGGAGTCACTAGCAATTGTGGCTATACTGGCATGTATTATGACATCATCTGGCTTAGCAAAGAATGTTGCCAGATCTGGAGGAATAGGATAAGGAAAGTAATCCTTGTTGGAGCTATCCTCTAAGGTGTCCACTGTAGCTATTCCCTCAGGTTCTTGTTCTGGTCCAAGTTCATATTCAGATACAAATTTGTTAATCCCTAGATGGAACAAGATCTTCTTGAAGCCTAAACTAGTTGTATATTTCATCCTTTGACCCATAGCTTTAATAGGTTCAACTAGCCCATTATCATTCATCCCTATTGGACCACTCCCTTTGTATCTAAAGCATTTCATGATTTTAAGACCTTCACTATTGGGATCTAGTTCATGAGCTAGGGTGGTCTGTTTAGATATGTCCTTTCCTTTGTAAAGAAAAGCTCTAATAGCTCTTTCCTCATCTTCATCTTCTAATGGTTTTGAAGCCCGTACAAAGGCACCATCATAAACTATTTCTGGAGGAGTAGTACAAGATTTATTGTTCTTAGAAGGTCTCCCATAAGAATGAGGAGATGGAGGTAGAGCTGCTAATGATAACATAGGTTCTATTTGATACCCCCCCATGCATATGTCTTTGATTTTAAAAGTTTGTTCCATGTCTCTAAGCTTGGCATCATAGAATTCTATGTATTCTCTACTAGCAAGAACAAAACTATCAGCTGACTATGTGAGTGTATTACAAGAATGGCCCATATTAGCAGGAACTGTCACTTCTGCGCCGTGGAAAGGAAATTTAATGCACTGATGATACATAGAGGGAACCACTTGTATTTCATGGATCTACAGTCTTCCAAATAGGATGTTATAAGCAAGAGGAATGTCTAGCACTTGACAAGTGACATCTCTTTCAATAGGTCCAACCCGAATGGGTAGCACAACTAAACCTTTAGAATTTCTTTCTTCTTCATCATAGGATTTAATAGTAATTTTCTTGCTAGAATCTATGCAATATTCATCATACCCTAGCTGAGCAATCAAGCAAGCAAAGCAGATGTTGAGGCCAGCACCAATATCAATAAGGACACGACAGATGAGATTTTGGCCAATCATGACCTCTATATGCAAAGAGGCATTATGCGGGTGGCTGACCGAATGGTCACTTTCTTCTGAGAAATACAGATAGTGTGGTGACATCAAGTGACCCACTATAGATTGAAACTAATCAAGATTAATGTCTTTGGGGGCGTTAGCCTTTGCGAGTGCTTTATCTAGAATCTACATGTGAGCAGGCGAGATCTTCAATAGCTCAAAGATGGTTATTTGAGCATTGGTTCTTTGCAGCTGGTTGAGAATGCTATAATTAACAATAGGAGGTGTGGGGATCATTTTTATGTTCTTTTTGGTAGGGCCAACAATAGCTTTATCTGCGGGTTGTTTCGGTGTCGATGTAGTAGCAGGAGTGTCAGGACCCTTGAGAGTGATCTTAGCACAGGATCTGGTAAAGACATTTACGCAATCTTGAGATGATTCAGGTTCAGACGAGCGAGACCAAGTGCTTCTCAAGACAAATGGGGTCTTAGGCTTAGGAGCATCCCCACTCCCCTTGACATTAATCACATCATAATACTCAACTTCGACAGGTTCGATCATGTTGATGACATTTTCATTAGTGGTATGCGTGTAGTTAACCTTGGCATTGTTTTTCTTAGTGTTGGAAGACTCACCTTTCTCGTGAGGAGGAAAGGGATCTTTAAATTCCTATTGATCTAAATTCTTATTATGATTATCCACAACAATATCACCATTATCAATCAGATCTTGGACCTTATGGCACAACTTAAGACAAGTAGAAGTCTTATGACCCTTGTTCTGGTGATAGTCATAGTATGTGTTGTCATTCCACCAATGGGGTCATAGTTGCGGATCATATAGATGCTTGTCCAAAGTAGTGAGAACTTGGTTTTGCACCAAAGTGTTATAAACTACATCAAGAAGTTCTCCCAAGGAAGTAAATTCACACTTGGGTCGAGGGGCCCAAGGTTTGTTGCTAGAGAATCTGGAAGGCGGCTGAGTGTTTATTGTAGCCTTTTCAACAATTTTGATCGCTTGTATGCTAGAATTAAGATTGAAGACTGGTTTTGAAGGAGTCAAGGTCACATTGTCAACCACTCTATCATTCACAATGTCCCTATTCTTGTTGAAAAACTTCCCTTTATCTTTTTTGGAAGAGGAAGAACCTTGTTTGTTGTCTTTGTAAAATGTCAATTCCCCTTTCTTAACCATAAACTCCTTTATCCTCACAAATTTCTTAATCATGTTGTCAAAATTGAGGGGACCTTGAAGCTGTACCTGATACCCAAAATCAAGAGTGAGATTGTCCAAGAAGATATCGAGTTTCTCAGATTCAGGTATTTTATGAGGATACTTGGTGCAAAGCTATCTCCATCTTTGGAGAAATGTCAGGAATGGCTCCCCTTGTCTCTAATTGAGATTGCAAAGGTCCCTAATGTTGACGGGATGCTATATGTTGTGAGAATAATTCTGGATAAAGAGATTTGTGATGTCATCAAAAGTCTTAATGCTGGTGGGTAGTCGAGAAAACCACTCCATGGCAGGTCCACCCAGACTTCAGGGAAAGAGACGCATTAAATAAGTTTGATCATGAATGAACTCCATAGATAGGGCCCCAAATTCTCTTAGATGATCCTGAGGATTGGTGGTACCCACATATTTATCATACTTAGGGAGTTCCACACCCTAGGGAAAAGGTGGCATATGAAGACTCCTATCAAAAGGAAAAGGATAGATGCTCTCCATCGTGAATTATTGTGTAGGTTTTTCCTTATCCTTTACAAGTTGGCTAATTTGGTTTTGCATATCTTGAATCATATTTTGCAATTTGGTAGTCTCAGTCTCTTCTTCTTTAGTTACAAGTGTTTCCACTTTGAAATCTGGGGGTAGCTTAACTCCTTGGTTTGCTGATTCTAGAAAATATTTCTCTTTATCTTCTGTAAGTATGATTTCCATCATCGTGATGAGAATCTTATTCAATTTTTTAGCATCTATGTCATTTTGAGTTATCGAATCATCATCATTACCGAGGATCTCATAAATGCTTGGGTTTTGATCTTGACTCTGGTCATGTGGAGGAGGGCGATGGTGATGGTGATCACTTTGTTGACCCTGATCATTTTGAGATTGGTCATGGGACTCACTATATTGACCTTGTGGGAAGTTGAATGGGCCTCCCATGTTGCTGATGTGGGATTGTGTTGTGTGCACAGGTTCAGTGTGAGTGTGCATATTGAGCTGAGAGTTCGTGGCCAATGTAACTTTTTACGGGTCAAAGGGGTCGATGGGTTTGGAAGGATCAATAATTTTACAAGGATTGATAGGACCAAAATGATTGGTATGATCAAAAAGATCAATAAGGTAGCGAGGATCGTCAATAGGGTTGACCCAAGTAGGTGACCATCCAAATTTTTGTTGATCTAGTAGAAATGAGTTATGTTGATCTTGAAACAATGGTTCAGGTTTTCTTTGAAACAAGGGATTATAGCACTGCTCAAACACTGGTCTCTGATCCAGACTAGGATCTATACTGAATGGCGAGGGGGAACGTGAGGATCCCTCTTGACTATCAGATTGAACAATAGGTTTGGAATGACCTCTTCCTTGATCACAAGATCTACCTCTACCTATTTTGAAACCATGAATGGGAAATATGTTGCCACTTCTATTCGTAACAGGAATAGAAAAAGATGGAATGAGAGAGCACTTAGGATCCAAATTAGAACTTTGTCTCTAGAAATAGCGAAAAGGAGATAAAGGCTAGAACAACCAAGATGTGAAATGCACCCAGCACAAATCATTGAGAGTATGGCTAGAATAACTGAGATGTGACTATCACATCGTAAGGTATAAAAGCACAGAAAGGTAGGACATTGAACAAAGAGACAAAATGAGTTTGAGCAAGAATCGGTCAGTTTACAGCTCAAGACAATCAATTTTAGATTGTAGACAATAGGGAAATAGGCAATCAGATCTCAGACAAAAATTAGATCAGGCAAAAAACTCATCAGTCAATGGCAAATAGCTCACTATTTTGGGACACTAGGATACAGATTCATGCGAGAGAGTGCTGTTTCACATGAGGAAATGCTTAACTCATGTGAGAAAACTCTAGGTTTTGACAGATTGACTCAATTTTTGAGAAAGAAGTCAGATTTCAAGATACAGTCAGGTCTGTTCTCTGATAGAATTTCTAGATTTAGGATAGTTTTATGACAGTTTAGATCAGCAATCTCAGTTTGAATATGACAAGCAATCGTTAACAAGCACAAAGTTTTGATCAAGCAATAGTGATGCAAGAAGTAGTTGCAAACAGTTCTACCAAGGACAAGTCAACTTGGCAGAATCATGGGAGTCTTTGTTTAATCATGATTAGATAGTTTAAGACTCGAAACAAACACTTAGTTATCCCTACAAAAAAGTGGTAGAGAAGACAAAATTTGTGCCTCACTAGCATATGTGTATGCATGCACCTCACACAGCTGTGTCACCCCCTGGAGGGCACCCCTATTTTTGGTGTTTCCAAGGAATAAATAATATATGTTTGAAGGTTACCCTTAAAGTAGGGGCCAATGTCATATACCACTTCAAGCATCTAGGTGCATACCTATGTTAAGAATCTAGGGGAGAGATTCTTCCCCCTCCCTATGCAAAGATTATGTCTTCTTTCAGAGGTGATCTAGGTAGGAAACTAACTAAGAAAGGTTTTAGTGGGATTCCATTCACAATAAAATTTAGTGTCCTTGATACAGGGCTTGGGCCTTGCAATCACACCACCACTTGAAAGTCATACACCCATGCAAGCAGGACTGGGAGCAGCACCACTCAGTACAACAGACAAAGTTTTCTCAAGATGATAGTCAGAATCATGAGAAAGAATTTTCCATGGCTTTGGAGTCTTTGGACTTGATAAATTATACTTAATTATAGTGAGGTGGAATCACCAACGATAGGTGTGTACTCACTTGGGTCATTCCCATAGGTTAAACTTGAAACAGGCCCTCTAAAGGTGACACAAAAATTGGCTCAGATTCGAGGGTCAGATTTTCTGATTCTCTCAAAGAGAGAAGAGTATACTTCTCTACCTCTTCACCTTACCCAAACATGCAAGACATATTCATCACCGAGCTAACTCTCCTCCAACAAATTCACAATCTTTTGGGTTTCTGATTCTCTAAAAGAGAGAAGAGCATAATCCCCTAACAAGTGAATGTGCTAAAGGTTTGTTACCTTTCCATGCTTCCCTAGGTCTCCATCATGTTAGCAACATCTGGGTCTCGGATTCATCCATGGGCATCACTTCCATGTAATGAAGAGCCTATTCCCCTATTTTTCTATCAAGATTCCCAAGAAATTTTAACAAGGCCCTAGTTATACTATGTGATGAAAGAAATAAATAAGCACAACATTTTAAAATGATCTTCAACAACCATCCTGCAAGAAACCCGTTAGAAATTTTATGTCTTTGTCAAGCAACCTGCGGCCCGCTGTTATGCTGTCAGAGAAATCAGAGAGATAAAAATAGCAACATGTGAAAATAATCAGGATAACAGTAATAGTAATTGCTGAAATAATGAAATTCTAGAGACTGTCACCAAGTCTTGCATGAGGAAGTACAAGGCTTTGTAGGAGGAAATGCAACAGCTAGCGCAAGAAAGTTCTTCCTCGCGAGAGATTGCTAATGAAAGAAAAACTTTGCGTGGTATGCTGAGAATTCTCACGTGAGAATTCATACCCAGAGAAGTATGGACATACAATAGAGTACAAAATTTTGTCAGAAATTTTTTGAGAGTGAGGTTAGAAATCAATTTTTTTCCCCACGGTGGGCGCCAAAATGTATGTGTCTGAATGTTGACCTCTAAATCAGGCACAACACAACATAGTCATTGCTCAATCATTGATTCACAAAGATGAACATGAATTTATCATTCCACAATATCAATCGAATCGACCTGTTGCCTCCTATTTAGTTGGGATGTTTAATTATTCTTAGAATGAGAGCCAACAACCATAGACCATTGCTAAAATGGAGGATTTGAAAGCTTTGAAAACTAAAATGTAACTTATTCTATATGAGAGATGCAATTGTAATCTAGGAATGAAGATGGAGATTTTAAGCTAAGAAATTTGAAAAAGGATAACATAATTAAGCTACTTGATAGTAAACAATCTAAATTGAGATGAAGAATGCCATTAAGATAAATGAAATTACACTAAATATGCAATAAAAGCTTGGAAATATGAGATAATTGAGACAATAATTCATTATAATTTTGGTACTCTAAAAATTGTCCTCTTCAAATGAAGGAAAGAAGGTCCATAATATAGAAAATCCTAAAGAGAGGATGAAGAGTTTCTTGGGAAGAAATAGCTGACTCTTCATCTTCATGGAGGAAGGTGAGACAAATATGAAGGAATTATTCAATTAAATAAATAAATTATTGCCGCATGGGTGGATTTTTACTTTGTTTGAATTATTAAATTGAAGTGAGGATAAGCCATTCAAATAACCAAATAATATTTACTTCGATGAGAAAATGCACCAAAATTGATTAGAATTGTAAGGTGCCAATTTTGGGGTATTATAGATAGAACTAGGGATAACTCATTATTAACCATTAACAACCAAAATAAATGCATTAACAAATGCGGGGTTCGATGCACCAAATACATGATCAAGATACATCTTTCATAAATTCTCATAACATCCACATTAATGTTTCATTTGTCATCTTTTCTAATGTTCAGAGGTGGCTAGGGAATGACCAAAAATTCCTAGCACTTACGTATTTTTAAGGTCATGGTCATCACTCGTAACCAATGCTTCAATATTATGCAAGTAGTTTTCTTAATAATACATTATACCTAAGTTCTTTTGAGATACAATCTAAAAATAATATGAATTTCTTTATTGATAACCATGTAACTAATATACCAATAAAACTCATATAAACTACATTTTCACATGAAGACAATACTAAAAAGAACTGATATTAATGATGCCTTGTTAATATAAACTTCTATTACTATGAAGTGTCAAGGTACGATAGCCAAGTATTGAGCATATAAGAAATTCAAAATCATGTTGATATTGTATATTCATTGTTGAAACAACTACACCTTTTAAGAACTAAAAGTCTATCTCAACTGTATGAACTGGTCTGATCGTACAACTTTATGAGTTGATAATAAAATGAACCAACCATAAGTAGGATCCAAGTTATGAGGTTAGGAGTGTATGATTTTGAATTAAAGGTTATTGCATTTTTTACAATAAGGACAACAAAGATGTGGGGTTCTCCTTGGTGGGAAAAATTAGAACTAACATGCTCACAATTTCTCTCCCTTTTTGTGTCAACAAGGATAAAGAACAAAACTAAAAATGTAGATACCTATTGAAGAAAAATACTTGCAAAGGGATCAACATGGAAGAATAACCATGTTGTGATCATAAAACTATAAAACTGAGCATGAAAAAACTATAACAGTCATATGTAATCGAAAGTCAAAATTTCTCTTAGTGCAATTACAAAAAAAGAATGAGCCTTGTAGATATGAAAAAAAAACTAAATATACCACCAAATATAAACTGAATATACCATAAAATGGGTACTGAATTGTCATAGGCAAGAGAAACGTTAACCACATTAATCATACTTGGCCAAGATAAAAAAATATATTATCCTTCCAAATTGTATATAAACTTAGACCATGATAAACTGCAAAAAAAATTATGACTAAAAAGTCTGATTCAATCAATAACAATGAAGATTAGTCTTGTAGCACCAATTGCTAAACCAATAAATGTGGGTAATACTAAGAAATAGAGCCAATAGAATAAATAATTCTCTATTAAGTTAAAAATATGGATTCAAACCATATCCATCACTCAGTCAATTGTGTTCCATATGAATTATTAATAGCAACTATTTGAAGATGGAATAACAGTTACACCTTAAGATAATTTAAGCTCTTCAATGAAACTGCAGTTTTGAATCCTTCAAACTGATGAAAAGAGATAACATACAAAATCTCCCCCATAGATTGATATTTAAAATTAAGCTAATTTTGTACTTATGTAAACATATTAGGATAGTTATAAACATCTTGAGATTTATACAAAGCAAAAGGAAACAGATGTATACGAGTTAAAATTTCATCAATGTCTTGCTCTTGTTTTAAACAAAATACAAGATGAAAGAAATAACTATCACCAAAGATTTACATAAGGGTCATCATAATATATTCAAATGAATGGATCATATTAAAAGAAACCTTTGATAAAACTACAATCAAATTCTTGTGATATTGAATAAAATCATTCAAAAACTATAAAATAGCCTTCTAATATGAGAGAGCCCAAGGATTGAAGGATTAAATTGTTTTACACAATCTGCACTTTTAACTACATAAATATTGACTTTTTTAGTCTCTAACTAGAATAAAAGAAATATAATTGTGAATTTCCAATCAAGAAATGTTTTCTCATGTTGCATGCATGAATTTTAAGTAAACTAGATTATTCAGTAAACTTAGCTAGTTTTCCTTTTAAATGAGAAATATCCATGTCATACCGATTGCATTTATTTTTAAGTATCTACCCTAAACTTAGTTGATGTCTCGTAGATTTTTCTATTTGAGTACATAGATATGAATTTGTACTATCAAATTCATTAACTATATTTTGACATTCAGCTAAACTAATTTCAAGTTTGTACATCCTCTATTGAAGCCTTATCATTTCCTTCTTTGTATCTACTAGTTGTCCAAAATAATATAATATAATGATTTTCTCATAACACTCTCCAATTTCACTTACCATGAAAATTTAACTATTTTTTTTTTATGAAACATCATATAAGCAATATATATTACTTTTAGTCTTACTTCCTGTGATACGAATTGAACCATTTTTTCAAAATCGGACATCAAGTGGTTGTAAAGACAATTGTGAGAATTTGTTTACAAATTTCACTTACAATCAATAAATTGTAAACCATTCCCTTAACATAATAAACATTTGCCATGAGGATATTATCATTAAGCTGAATTATACCTGACCCTTTAATCTAAAACATTTATTATCACCAAACCTAACTATTCTAGCATCAAATAAATAAAGTTTTACAAACATATTTTTGTCTCCAGTTAGATGATGTGAGTATCCATAATCTATCATCCAAACATCTTCTATTTTGGAAAGAACATATAATTCCGTTTCCATATCAATCCTTTAGGTCTCCAAAATGTTCTTTTTTTACATGAACCCCTATTTTTCCCTTTTCCACCTTCTTTAGACGTTTCTCCAAAATTAGTATTTAAGACTTTATTCAATTTTCTTCAAATATATACTTTCTTGTTCAAGACCCTCACAATTTTTATCTTTGGTTTTAATAGTTTCTTGAGTGGCCTCAAGAATACATTTATTTTCCTCTATCTGAATTTTTAAAGAAGCAATAAACTCTATATCAATTTTTTTTTTTTTTTTTAAATCATTTTCCTCCTTTTTAACCTTCTTAATTTCTTTTATAGTTACTTTTAATTTAGCTTGATAATCTATTTGTGATTCTAAATTTTCTAATAAATAATTGTTTTGAGGTTCCTTAATAGCCATAATAAAACTTATTCATTTCCTTCTACAGGTTCATTTGAACCACTGTCAGTTACATCTATAACTAAAGGTTTATTCTTTCTAAAATTATTTTTCTTCTTTAAGCTTTGTTCTTTCTTTTTCTTGAATGTCTTATTGTTATCTGCCTCATCACTTTCACTATCTTTACTAAGATATTGAGTTTCATAATGACCAATTTTTCCATAAGATAAACACTTGAATAGTAATTTGTCTTTACACATACTAGATCATCTTCTAAATATACTCTCAAAATGAGATTCTGAATTATCCATTTGACTAGACAGAAAAATCATATATTTCATTTTAGCACACTTAAATGATTATTCATTTTTTGGTTGATCAAATGAAATTCTCATTTCATATGCAGTAAAAATACCATGCAAAGTATCAAAATTTATCTTATTTATATCTCCTTCTTCAACAACATAAATCTTAGAATCATACTTTTATGTAAGTGATCTCAAAATCTTCTTGACCATTGTAGTTTCCTTAAAAGTTTAACATAAGCCTCAAATGGAGTTAATAACATCAGAAGCACGAAGAAAATAGTCTAAAATTTTCTCTTCTTTAGTTATTTTTAAACTTTCAAACCTAGCTCTGTAAGATTGCAATTTTGCTTCTTTGACAGTTTTTTCTTCTGCATAAATATTTGACAACTTTTCCCATATACCAAAACCAGTTTAACAATTCATAATTTTAACTAAAACATCATTTTCTAGATCACAACATATTGCATTTGATTCCTTTGTATCATGTTCATAGGCCTTTCTTTCTACAAAAATTTGAGGAAGTGTGGATTTAGTATAACATTTTTGTGTGGTTTCTCACACATCATATCCTAAAGACTTCAAATGATGCCTCATTCTATACTTCCAGAATGCTTATTTAGATCCCTCAAACAATGGTTCTCTAAACCATTATAATCCTTATCGACAAGACAAAGTGTACTCCCTAAATCAAGAAAACCCTAAAGATAGGGGATGTCCCTAATTACAGTATTGTTATCAGTGAAAGGGGGGGGTGAGTCAGTAATAAGAAAAAAACAAAAAAAATTCTTTTAATAATTTCAATAAACTTGAGAAAAGTTAGTTGAAATAATGGAGATATCAACAAGCACACATCAAACACAAAAGATTGACAGAAGATGTGCCCACTTCAAAAAAATAACAAAAAAATAATACTCATTGAAAATTTAGAAAAACATAGACACCTTTTATCTCACTCTTAAGTATCTTTCTACTAAAGGAGTTATAAAAATACAAAATGTAACTATGAATTTTTTGTTGCACATGCTAGACACTGTTATATTTTTCTAAAAAAATTAGGAACATTTTTCTATGCGCATATGATTTAACCCTCTTAATCTTATCCATTTAAAAAACAACTTTACTAGTTTCAAAACTAGATTCAGTGTACTATTATTCTTTTTCTTCTCCGATCTTCTAATTTTGAGTGCACGACTCTCAAATTTATCTTTGAAGTTTAGGTTCACCTCATTTTAGAAAAAAAAAAAAAAGTGGCCACTTTTACCCCTTTTTTGCACACCATCTTGGTGCACTTACCCACTTGAACTTTAAACTTAACTTACCTAGTTGGATGTTTAGGGTTTTAGATCCCTTCAAAGCATGTTTTCCTTTAATAAGAAATAATTTGAATGATATTATCTTCCATCCCTTTTAAAAAAAATAATTAAAAGCACAAATGACTAATAAAATGTATAGTAGTCTTGTTTTCCATGCAACAATAACACCCCAATTTAGTACTAATGTTTAATACTTAATAATATTATTAAATTTAGAGTAATAATCATATTTGAGCATTCACAACCTTCTTCAAAGAATGTACTTCATAGGTAAAACTTGATTTATTTTGTAAAAGAAAAGAACAAATTCAGCTATAGCTTGTTTGTAAATAGTTCCACATTTGTCAATAATGATCAGGTACTATAGTCTGTAAAAGATAGAACACATCGAGATCTAGGATTTGAGTAAGACATCTTGTTTTTCACCATAATTTTGATGTTTGTACTCAAAGAATGTTTTTCATCTAACAATAAATGAACTAGAAGATTTCATTTTACAACTGTTGCTGAAATATATCTCTTTAAATTTGAAAAGAAATACATTGACTAGAAATCATCTAATACTTCCTATAGTCAAAGGGCCTCCACTTTATGTTATTATCTTTTGTCTAGTTTCTAATGCATGATATGTTAAGCGATCTATTACTTTTTAGTATAATTTTTATTAAATTTTAAAAAAATATTTCTATTCAGATTGACTTCTTAATTTTGTATATGATTTAACAATGGATTATTTTTAAAAATAGAATATTTCAGTAATGACATTTTTTTTTTCTATTTCGGTTCACCACTTAGTGTGTTGGCTAAGTGGTGATGGTGTTGTTGTCCTCACCGAGGTTCGAACCTACATTGGGCCATTGTGATCATGGGTTTGTGCCTTTGCTGATCGAATGTGATCGTTGGTTTGGGCCTCGGGTTTGTAATAATCGAATGAAGTCCCTCATTTGTTGTCTCACTGGTTCATAGCTCTACGCCAAAAATGCTTCACATGAAGCTGGAGGGTGTTTCATACCAGTATCACCAATCACATTCAAAAGTTTACGAGACACTGATTTTAGAAAAAATGAATAATTATATTTTTTTTTTCCATTTGAAATAATTATTTCATACTTTTGAATACAGATAAATCTTAAACCACTTGATATTTAGGAGGAATTCATCAACGCTGACGAAACCAATATCCATCATTGCGACATGAATGAATCAGCTGTCTGATCCCACATAAACAATCCACATAGAAATTCCATAAGAACTTCCATTAAATATGATCTTACGAGAAGGAAGAAGTTGAGCAGGGGACGCCATACATACACCAACTTGCAGCCTTCATTTTACTTACGATTGGCTGATCCGATTTGATTGTCTGCACATGATAATTCATGTCCCACATTATCTATAATGTGTATGCACTCATTACTCTTGACTATGACCAAGTGAATTATATTTCTGTGCTAACTGTCGCATCGTTTTCTGCCATCACTATCTGTGAGCATTGCTTGTACTCGCTGATTTCAAGTTCCATGATAATAACAGAAAATTTAAATTCGGATATGGCTTTTAAATGGCTTTCAATGGCTTTCAATTTTTTAAGCGTGGTTTTTTGGGGTAAAATATGCAACCGAGTATCAGCTTGAACGTTGACAAATCGCTTTTCCCTCTGATTTTCTATAGGAAACAAGAGACGCAAGCGTCAAAGTTCCTCTCTATTGTGAAATATTTTTAGGGGTAAGATATGGTGAAATGAGAATGTGTTTAAGGTAGTGTGGACAAATTGTGTGACACTAATCATGTAGAAATAAGAAGACATATTTTGGCACCAAAAGAAAACA
>MU227549.1:3081683-3103230 GCA_018584345.1 Thuja plicata
TAACATTGTTTTGGTATTTTTTGTGTTCTGTTATGAATCTAATAATATATTATATCAATATAATATATAAAAAATTATATTAATATTATACTATTAAGTTAATATTAATATATAATATAATTAATTAATTAGTTGCAATAAACATATTATACACAATAGTACCAAAAAAATAATAATAGAATATTCAAAATATATTATTAGAATATAATTAATTAGTTGCAATAAACATATTATAAACAATAGTACCAAAAAAATAATAATAGAATATTCAAAATATATTAGAACTATACAAATGTAAAAAGTTGTCCAAAAATCAAATGTTATGATTGGACAATTAAAATGAAAATATCTCTTACAAAAAGGCGAAAGCCTCACATACGACTGTAGTCACATTCAACCAATAAAAATAGAAATAAATAATTTCTATTACCATATACAAAAGTCAAAATATATTAAAACTATATCCATGAAAAAAGTGTTGAAAAATACAATGTTCTAATTGGACAATTAATCAAAACAGTAGCATTGCAATGAATGCTATAATATCCTGCCTGGCGGCAGGAACTAATAACTTATCACCTCTTTAATATAATACTATTAAATTAGGAGCCGACTATCCGATTAGATGTGGGATAAAATCGCCCTACTGCACGACTTAAACAAACGTTTCGCCGACAAGTTGAGGATATTTGAACATAATCTTATCCACTTTTCAAGTCTACGAAGATATGATCATGAAAAGGAAAGCCGAGATTTTCCAGTTTCTTCCTACTAGCTATTGTACGATTGATGTTTCGAAATAATAATTGTAACATGTGTAAGAAACAGCAAGCAGATATAGATCAAGAAATTATAGATTCGTGATTGTGAATGCGAGTAACCGAGATAAGAATAATTTAGTCTTATTTGTAGATTTTATGTGCTAGATAAATTTTTAATTTAGTAATATCGAAGCATTAAGACTTAGATTGTGATATTGATTCAACTTTGTTTTCACTTGAAGAGAGCATTTTCACAATCTTTTATTAGGAAAGGATAAGATTATGAGTACATATCAATTATCTCACACTTAGTCATGACATGACTAAGCTACCTAATTTCTAATCTATTTGCGTTTGTGTGCTTGCAAGTAGATCTAATAAAGAAGGATATTCCACTTCATTTCTCATTATTCATCCCTCTTTGTTAATTATGGAATAAATGTGAACCACACTATCTAAATGAAAGTAACACAACATAGTAACAATTGATGGAAATATAGATTGGCGTTCTATTATCATTCCTTATGGTTGATGTAAATGAAGCCATTTCGTGATTTTCCTTTACAATTTTTAATATACTAGGTCTTTTACTTGATATTAATTTGTAAATGCTAAATTTGTGAGTTTTTTGGACATGTGTTTAAAAATTGAAATGAGATGTATTTTTTACATGTGTTTGGAAATTGAAATGGGATGTGATGGACCAAACATAGATATATTAGGAAGATTGAGAACTATTATTTATTTTTTATTAAAGAAAACGGTGTTAAGAAGATAATCGTATCATTTGTTAAATTTACAATGTTTCTTGTTTTAATCTATGATATTAATGAAACTAAGAGAAAGTACATTCTTACAATCGATAAGAAAATCTGCAAGTTATTTCTTAATTTGACGCAAAAAGTACCTACACTATCAAACCTAGAAACAACTAGTAGATTGATGAAACTATTTATGTCAAGAGCATAAAAAGATTAAAAAGTAGGTAACATGTTTGTTACAGAGATAAAAAGTATTTCTCAATTGTTCAAATTTATTTATACAGTGATATTAATTTGTAACAAAAATATAGGTATTTTATTTTTTACCATACAACTTTAAATATTATAACATGTTTTCTTTGGTGAAATTTTCTACATATAATCATGAAGTTCTATTTCAATTAAAGTAAAAGGAATAATAGTAGTGAAGGAGTGGAGGAAGCTATGGTAGAGAAAATGATGATGATGTGAAAGATGGGGAATGACTTTCCTTGGTGTTCTTGGCAGTTTCTCCTTCATTGGCTATGGATGGTACTTGTTTCCTATTCAATCTACTTAGTGAGGATTTGGTGCGGATTTGGGTGATCTCTTTTATTGAATCTGGGGTCAAGGTTATAGCATGCAAGAGTGTTGTTAAGTGTCCTCGGGCCTTTGTTGTGGATCTGTCTTTTGTAGCTTTATTTTTATTTGTTGTTAGGGGTTAGAGTACTGCCTTTGTAGTGGATATATCATATTCTTCAATTAGATCTTTCTTTAGGAGTTTTCTTTGATCCAAGTTGTGGTTGTGTGTGGTACTAAGATCTTTCCCAACCACTATTTAGTTGTGGCCTATATGACTAGATTTTTCTAGTGATTTGTTTGAGATATATTTATTATTAAGTTTTGTGTCACATGTGCTTATTCTTTGGGTTTTGATGTTGGTTTTGGATGTAATTATATTATTTTCCTACACTTTATCTTTAACCCATTTTTGAGTTGTAACTTTATATAGGGATTTAGCCTAGTTGTGACAAGTACTACTCTAAAGCTGTTGGATGCTAAGGTTCCCCCCTGTGCGGTAATGCTTCAAAGGTCTATTTTGGTGGGTGTTCCAAATGGAGTTTGTATAGTATATTTATGGGTTGTTGAGTAGTTTCATATGGTTTTATTTCATTTGGAAGATGGGTTGTTTGACTGTAATTGTATCTTTTTGGAGACTATGGGATATTTTGGTGTGCCTTTTTTTCTAGAGCTTCTTTCTTTCTAGAGGTTTTTCTATAATGAGTAAGAAATTTTCTTCTTCTTTCATACCCACTTTAGCTTTCTATTGTTCTTCATATTTTAAATTAGTTGCCTCAATTTTATTTATGTTATTTTTATATTCTTTCTTTTTTTAGAGTCTATTCAACTTTTTTTGAAGAGAAGTTTATGTAGGAAAATGAGGGGCCTATCTTTTCTATTATTTCTTATCTTTTTTTAAGGACCTTATTTTTTTCTTCTTTGGCCACTTCTCACAAGTCTCCTATTGAGGTAGAGAGTTCTCCCATGGGGGTGGTTTCATTCCTTGTGAAAAAGGTTAAGGGTTCATTATTTGGCTTGTTGGATTCATTTCTTATCAATCCTTTCTAGGAGAATGCTTCTCCTATCTAGGAAGAGAATATTGGTGTTGAAAAGGTGGTGTGTTTATGTAAGTCTTCCCTTAATGCCCTTCCCTTAGCGATGAGTAACAAGGTAGCTGATGTTGGCCTTGCTCCTATTTTATTTATTCTCACTCCTATTGTGGTGGATTCTTTGGAATGAAACTTAAGCTTATAGATATTTTTTGGAAGGTTAAAGATGCCTTTTCAAAACTCATTCTCAATGTTATGAGATCATTTTAAAATTATATGTATTGAGTAATTTGGGGGATTTTTCCTTCGGTTGATTGTAGCTTGAACTTTGTATAATTGGTCTTCTTTATGATACTGTTAATAAGATATTTTTGGCTTATTGTTTTTTTGTGCTCTCTCTTTTGTAGGTATCCATTTGTAGATTTAGATCCCATCAAAATAAAAAAGAAATTCTACAATTTTAGATACTGAATTTGTACATCAACTAAAATAATCTATATCAAAATTTTCTTCTAAACCATTTCAGATGTCAAATAAAATTTTATTTACCATTAAAATAATTAATTATGCATATCCTATGTAGAATCTTGGTATCCCACTTTCACAAAATTTTAACTAGATTTTTCAAGAATATAAATTATAATATCTCTTAGTAAATCTATTAACCTTTACTCAAATATGGAAATAACCCTTTGACTTGAATAAAATAAGTCTATGATCTCAATTAAAATGCTACCAACATGCATAAGCAATTTTTTGGTAGTTAATGCAGGGTATGTCATTGAAATAATAATTATAAATAATTAATTTAGATTCCTCTATATTTCAAGAGCATTCTTGAGTTCGTCCATTTTTTAACCACCACCATTTGGAACATAATAACTTCTTATACTACCTATACTTAGTTGATCATTCTTAGCTATTCCACTTATTTATATGCAGCATATAGATCTTTAGGTATGCAATTTATGTCTCATTGTACCTAATATTAACCATAATATTTTCAATTTAACTCATTGTTGTTAAATCACAACAAGTAATTTAGTGATCCATTTCAATCTCCCTCTCAATAACTTGAGTGGTACAATATGAAAAGACCTTATTTTAATATATTAAACTCAATTGTGAAAAGTAGCTTGTAATATTTTACAAAGTGCATAATTCTAATTTTCTCATAAGTAGTCCTTTTGAAATAAACCATATATTATTTTTCTTTTGATCTTTAACGATCAATGATCTATGAGCCCTATTGAGAGGTTCTCTTTCTTCCTTCTCAAAAACAATTTTTTAAGGAAAAGGATTAAGGAACACAAAAAACTTGAGGCTTTTATTGAATATGAGCTAGAAGAGGATGAGTCTACTAGTAGCTTCAAGGGTGAATATTATGAGGTAAACAAAGAAGATTCAAGCAACATGGACAATGGAGAGCCTATTTATCTCACTCTGGGCCCAAAAAAATATGATCTTATAGACATAGTATTCTCTTCCCCTCTCCATAATACTAAAGATACCAAGGAATTATCCTCTCTACTCCTATCTAACAAGAGTGGCATAAAGATTATTCAAATTCAATAATAATTTAATCACCTACAAGCTACAACAAAATATTTGGAGAAAAAAAATATTTCTTTAACAAACAATTACTAAAATTTGGGAATGAAATTATTTCTCTATTCATTGTTAGTGATGGAATTATGAGGAAAGATATCACGGGATTACTGTCAAGGAAAAGTAAAATGAGAAAGAATGCCAAAAATGTCTAGGATTTGAATAGGTACAAGAAGTGGATAAGATGTACCAAGATACTAAGATTGAGTAATGGAATAATAACCTACGAGGCCTCTCAAGAATTAGTAGCCAATTACTAATGAATAATATTGTTGCTGAAGTTTCTCTCTAAATTTGTTTGCCTCTTGTTCACTCTGAATTTTTTTTTATGAATAGGAGTCATAACTACTAGTATTTTAGGGTTATATGGTACTTAGTTTACTTATATAATAGTTTCTATTTTTATGAAAGACTCAATGGCTTATATGGCCAATATTGAGTCTCTTTCCATATTTTTACATATCCTTAAACTCTCGTATCAGTAGGATTATTAGTTTGATTATCACGATTATGTTAATGACTTGTAAGAAGAGTGGTAGTAGCAGTTACTATTTGGGGAATAGGCCTTAACACTAGGTGTTTTACTTAAATTTTGATGTTTTAATTTTAATAGATTTTTTCATTCTATCCATGATAGCCAGAAGCTTAGATTGTTGTGTTGTTCTTGTTTTAAGGGATTAGGGACCCCTCCCCCCTGAATTAATAAAAAAACAATCAATGAGCATTAATATTATATCTGAGAATATTTTTTATTCTCTATCCTAATTATCACTTGAAATGGTGATGTACAGAATGAAATAGACTATATTGATAATTATATTTAATTATGTTCATAGTATAAGAAGCGATTTAGGTAAAAAAAATTAAAAAACTAAAAGAAAAATTATATTATTGAGATGCCAGAATAACTTTTGTTTGTGGTCGATATTGAATAGTAAAAGTAACTAGTCTTTGTATTTAATTATTATTTTAAAAATATATATCTAATAACTATTGACCACTATAACATGTGACTGTAAAGTTTGAAAAGTATATGCTCAGTTCTATACTTATTATTAGAGATATAAAAAAATATTCAATCCAAAGTCATTGATTTTTCATGTAATCAAGTTACATGATTTTTCAATAAATAAATGTAATTTTAATCTTATTGATTAAAGAGATTTTCAGGGTGTGAATTGTATTGATATCTATTTGTAGTGTCATAATTTTTACTCCAATTAGGGTGGTCCCACAATAGTGTGTCCCACTTTTTTGAACATCCTGATTTTTGCTGAAATTGCACATTTTTAAGAAAATATAATGATTTAAGCCTTGAGAGGTCCCATTTGAAGGATTAAATTCAAAATGGCTATATAAAAGCCTCTTGGATCAAAATCCCTTTGGTATAATCCCTCTACTCCTCACTCACACCTATAATCGAGTCTCCTTTGAACCCATCAAAATGCTGACAAAAATTCACTTTGACATTAACTTTTTGTGGGATCAAATAAATTCATTTGGAAAACCCAAATACAGGATGATAGTACTCTGAGAAAGCTTTCCAATGATTATGAGTTATATATATATTGATTTTATTGAGACTTTTCTTTTTAAGTTTTACTAAACATAGGTTGTCTGACCATTTAGCGACTTCTCTGTTTGACACTTCTGGAAAAATAGTAAATTAGGGGAAAAAAATTCTGAAAAATATCTAGGAAATAGGTATTTATGTTACCTTTCTATCAAAAAAAGAATAAATGAATTTTGATATAAAGAGATAGAGTTAGAGCGATCAAAGTGAACCTATGTCCAAATTATAATTAATGTCACTTCATAACTCAATAAACTATTAAATATTTAACCAAATTGAATGAAACCAAATGGATTCCCTAGATATTTGTGTTACAAAACTAAATTCAAAATAATTATGTTCTTATCAGTTTTATGAAAAAAAGTTATGTTGATCAAAGTGAGTGTCACTCCTGAAAAATCCTATTTTTTTACAAAAATAATTTTTGAAGGAGAAGGAAAAATGGATAAAAGTAAATTCCATTTTAAAAATATATATATATATATTTATAAACTAGAAACAAAATTCTAAAAGTCACTAGTTTACATCATCTTCAAATTCCTAATGGTTTTACGACAATAGATGTCCAAAAGCAAAAAAAAATTTCAGAATGTTCATTTCAGTGTCAAAGTTGGCCAAAAAGTGGGACACAGTTTTGTGAGATCACCCATTAATAATTCCAATTTCACACTCTCTCAACACTCATTTTATCTTTCTCAATCCTCTAAGCAATTTTTTTATAGTTTTTCATTTAAATTTAATTCAATAAAGAATATAGGAGATATATTATTCGAAATCTCGAGATTCTATTATATGGGACCTTATTTAAGTGCTCCCTTTATCGTATATCATTTTGAGCTTATATGGATCCTATCATATTGGTATGTTCAATGTAATTATGAATCCATTTTGATTTCATCAACACCCATATGGATTTAAGATCTAATAACTAATCTATATTTTATTTTAATCCATAAAATTTGAGGCAATTCAAGGTGGCCTAATTCTCTATCAAAATTATTCTAAAACCATTTGTTTGCAAAATATAAGGATGGATAACATGTAGACCATGATATCATCCTTGAGCTCATTTCCTCGTTTTCTTTCTCTATCTTGGTTAATGGATCTCCTTCAACTTTCATGAAATCTTGTCAGGGTCTGAGACAAGGGGATCCCCTATCTCCTATCCTTGTTATTATCTTGGCTGAGTGTTTGGAAAGATCATTTTTTGCTCATAAGTTATCTAGGAGGTTGAAATGCATCAGGCCTTCCTCTAGTTTTTCCATCTTCTCTCATCAACAATTCATTGATGACACCATCATTGGTGGAGAAGCCTCAGTTATGGAGGCCAGAATTGTTAAACATTTACTGGATTCCTATACTAGGGCCATTGGCCATTCCATCAACTAGTACAAGATCTCCCTCTTTTTTATTAACACATTGGAGTCCAGACTAAGAAGAATGGTAGATATTTTAGGGTGCAGTATTGGTTCTCTCCCCTCCACTTACTTGGGCCTTCCTCTAGGAGCTAAACCCCCATAAGCATTCTAAAACAATCTCATAGATAGATTTAACATAAAATTGGCAGGCTGGAAGGGAATTCTTCTCAATCAAGCTAGCAAGATTCAGGTGGTCAAGTACACCCTTCAAAACCTTCCAACATATGCACTTAGCCTCTTATCTATTCTAGATAAAGTTGTTGAAGCTTTGGAAAACATCCAAATGAGATTTCTTAGGTCTAGGGCGGAAGAGAAAAGATGTCTTCCTTTGATTTCTTGGGATAATGTTTGTCTTCCAAAAAAGGCTAGTGGGCTGGGGAATAGGAGGATTAGGCCTTTTAATAAGGCACTTCTAGCTAAGCAGATTTGGAGAATTTTTCATCGTAAAGAGGAATGGAGGAATTTCATTGAGGATAAATACCTATCCAATGCTTCTTTTAATTATTTTTTTGAAAATGATGATACCCCGAATGGATCTTGTATCTAGAATGGCATCCTTAATGCCAAAGTCCTGGCCAAGTCAAAAGTGAAGTGGAAAATAGGAAATGGGCACAATATTAGCTTTTGGAATGATAATTGGATTTTGTTAGGGCCCTTAAAAGATATGGTTTGTCTTGATTCTTCAAAGGAGGAATGCATCTTATGTTTTAGGGACAGAGTGAGTAATTATAGATTGGGTAACTTTTGGGTGGATCTATTCTCTATTTCCTAGGATCTGTCTCCATTACTCATTGCTCTCAATTCTATCTCCCTTTATCAGAATCAAGATGCTTTGATATGGGAAGCGTCTCCTAATGGTTATTTCACTGTTGCTTCGGCCTAATCTATTCAAATGCATCTGGAGGTTTCCCCTTCTTGGTCGCAAGCCTGGCTTTGGGGTCTTATCCCTAAAATCAATGTTTTTTACTAGCTTCTTCTTGAAAACAACATACTCACTATAGATAACCTCATCAAGTGTAGTATTCCCATCCCTAATAGGTCTCTCCTGTGTTAGGTCAAAGATGAGTTTATAGACCACATCTTTATCCATGGTTCTTATGTGTGGGTGGTATGGCATCTCTTCCAATCTCTTTTTGGTTTTTAGTGGTGCTTCCCATCCTCTATTAAGGACCTCTTCACCATTTGGACCCTGCCCTTCAAAAATACTATATTTCAAAAATTGTGGTCATGGGTGCTTCCTCACCTCTATTGGGGCACTTGGAAGGAACACAATAACTGCATCTTTAGGGATTATAGTGTCATTCCAAAATTCTATTTGAAAAGATACACCATGCTCTCTTGGAAAACTTTGTTATTTGTGGGAATTCTAACCCTTTTTTAGGTGTTGATGATGCTGCTAATCCCTTTTAGACCATTGATAAAAGACAACATTGTACCTGGAACAATCCCTCAGATGGATGGGATAAAAGACAACTTCGATGGTGCAGCCAAGGAAAATCTTGGGAAGGAGGGAAGCGGTGGTGTTATTCAAAATTTCTATGACCAGGGTATTGTTCTTTTTAGTCTACCATTGGGAACACAAGCCAATCACAATGCAGAAGTGAATGCTTCCCTCCAAGTGACTAAATTGGCTCATGACTTGGGAATCAAAAATCTTTTGTTAGAAGGGGATTCTCACAAAATAATCAACTGTCTTAATTTGAAACATCCACCATCATGGACCATTGCTAATAGGGTTGAGGAAACCCACTCACTTTTGAACACCTTTGATAAGGTCCATTTATCCCATGTGTTTAAAGAAGGAAAAAAAGGAGCTGACTAGTTTACCAATTGGGCAGTGAGAAGTGAAAAGAAGACACTCTGGATTTACGGAGGTGTCCTTCCATGTGAAGCATTGGATTTAGTTTCTTATGACTTAATCCATGGGAAGGAGGGTTTCATAAATATTAATTATGATTGTAAGTGCTTTGAAATGAAATGGATTTTCTATTATTGGAAAGTAAAAGATAGGATGGAAAGGTAATCATTTCAAATCACACCCGCACACTTACGGGGTACCTAGACACTTCGACAAAACTTCTCATTTAATCCAAAGAAATAAAACTATCTGGAACATAGTAGAGAATTTTGGTATGTTCTTTTGTGTTGATTCCTATTTGTCTATGTTTCTGGTGATGGTAGGGGAAAGGCATAGGAGGGAAGCTGCTAAATATTTTGAAAAATGGAGGCGGTGTACCAAGATTTGGAAGTACCTTCAAAGTGACAGCATTTCCACCTTCATTGAGAGGCTTCACAGTGGGAATCCAACTATGACAAATATGTTTGTCAAAAAATTGATTGACGGTAGTATTTAGATAGATTGAAGAATATTCACAGTGACCGAGGAGGTTATCTTAGTGGTTACGAGGATTCCTATTGCTGGAAAAATTTTCTACAGAGATAAGAAATTTTCAGACTCGACGATAAGTGACTTTGTCAAAAATGACAAGGAAAAGAAAGAGCTTACCAAGGTCGACACCCACTAACTTCTAAAAGGGATGAAGAGATTTTAGAGGTTCATGTTAAGAGCCATTATCTACTATGCTACACTACACACTAGGTTTGATAGAATCCACACCTATCACTTTGTCCTATTAAACCATTTTTTCCATGACTTGAAGGTGTCTATTCCCTTTTATTTGTAAGCTTCAATAAATGATAACATTAATGGGTATAGAGAGAAGGCCATTTCTAACCTTTCCCTGCATGAACACCTTTTTCTTTTAATCTATAAATATTTTAAGGCCCAAACCCTTGGGAAGGAGGTAGTTAAGAAAGATGAGGTCAAGGCCTTTGTTCGGATTACATTCTGTTAGAGATGAAAGATAATGACGGTTTGCATTCTAAAGATGATGATGAGTATTAAATGAAAAAGAAGATTTTGGGTTCATCCTCCAAATTTGAAGATTGAGTCTGCAAAGCATAAAAAAGGGGAAAATGGTAACCCCTAAAAAATAGAGCACCATGGTTATTTATTCTAAGTACATTGAAGAAGATATGGATACAGAATATGGGGAGGTTATTTCCAATGGAAAAGGAAGAAAGTGAAAACAACCTACCATGGGTAAAAATAAAAAGGATAGGAAAAGGGATTTGAGAGATGATCGAAAATCCCTGAGGAAAAAACCTTTAGTGTTTCCCCTATTTTGGAACATTGTGAAGAGGAAGCTATAGGATGACTACCAAGACACTAATCAGACTTCCGATTACAAGGAAGGATGACATGCAGGATAATGAGTTCTGTTGTTACATGATAGAGCATGGGAAGATTATTGGGTGGCATGATTTCAATGTTAAAATGCAAAATATGGGGATTACTAGAGAAATCATAAATCCTAAGGTAATTGAGAGGGAGGGAGGTTGTATCAAGCTAGATGAGCTTATCAAACCTTCTTTAGTGGTTCTTAGTTATAACACTAGGGAGTTTGAAATGGACCTCTTTAATAACTCTCAAAATAGAAGGGTTGATAATTGCAGAACCATCAAATGGTTATTCCACGAAGTGGAGGACCTCAAAAAAAGTGCTAATAGAAAGGAAAAGGATAAAAAGGAGAAGACTACTGAAGATCAAGAGATAAACATCAGAGTGCAAAATTTGGAGGAGAACATGACTAGGGTTGAAGCAACCCTTAGGAATATAGCAGAGCATAGTTATAATATCCTTAAGGCTTCTAAAGAGTGCACCAACACACTCATTGAGATGTTGGAGGATAAATTAGATGCACTGGAGGCGGCCAATCTGGAGGTGGAAATAGATCAGAACACTGAATAGGGTCCTAGCTAGTGAACCAGAGCTAGAACCAAGAAGATTAATGACAAGGACATGATGCTCAATCTCCAAAAGATTAAGGATTCGATAGCCAACATGGAACTGCTCGAAACCAACGCGGATACTTTGATGGTGAAATTATATCATGAGGGTCCGTGGTTTTTTCTTTTGACCCTACTTTTGAGCTTTTGTAGAAGCCGTTTGTTCTTTTTCTCTAGCCTTTTGTTAGCCTACTCTGTCTTTTTGCTTTGCTTCATTTTTAACTAGGCTTAATGTTACTTTTTTTTTTTTTGGGGGTTTTAGGAACCTTGTAAAACTTGTTTTACTTAATCAAAAACATGTAGACCTTGACATTCCCAAATATAATATTTGAATTTGGATATGAATATTGTAGGGTCTCCTTAATGCATAAACACGTTAGTGATCCTATATAAAGCTCCTTTTAATATGTAAATACTTTCTTTTAATATATTAAACTTAATTGTGAAAGCTAGCATGAAATCTTTTGCAAAGTGCATAATTCAAATTTTCTCATAACTAATCCTTTTAAAATAAATCATATCTTGTTTACCTTTTTACGTTTAACTATCAATAATCTATGAGGTCTAGTGAGAGACACTCTTCATGCCTTCTCAAAAATGAATTGAAAGGAAAAGGACTAAGGAACACAACAAAATTAAGACTTTTGTCTAACACGAGCTCAAAGGGAGCGAGTCTACAAGTATCTTGAATGGTGAATATTATTAGGAAAATGAACAAGATTTTAATGATGTGGACAATGGGGAGCCTATTGATCTCAATTTTCACCCCAAAGACCATGATCTTATAGTCAAAGCCTACTCTTTACCACTCCATAATACTATTTAGATACCCAGGGAATGAACCTTTCTATTCCTATCTGATAAGAGTGGCATCGAGATTATTCAAATTTAATCACAAATTAATGACGTGCAAGCTAAAGTGAAGGATTTAGGAAAAAAATGACATTTAGTTAACAAACACTAATTAAATTTTGGGAATGCAATTGGTTCTCTATTCATTGTTAGTAATGCAACTATTTGGAAGGCTATCACGGTGTTGGTGTCAAGGAAAAGTAAAATGAGAAAGAATGCCAAAAAGGTCGAGGATATTGAACAGGTTCAAGGAGTAGAGAAGATGGTCTGGGATACTAAGATTGAGGAATGGAATGAGAACCTACGACCCCTCTAAAGAAATAAGGAGCTAATTGATAATGAATAATGTTTGTGATGAAGTATCTCTCTCAAGTTATTTTCTTGTTGTTCACTCTGAATATTTATTTCTCTAAGGGAGTCATAACTACGAGTATTTTTGGGTTATATGGTATTTATTTTACTTTTATAATAGTTTCTATGTTTAAGAAAGCATCAGTGGTGTATATGGTCAATATGGACTCTCTTTTTATTTTTGACATCTCCTTAAACTCTTAGATGAGTAGGACCTATATTTTGATTAGCACTATTATGTTAATGGCTTGTATGAAGAGTGGTAGTAGCAGTTATTGTTTGGGGAATAAGTTTTATCACTAGGGTTTTTTACTTAAATTTTGATGTATTAATTCCAAGGAATTTGTAATTGTAGCCGTAATAGCCAGAAGGATGGTTTGCTTTGTTGTTCTTGTTGCAACGGATCAGGGGCCCTTCCCAACCAAATTAATTAAAAAAAATCAGAGAGCATTTATATTACGTGTCAAAATATTTTTTATTATCTATTCTAATTATCACATAAAATTACATAGACTATAGACTATATTAATAATTACACTTAATTCTTCTCATATTATAAGAAAAAACACTTACGTCAAAAATTGAAAAATTTAAATAAAAAATTTCATTATTGAGATGCTAGAACAAATTTAATGTGTGGTCGATATTGAATAATAAAAGTAACTAGTCTTTGTGTTTATTTATTATTTAAAAAAAAAATCATCTAATAACTATTGATCACTATAACATGTGATGGTAAAGCTTGAAAAATATATACTCAATTCTATACTTTTCTTTAGGGATATAAAAACATTCAATCTGAAGTCATTTATTTTTGATGTAATGACTACACATTTTTTTGCATCAGTTAGTAGAATTTTAAGATTATTGATTAAAGAGATTTTCATGGTGTGAATTGCATTGATATCTATTTTTAGTTTCATAATTTGTACTCTAATTAATGGCTCTAATTTCACACTCTCTCAGCCCTCATTTTATCTTTCTCAATTCTCTGAAGCAATTTTTTGATAAATTTTCATGTAAATTAAATTTAAATCAAGAATATAGGAGATATATTTTTTTAAATCTCAACATTATATTATTTTGGACCTTATTTTAGGTCTTCCCTTTATCCTATATCATTATGAGCTTATATAGATCCTATCATATTATTCTATTCAATGTAGTTATGACTCGATTTTGATTTCATCAAAACCCATATGGATTTTAGATCTAATAACTAATCTATATTTTATTTTCATCTATACAATTTTATGCAATTCAAGATGACCTAATTCTCTAAAAAAGTTAGTGTAAAATAATTTATTTTCTAAATATAAGCATGGATAACGTGTATACCTTGACACTCCCAAATATAATGTTTGAATTGGGATATGAATATTATAGGGAAACCTTAATGCATAAACACCTTCAGGATCCTATATAAAGGATCTCTCCTACTTTATTTCAGTCTTACACTCAGAAAACATCTCTCATTCAAAGGTTCAGTTCAAGAGAAAGGGTTCTCTTGAAGGGAAAATATAATCCAAGGAGAAGAAAACCATAGCAAGACATGTTTAATTATGAGTTTATGCTGAATTTTGTGATTATCCATAATTTTATTCTATCAACGTTAGTATTTATATAATTTAGAGAATTGCATTATTAATTAAAGGTATAGAATTTTAAATTCAGGAATTTCATTTCAACCATTTATTTTAAATATAAGATGACCTTTTTCCATAATCTATACAAGACATGTTACACTTTTTTTCTCTTTGTGTGACTAGGTGTACGTCTATATTGAGTTTAAGACTTTGTTTGGGAGTGAAAGAGCCTATTGAAGACATAGTAAGAGGTAATATAACTTAACTAACTAGATTAACTAAAGTTCATGGAACCCCGCCGCTCTACAAAACTTTTGTGTTGTAGTATTATCCTAGTTTCTCATGAAACTTTATTATGTGACTATTTAGAGGCTCTCGTGACTAGTTTTACTTCTCTTACAACCTAATATACTCAGAGCACTATCCAATGTATATACAATTTCCAATGATTGGGAGCTTAGATTTAAGAAAAAAGTTAATATCTACATCATCTTTCTATATCTATACATCATAGATGATTCTTAGATCTACATTTTTTTAAATAACATAATGCTAAGATGAGGGAGTGAATTAGCCTCTAATAATATAATATTTTTTTATTTAATTCTAGAATATGTATCTTTAATTAATAGAAATGAAACCTAACACAACTAAAATCAATGCACAAGAGAGCACCAGGTTTACACAAAAAAACCCAATGAGGGAAAAACCATGGTGATAATATCTCATAATAAATAAAAAGATCATAATTAGGCTCACTAGAAGACTTGTAGCCAATATCTACCATATGAGATAACAATACCAATAAGGATATACTAAAGAGACTTGGTATCTTAGTCCATGCTACATAAACATAGTTATAATGTATAATCCTTCAAAATTACACTTCAAATAGTCTCCTTTGAGTTATTTTAATATGATATCTCTACAAATTGTTTATTCATTTAGCTTCTCAACTTCCAACACAAAAATTAAATTTCTCAAGTTTGCATCTTCCACAAGTCACTTATTTTTCAATTCATTTGATCTTCTATATATACATCTCATCAAGTAAAACATAAATTAGGTTGACCTAAAGCAATGACGTCAATAGGTTAGCATCAAAAACTTACTGCATTGAAAATGGCCAAAATTATGAGAAATAAATGACCAAAAATATTTTTATTACATATTCTAAAATAGCCACAAACATTAAATATATTGACATGCATAGTTCATTAAAGTTGGTAAAAAGGTAATGTATACATGTAGTATGCAAGACTTACACTAGTTAGGCCTAAAACACAACATCAATATAATATTAGTCAATGTAGATCACTTTGATAAATAAAACATTCCCAAATTAATCCATCACAATATCTTATGCTCATGTGAAACCCATATAAAATTGAAATCGTGTACATAGATTATGTTTTCTTGACATTGTCAAGTTATATAAGCAACCAAATTAAAACATAATATAACACCAAAAAAAATCACCAACATACAAAATAGATAGAGATATTATTTGATTATCCATCATTAATTTAACGTAAATATTATTTTATTAAGGGAAAATGGGTTTTACAGGGACCAAAAACCACAAAGTGCTAGATACATAAAATAAGCATTAAAAAAATTTCAAAAAGGAACACTTACAGAGAGATAAAATCCAAAAATACAGTAGCAAGAGCCATCCAAAAACTAGAAAAATAACAAAACCAGAGACCTAAAGGAACTAGCTTAAAGACTTTAAAGTATCAAAAACCTCAGTTTCATGATTACTCATCTCCTATGTTGCTCTCTTACGTTCTTAAATATCCTGGGTAGAAGTATCATCTATTCTCTTTAGGTTACCTTTGGTCTTCCTTGAAGGGTCAACATCTTCATTCTTGTTATTTCCCTTCTTAGCCTCTAGATCTACAAACAAATTACCCTACTCAGAGATCTCAAATTTTTGAACCATGATAAATTCATGGTAGAATCCATCCTCTTAACCACTTTGACGCTATAATCCATGATAGTATTCATAGTTTTCCTTATCTTTGTAATCTCTATTTTTCATGCCAAACCAAATTTCCATAATGGTTTTGATATAATTTTTCCCTAACATAAAGGCAAGGGAAAATGGTTATAGAACATAATACCATAAATATACTCGTAGTAAAATTTATTAAAGAAAAATTAACTGGGGTATTGCATGGACATTATAAAAATTACCTCCAAGACACAACTTTAGAAACATGAATGTAAAGAAATATGATGCATTTTCTTGACTAGTACTTATAACCACCTAAACTTGAACCAACACACTACATACAGAAAATATTTATAATGGGAAGCTACTAGAGCACTTTCTCAAATTCACATTTGAATATTCTTGATAGATCTAAACCCTTTTAAAGCAGCAATAATCATCCAAGAGGAACATGATAGATATTAGAATAGCCTATTACATCACACAAAATCGAACACTAATTTCATCATTTGATCCTCATTATAATAAATCTAATCCTCACCTATATTTACTTGTAACATTGCTTCTATCTGTCATCTTAATATGACTTCATCATGATATCATCTATGTTACGAAATAAGATTTTTCTTAGTATCACTAATATCCAACTCTGATCTTAAATACATCATTTTAAACACTAATCAGGGTTTATATCTAACTTAGACATGCATCATTAACCCATAGGGAACTAGTAATAAGGGGAATAAATCATAGAAAACTACAAACACATCACAAAGAATAACATCTCTACTGTCATATCAATGTGATTTTATACCTTAACACCATGTCGGGGGCACCCATAATTGGGAATACTAGTAATTATCATCATGTCCTACATTCAATAGTCTCTCAACTTGCTAATAAATAAATAGTAAATGAAATGCAAAGTAGAGGGTTGGCATTTGATTTCAGTAATAATCTCACTAGTTCAACACAATAATTATTGAAATCAATGAAAATACCAACTTCCAATATTTTTTAAGTTTCTGTTGATTATTATCAATATTGCACCTCCTATCCTAGTTCATACATTATCAATTTATAATCATCTCCAAATCAATTTAAAAAAAATAAAATAAAATAAATAAATAATAATAATAATAATAATAATAATAATAATAATAATAATAATAATAAAAACCAAGGAGGGGGGGGCGCGGGGCAATTAACAAATTGTACCCATGTCTACCAAGCATTTGTAGTTGGGCCTATTGGTTGTTATCTATTGTATTTTATGGGATGGGTTTTGATCCCTACTTTGTATTCCAGGTTTAGATCTCATTTTTCTATAGGATATATTTTTGAGCCCGATTCTACTTACATTATGAGAACCTTTGATTTGCATTTACAGGTCTTATATATATGCATTTAATTGTGTCATATTTATATAACCATTTCAAAAATATATCATTAATGGTTATCTTTTTAATATAGTATATTTTATGAGTGGAATTATTATCTTCCTTTCCTAGTTTAAATTTATGCTTTACCTAATATGCTCATTATGTTCCCATTATTTCATATCAAATAGCTTAGCTACTTTTTCATCCATAGCCATGTTTTTTCTTACCCTAATATTGATCCAACCTAAGAGGATATTTTTGTTCAAGAAAAGACTATCAACACTTCTTTAACAATATACCTCCTATAGATGATGCCTTGATAAATGATGTTCTTCCTACTCCTATAATGTGCATATGTATGTTGATAATTTAGAAAAAGTGTATGGTATTATAAGAACCTAGCTTATGTCATTTTATCTATTTTTTACCTAAATGATGTATCTCTTTTAGAGAAGAAGCATTGATGTATATTGATAGTTCCTCTCATAATGTTTATCTTGCTCATGAGGATACCTTGGAAGAATAATATGATATCATTATAACTTTTGTTGATTCTTTCCCTTCTTGAGATACAAATTTAGTTTGTAAAGAACCCAAGAAAGATAAAGTTAATTCCATCATAGCTTGGGTCAACTGGAGCCTAAAATTGTTCAAAATACCCCTAAACCTTAAATTAAAATTGTGGTTGTTGATAAGAAACCAAAAAGACATTCTATCTTAAGATATATGCAAAATACATTACTCTAAGATATATGATGAAAGAAAAATTATTCCAGCAACCTAGTAATCACCTAGTGGCTTGCACATATAACTATCAAACAAAAATTATTCCCACCCTTTATTCCCCTCATTTTATACAATATGTTTGTAGGGAGTTTAATATTGTTAAAGAACTTCATCCTAATTTAGGTAATGTGTCCCTTTGGTAATTGATTCAAATTTCACCTTTCTATTGTGGGTTTAGTCAAGGAGCCTTAAATAAGGTAGTCTCCTCTTCTTCCACGAGACTAAATGATATTATAATCTCACGAGATTAATCAATTTATTTAGATATGAAAAATAAAAAATTATCTTCTCATGTTCACAACTTTTATTCATATACATAACATAAGCCATACCTTAATTAGCAATAGTTCAAGCCTTAGTGGTTTAAGTGTTGACTTATTAAGTAAAAGATTAATTGGGATTACTGTTTCATGAAACATGTTTCTCTCTATTGTTATGTCTCTGATAATGCTGGTAGAGAGTGTCTTGATACATACATATTACTAATTATAGTAGATCGTGTTTCTTTACCCACATCGATTCATTTAATGGTCTATAATATCAATTATAAGCATCACCTTGGTAGACCGTGGATTCATTTTATGAAAGTTGCTCCTAATATCCTTCACCAAAATATTAAATTTGTACATAGCAATGAATTTGACACAATAGAGGATAACTCTATTCCTTATGATGATGTTTATAATTAAGTAGGATAAATATCTTCCTTTTTCACTATGATTCATTATAAAAAATAGTCTCTTTTAAACAATCCTCTAATACAGAAATTTTGGGGTAAATTAGACCTGATACCTTCCTCTAATACTAAAAAAAGATACCCAAATCCAAGTATCAAGGATCCTTCAAGGATCTTTGTGTTTCATTTCTCGAAGTTTACTCTAAATTCAATTTCATCTTTTGTTTCCAACACGTGCCTTGATGATGGTTGGGATTCTTTAGAGTTTGAAACTAATAATAAAGCCTCTCCACAAGGTATTTCAATAATTATATTTGATTCTGAGAATTAAGATTATAGAATTGGTTTTCATTTTCCTCAGAGAATTGAGGATAATGAAAAATATAAATCACTAATTTTTAAAGAGAGTTTAGGTTTACAACCTATTCCTTCTTCAATGTCTCCTTTCCAATTCTTTAATGCATAATATAATTTCTTCTCATATTTTTTTCATCAATAAAAGGTGTTATTTTTTATAAGGTTGCTCAAGTGAAAATTATTTCTCTCCATTTTTAAAAAATAGAGAAAAGAACTTAAACAAGATCAAGAAAATATTTTTTCACAAGTATCGTATAATTCATGGGTATATAGAAAATTGATGTCCATATTTGAAAAATGAAACTCAACAATTCATTGATTATGATGTCATTTAGGTGACAAGTGAAAATGAGTGCAACCTTTCTCATGAGTTTTTTAGATAACATTTATATCCTATAATGTTTATCTTTAGTATGTCACATTGGTAGCTCATTTATTTGGCGCTCTTCGTCTTTCATGATGGCACTAGCTTAGCAACATGATAATTTACTTACTCTTACCTATACAATTTCTAGGAAAGAATTATTCTCAATCACTCCTCTTTCCTAAAAGTAAATTTTTTATTTCTTAAGATTTATCTTTATAACTTGATATGATTTATTCCATATAATTTTTATTCTTCTTGAATATTTTCTCTTTTTATTAGAGGTTTGCATCATTGATTAATATCTCTTCCTTAACTTAAATAATATATCTACTAGAAATGATGTATCCTCGATGATATGACATTTTCAATCATTTACCAAGAATACTATTTCTTGGAAATTGGGAATGTGTTTATTCTTGATCTATTTTCTCTTTCTAATTTAAACATGTCATATTTTCTTAAGGTATCCACTACAAGGTAGATATTGTTAGAAAACAATGTTATCATGGATGCCAACCTTTTTCTTGTTGTTATAATTGTTAGGTCTTGATGAGTTATTGTGATAGTGTTGTGACCCTTTTTATATGTGTTGTGAGGCTATGAGATGTGATATGATGCATGATTAATTATTGTGTTGTCAATCCTCTATATACATAATTTTGCAGGGATGTTAGATGTTTATCATGTGAATATATCATCCATGATATTAGTGAGATGGTATTTGTGTATTATTAAAAATAATTGTTAGTACTAATGATAAGTGTGTTGATGATAAATTTTAGATTTATGATAAAGATAAGAAGCATGCGATTATTAAGATGGGGATTGGAATCATGACAGTATTAAAATAAGGATTATAACATTGAAACTAATAATATGAGGATTACAAGTGTGACACTAGTATGGATTACATAATATATTGATGAAAAGTTGAGGTGGTTTTAATCATTGCATAATTTTGAAGTGAATATTACTAGATAAGTTCTCACATAGCTAAGTTTGGAAAAATGTTCTACATTTTCCCCACATTTGATGATATGACTGTGGTTTGGAACATGGATTCTATTCTTTGGGTATATTGTACTCCTAAATATTTAGGTCCTTGGTATTGTTGTTGATATTTTGAAGGTATGCAATATGGTGGTAGGTTGGGTATTTTTATACAATATTCTAAGAAATATTTATGTATTAATTCACATTGATGTTTTCAATATTTTAGTTTGGAGAGGATGTCCATAATCTCTTTGAATTGTCTCAGTTGAATTTTGTAGTATAAATATATACCACAAGTATGATTTTGATGATGTACTCCTTCATTGTGTTCCTATGTTTTCTAGTAATGAATAATTATGTACAATAATGGTTGTGGTAGCTTCATGTTGGAAAAATGGTCAGTTCTCCCCTTAGGATTTGTGAAAAGGGTCAAACTGCCTCTGATTGTATCAGGAATTGATAGATTGATCTTTTAGTTCAACGATAACCTAACTTGAAACAAGGAGTATCACAACTTGGTCATACGTTTGGATCCTGTCACATAATGTTGTGAGGGAGATTATTATAAAAATGGTCAGTGCTCCCTGGTGGTGTTTATAGCGTCGATCGGATAAAATGATCATAATATTATGAGAAAATAAATAAGTGATATATTAATATGCATGATAATAATGGCTATTA
>MU227549.1:3103330-3129562 GCA_018584345.1 Thuja plicata
TTTTAATTAAATTAATAGGCTAGGGGAATGGGTTGGATTGCAAGTGATATTTGATTTAGAGATTTATTTAATTCCTTCATAATTAAATACTATAGCCATGTTTTGAATTTGATTTAATCTGATTGGTCGATATTGATTTGAATTGTATGGCTATAGTAGATAATATAAATCAGTGATAGAAATCACCTAGGACATTAAATTGATTCAAAGAATTATGCCAAATAGTAACAGGGTCGTTTGGACATAACTTGAGGGTTTGATCACACTTAGGGAAAATAGGGTCTATAGTTGCGACAGACCGAATTCAGGTGGTTACAACTCGTACCAAACAAAGAGGGATGCATAGAATGATAAGGGTCATCTAGTTTCAAGGTCAACACTTTTCTTCTACTCCCCATCAATATTTGAACTCAAGATAAAGAAAGGAGCCCCAAAAATAGATGGAAAATCCAACACAAAATAGACTCCCCTGTCACTACAATATCTCATAACGACATTCAAACCCATAGCTAAGTTGGGAATAAAGCCACCCATCCAACTGATTGAGCATTATTAAACCCCCAACCATAAATCTGAGATAAATACAATGTCCAAACCACATTGGGAAAAAAATCTCACTAGAGGACCCACACCTCATCACTTCTTTAGAAATAATCTAGATGAAAGAAATAATATTGACTTTCACAAAAAAAGCACTAAATCTTATATCCCATAGAAATTAACAATAGGAATTAGAACAAAAATCTCAAATACTTTCCCAAAAATGTGAAAAGGAAATACACATAAAACATAAAAGACCCTCCCTTGAAACCACAAGAATACCCCCATTCCTTGATGATTTCCACACCAAGTCAAAAGCTCTAACACAAAAAAAAAAGAACTTTGTGAAGGTAAGGCCACCGCTAGGTGAACTGGGTTACCAATATCTTCCTCTTATTCTCCTTATTTATCTACATTTGCAGAAGCCCTAGTTCTACCTCTACTGCTCCTTCCTCCATTCCCACTCTCCACATTTTCCCTGGTAGCTGGATTATTGAAAAAATATGATATATGTTTTGGATGACAATCTCGGTTTTCAAGGTACATATTTATGTAATCAACATAGTGCAGTGAGTGCATTATTTGGTTATACATTGTATCTATAGTTGATTTACATGGCTTGCAATGCCTATTTATAGCTAACATTGTTTTCTATATTTCTTACGTCATGCTTTTTTAGATCTAGAACTTGTGAAGGTAATCTATTATATTATTATTGAGGAAATTGGAAATAATATTTATAGAATATATGAAGGAGAAAAGAACATACAAAAGATGAATATGAAAAATTTGTAATCTAGATTTAAAACCATATCTTAGATGTTTGAGGCTGGAGAGTGTAGATGTATGATAGCATAGTCCAAGAGGATGGGTCACAACAAACTTTGAAAATAGCAATAATTGGACTATGCCATCAGATATCTACTATCAAAACTAAATTTGTAGTACAAAAGGAGCAGTGATGTAAAATTTCATAATATGTTAAAATATCAAATTGATAAATATAATAAGAGACATGCCAAGGATCATTAATCCTAAAAATACTTCATGCAAGGAGTGTTAGATGAGAAAGAAGACTAGGAAGAAACACAAGATAAAGAAGTTTTCCAATAAAAAACCATTAGAGCTATTCTATACTAGTCTCTATGAACCTAGTAGGACACAAGAAATCAATATAGAAAGGTGCTATATTATATACTTATTGATGATTGTTTTGGGATAATATTTTGTAACTTTCTTAAGAGAAAAAAAGAAGCTCTATATAAATTTAAATTTTTAAAATATTTGGCTGAGAGAAAAATAGATGATAGGATAAATTTCTCAAGGTGTTATAGAGAAGTTGAATTTAGTTCAAATGATCTTAAGAAATCTCCAATGAAGTATATGTTGTGAGATTTACGCTACTACACATATTTTACTATATTATCTAAAATGTTGTATTTGGATAACTTTAAATGATGCTACTAAAAAAAGGATATGTGCTATGCTCCCTCTCAGCCATATGGTTTTTAAAATATTAGTTTTAATGGTTCATAGGAAACCCATCAAGTTTTAATTTATTTTTACAATGGGAAACTTGATGATAATCTTGATTAATAATCCTTTTTATTGAAAAATTTCCTAAAATTGATCGAGGGTTACTATCCATGATGATTTCATGTCATTTTACCCTAATTTTAATTTATTTAAATTTAAAACAAATGTCACACATAGATAATGATTTTTTCCCAATTATCTCCAATTTAGTGATCCATTATATTTCCAATGTTATCTTTACAAGAAAAATGATAATTGGCAATTAAGGTCAATCTTATTCAAAGGTAAATATTTTACTATGTAATATTCCAAATAATTTAGAATACATATGTTCATGGTTAATCTATCTCTACAATCATACATACAATAATATACATTAATTTATTAAGATACTTGTAGCTAAATTATTAACATTGAAGTTATTAGTTGTTCACAAATTTTTCAAAATATGTTTATTTTCTTCTTCATAAAATATATCATCTTTAGAGTTTCTATGACACTAATTCTAGAAGCATGAAATTTATTTATTTTTGTAGAGGATCTCTTATTTGATAACCTATTCCATAATATAGAACCCTAAACAAATGTTAAACATGTAAAAGTTAGATAAAATCAAAAGTAAAGGACCACACAAAAGAATTGGCAATCCATATAGACAAGATATGAATCTGAGACAACAACTCCTGAAGAGGGCCCAACTCTGAATTAATATTTGACAGATTTAGCCAATTAGGTTATGTATATGATTTTCTACCTTACAACCAAACTTCTGAATGTAAACATTCTTAAACTAACCAACCCAAATAGATGAGCAAAGTGGGTAACCAACAATCCACGAATCATACCAAAGAGGATCTTTCTCCCATCCGCTAGAGACCTCTTGATCCCACAAGAGATAATAGCTTTTGGGCTTGATATGAAATTCTAAAATACCAAGAATGAGTTCATAGGCCCTCTGTCACCAAGAAAGCCCCTAAAGTGATAATAGGTTGACAAGTATTTAGATGGGAAATATTTTTTCTTTTTAAACAAAAGTGGCCTAGCCACTATATATATTTATTAATAAAAACTTGTTCAAGAGCTCATCCGAGAAAGAACCAGTAAGAAAACCCAGAATCCTTGCTCAAATAGAGTAATTACAATAAAAGACAAGTTCATTATCCAAATGTACAAAAGTTGCATAGTGCCATATTAAGACTTATTGGCCGGTATTGCTCATCGGTACTGGTAGTTAGTTATATCTGCTAGTCGATACCACATGTCGGTTATGCCGGTTGAACCGTCGATGATCGATAGCCCTGTTTGTCAGGTTTTTTAATTGGTGTCAGTTCTGGTTGTCGTCGGTGGTGGATCTAGTCATCACCAGTGTCAGTTCTAACCGTCGTCGGTGTCAGAGCCGGTCATCGTCGGGAAACATTAGCACTGATATGGGTACCAGAAGTCATACTGGCCATCTCATAAACACCCCCAAAAATGGTGACCACGTCGGTGTCGGGACTAGTCATCACCGGGGAACATTAGCACCGATATGAATGTCTCAAGTCACGGTACCCGACCCATGTAATCATTCCACATTTGAAGTATTTGCAGCTCCTAAGTTGACCAAAATATGCCCAGAGGCCAAAAAAGGATTTACAAAAAGATATTAGCTGAATATATGTCAAAAATGATTTAGAATATCTCTTTACAACCCGCCTGTATGGCATTAATCCTCCATGGTAGCTGGATCTTTAAAACTATTATCCTATTCATTCTTATCTTTAAAACTCCTCCATAGTTGTTTAGCCAAGGGAGCCCTACTAAATACCTTACTTTTTTGAATGGCCAATACTCCTTGGTTTTTGCATAGACACACTTGGTCCTTGACAATCAAATGTATTTTTTGTTTAGATTCCAGGCCAATCCACAAAAAATTCTTTGAATCTGCTCCATTATAACCAAATATTTATTGGGTACATTGAACAAAATCATAACATACATGAGTAAATTCTAGAAAGAGGACTTAATCAACTATAATTTACCTTTTTGGCTCAATAAATCCCCTTTCCAACCAGCTAGGTTTGATATAATTATATCAATGAGATTTGACCATAGAGAATCTATGACTAGATTTGAATAGAGAAGAAGCCCTAGGTAAATAGAGAGAAGCTCTACAATACAGAAACCAAACATATATGCAATTCTATGTGTCCTCTTGATCGGTTTGTTGAGGAAGAACAATGAAACTTCACGTAAGCTGGTCATTTGAATCGAAGCACGTTCATACAGATCTAAATCATCTTTAAGAGTCTTTGCTTTTGAGATAGAGTTGTCTCCCACAAGGATTATAACATCAATAAATTGTTGATGAGAACAAACATAGCCACTATTGGACGGAGATAGCCCTTTCAACCTAACTACCCTCACTTGCTTTGAAATGAATCTTCCCAAGTTCTCATCCATAAAAAAAAAAGGGAACAAGAAAATTGGATCCCCTTGTCTATACCCCAAAAACTGGGCAAAAAACTAGTAAAACTCGCTATTTAACTTAGCTATCAATAAATGTTGAACTAATTGTTTGTTTTTACCTTTGATTATACATTAGTTGTGTTTGTTGTGAAAAAGCTTCTAATTTTATAAAAAGACTTTTAGATTTTTTTTTCTATATATTTATATGTAACTATTTTGATAAATAAAAGAAACATTGAATTCTTAATTTCTTTTATTTAATTCCATTATTGTATTCTTTGTTTTTCCTATAATATAGTTTATTTGATTACATCCGTACAGATAGTCTTCACAAAAAGTGGATTCCATATGAATACCACCTCATTGACATTACACTATCTAAATCCCCACTTGGAAAATAGAGATAATACAATCAACATACAAATAGTTTAATGTATTCTTTCATTTAGAATCAAATGACAAGGAAGGTGTCATATCCACACATTCTGATTGAGTTTCAGTCCCCAAAATCGAGTCATAAACAATTCGCACATTATTAAAAATAAAATACATTGTTTAACTTTCAACTGTCTAATTAACAAAAAAACAATAAACACATCATAATCTAACATACAGATCATAATACTAGACTAGAAGAAAGAGTGCAATATCAACGCCACGACATTGACATTATATTTACCTACAGCTGGCTGATGCATTTAGTCTTTTTGTTCATGATGAACCATTGCCCACGTTATCTATATTATCTATAGCGTGTATCCGCTCATTAATTTTACTATTTCAGATAATTCTCTGTTCAGCAATCTTTTAAAACATCATAATCGCATGGTTATAGCGAAATCAGAGACTGCGGCGCATACCTTTTTAGTGGCTATAATTTCCCTGAATATGCTTTTTCGATCATGCTAAACCTGATATATCGAACCGTAACCTATTCGGATCGGGATTACATACAAATTCCTTTCGCCTTTGATATTGTACAAAAATAACTGAGGACTCTCTAAAATAATAATATTAAATGAAGAGCCCTCTAAGAGATGAGGATGAGATGCATAGGATGTGACTATCTTTCAATTTTTATTTTTTTAAATCTAGCAAACATAATGAAATTTTATGGATAACATACAAACCCCTTTCGCATTTGATATTGTACAAAAATAATTTAGGACTCTCTAATATAATAATATTAAACGAAGAGCCTTCTAAGAGATGAGAATGAGATGCTTTCAAATATTTTCTTAAATGTAGCAAAAATGAAATAAGGAAATTTTATGAAAATTTCAACATTTGATCTTTATAATATGCATCTCATGTATTATAAATTCATAAAAAAAAATATTAAAAAGATAATATGTTTTCAACAGTTGTAAATATTTCTTTCTCTTTGTCATTCAATACATTCTATATGACAATCAGCAAGCACCATGTACATATGCTCAAAAATTGTCACTGTATACTTATATGTTTGTTTAATATTTAACATTAATAAATGAGTCAAAATTCAAGACTTACCAAAATATTTTAAATGCAATTTTAAGTTATTCGAAAATGATCTCCTTGTTTAAAGTATATGAATAGGTGACCATAAAGGAGGTTTATTTTCAAACATTAATTATGTACACCTGATATTTTTTTAAGAGAAGACAATTATTAAACTAGGCAATAAATGGTAAAGGAAATGTAAAGTAATGAGATATAAATAGACAATTGTAACTGTAAACGATTGTTAAAATTATTTTATTTTATTTTTAAATTTTATATAATAAAAGGTTTTTTTTCATATATGTTATGCTTCATAATTGAATTTGGCTTTTCATGTCAAATGAAAAGTGTTTAGATTAGAAGAGACTTGTTTGACATTTCTAGAAAATCATACGACTATGTCATCATATTAGTCATGTGATACTTTGTTAGCATTTATATGCATCATTTTTTAAACATCTTTGTACTTTCCTTCATACAAATACATTTAACATTTAAATATGGCTGGATTTAAAACTACACTATTTAGAATAAAGAATTACAACACTATTTCATGGCTCACCGTCATTCATTGATCATTGAATATATATAAACCACATAGTTAGGAAAACTCCTTAGGTACAATGATGCAACATAACATCTATTTATGTTGAAATTGATTCAAATGTTGTAATAATTATTAATTAATCTAAATAAAATTTTGATCATTATGAATGGTCGTGGATGTTAGAGTATTGTAATATAGATTATTATTTTTTAAAAATTGTAAAATCCAAAATCACTAGTCATGGGATAACCGATTTTTCGGCTTTGAATATAATTAAGTTGATGTAACCTTGATATATTAAAGAGATAGATGAATAATTAATGTTTAATATAGACTAGATTATAAAAATGTCTAATAGTAATATATCCTTACCATAGCGATATGTGTGTTTAATTTACATTATTTATTCTTATAGGAAAAAAATTTTATGAAACCATTTCTATTTGTCGCATGTAATTAAAAACTCGCTATCACTCTTTTTAGAAAGAAAATAGATGTTCATCCAATGTTAAAATTTCCCCACCTTAGTATGATAATGAAGTAACAAAAATATTTAGTGATACTTATAGAATTCAAGACCATTATAGATATTAGTGCATACCTTCTCCTAATCGGAATGTGTGCGTGTTTGCCCACCACAACTAAATGGAAAAATATATTTTATTTTTAAAAAATTTATACAATATTTAAAAAATTACTTATTCAGAAGGTTTTTCTAGCTTAAATCCATTGAAAGTGTCCTTTGTGAAGACCTCTTCAAAGAAAAGTCAGTTTACATATTCACTACTATGATTGTATGTGAACTATGTAGATATTTATTAGCTTTGAATTTAAACTATTCAACTTTTATACTATAAAAATTTAAGGAACATTAATTTGATATTTATTCACATTGAACATTGAAACTTAAAATTTCAAGTTCACAAGTTATTTCTTATTGAAAATTTATTTTTAATCCATATTAAAGAAAAGTATGATTTCTCCACCAATTTCTAATTAATTAGAAATTGGTGGAGAAATCATACTTTTCTTTAATATGGATTAAAAATAAATTTTCCATAAGAAATAACTTGTGCACTTGAAATTTTAAGTTTCAATGTTCAATGTGAATAAATATCAAATTAATGTTCCTTAATTTTTTATAGTATAAAAGTTGAATAGTTTAAATTCAAAGCTAATAAATATCTACATAGTTCACATACAATCATAGTAGTGAATATGTAAACTGACTTTTCTTTGAAGAGGTCTTCACAAAGGACACTTTCAACATATTTAAGCTAGAAAAACCTTCCGAATAAGTAATTTTTTAAATATTGTATAAATTTTTTAAAAATAAAATATATTTTTCCATTTAGTTGTGGTAGACAAACACACACACATGCCGATTAGGAGAAGGTATGCACTAATATCTATAATGGTCTTGAATTCTATAAGTATCACTAAATATTTTTATTACTTCATTATCATACTAAGGTGGGAAAATTTTAACATTGGATGAACATCTATTTTCTTTCTAAAAAGAGTGATAGTGAGTTTTTAATTACATGTGAAAAATAGAAATGGTTTCATAAAAAAACATTTCCTATAAGAATAAATAATGTAAATTAAACACACATATCACTATGGTAAGGATATATTACTATTAGAGCATTTTTATAATCTAGTCTATATTAAACATTAATTATTCATCTATCTATTTAATAGATCAAGGTTGCATAAAATTATTTACATTCAAAGCCAAAAAATCGGTATCCCATAACTAATGATTTTGGATTTTACAATTTTTTAAAAATAATAATCTATGTTACAATACTCTAACATCCATGACCATTCACAATGATCAAAATTTTATTTAGATTAATTAATAATTATTACAACATTTGAATCAATTTCAACATAAATAGATATTATGTTGCATCATTGTACCTAAGGAATTTTCCTAATTATGTGTTTTATATATATTCAATGATCAATGGATGATGGCGAGCCACAAAAAGTAGTGTTGTAATTCTTTATTCTAAATAGTGTAGTTTTAAATCCAACCCTATTTAAATTATATAATAAACCACAATTATTTCTCCACCAATTTTAGGAGAGATGTGGATGATGGAGTAATATTAGCCAATATTAGTTTTTCTTTTAGTCATATTATAGTTCTTTTTCATGGAAACTAGTATTTCGTATATTTAATTAACATTATTATTATTTTTGTTGAAGCATGTTAGTAGTGTATGAGTTTTTGCATCACCATTTTATATTTTTTTCTATTTGAATATATATTTATTATAATTTAAAAATTATATTTAATGATTACAATTTGTATAGATTAGAATTTAATCCAAAGTGAACATTTGAATTATATAGTGATCGTGAATTCTTTCTAATAACATTTGAACTAGATTTTTAAAGTCATTTCTCAAAGGTAGTTTTAGGTTATCGACAAAATATCACATGCTTGTCACTTATATTATTCTTGAATACTTTGTTCAATACATTTATAGATTATACATCATATCATATATTTGTTTCTATAAAAATATACCTAATATGGATCAATAGTAAGAAGAAAACTTACATATGTAGTAAAATTTAATAATCATTCTTAAATATAATAAGAATTAAGAATGATTATTAGTAGTATAATTATCCATGATTAACCTATCCTAGCTCTTCATTTTTCTCTTGAGAATTCTAAGAATAAAAACCTTAATTTTTTATTTGCATTTTGATGAGTTCAATATACTATTTCCATCGTAATATTCTTTCCATACAAAGTTTATGATAGTTTTCATATTAATAAATCTAGATCATAATCTAGATGTAATAAAGTAGAGTTAGGGTGTACTCTCTTCCAATTAAATTTAGGAGAATAAAATTTGTTGGAGGTATACATTTTTTATTTATTTACATTATCTTTTAATATTACTCTTTCATTGTTTTTTCATATCTTTTTGTTTAAATACAGAAAAAAGCTCAAACCCCTATTATAATATTTGTTGCTGAGATTTTATGGGATATTTTGTTGCATTTTTTTTTTGTCTCAGGATGTCTAAGAGTTTTTCAATTCTTTTATTATGCAATATCTCTCCCTTGTAGCTTATATTAATATCTCTATTCCATGTATTGTTATACATATTACATAGACAAATGTCCTCATTTCTTAAATTAGTATCTTTAATCCCTAAATCATCACTTTTATTCTTCATAGTTATTTTTGGTCATCTAGGGCTTTACAAGGTTACTATAGCCTCTTATGTCTTGGTTTTTCATGTTCTTATCTATCTAACAATTTTACAAGTGATTTACTCAAGTTGCAATAATTAGGGCTTCATACGATTTCTAGGTTTTCTAAATCCTAGAATTCCTTTAAGTCTTTTTCTACTAAACTAATGTTTGGAATGATATTGTAATTTTTTTGGTGTTTTTGGCTAACACATACTATCACGGTACACTTTTTTTTATCTAGTTTATTTAAATTTTATATGTTTTCTAATCAAACAATACTTTTGGGTTAAATAATAGTTCTTGTAAATTGCTCATAGCTATATTTTTCCCATTTTTGTTTACTATTTTTTTTTTGTGTTTTGGTATCTATTTATAGTATACTTTCATTTGTGTAACATTCTAGGGTGCCTATTTTAAGTCATGGTACCTACATTAAACCCTAAGGTCCATATGTATGATTCAATAGTTCACAATCCCTATTTAGTTGATGAACACCTCTATTTGAGTGTGGGGTGTAGTTTTAGCATTTTACAAAACTTATGTTGCTCTATGGGATTCCTATATCTAATTTTTGGGTGCTTATCTTTGCCAATTTAGTAGCTTTGATTGGTTTTCCACCCTTTTATATTCTATAAGTGTTATCTTGTACTAATTTAGATTCTAGTAAACTAATGAAGTGTTATGATCATGGTAGACAATGTTGCCACTTTGAGTGCACAAAAAATAACACACAAACTTGATTAACCTTAGGAATACGATAAAGTTTTCTACATGCCTTCACATAGAAAATTTGTGTAAGCCTTTCCACCTTATAATATTTAAAGTCAAGTCAAAGAGTGCACATTTGTATTTTTTAATATCTTTCTACAAACCAACAAAAATTGTCAAACTGTCAATTATCAACTTTGTCTTATGATTTGGAACACTTGACTAAACATGTGGCACACTTGTTTGATGCTTTGGTACTTATGATTGATGGTGAGATATCTATGGTAAATTCATAGATGTTAATTATCATCTCATCTTATGCTTCCCTTGCATAACCTTGTAGAACCCCTATTGAATTTTATGGCACACCTATCCATTTTTTTTATAATATTGTCTCATCTCATGCCACCGTAATCTAACATCATCATACCTTTATTTAAAATTTTCACATTCTCACACTATCCAATAGTTTTATACAAATTTTGACCTAAATAATTTAATGAATAGCCTCCCTTGAAATCCTTAATTCTTGCAAACATGAAATAGCCCAAGAGAAACCATTAAATATGATCATCCTATGCAAACTATAAACCATTCCAATCATTCAAAACTTCCATCATTCATTAACCTTATCCTATATTCTTATACAAGCATCATTATCATTGTTAGACATAGAATAATCATAAAAAATCACACTTAAAGATCTATCCTCATTGGTACAACCTATATTCTAGTACAAATCCATCTCCACGTCAAATGATATATTAAATTTGTCGAGAGTAGAATTCATATCCTTACTTCTTTTTATCGATTAACTTCTATACATACTACATAAGGACTTGCCTATCTTCACTTTTATATTGATCTCACTCTTTTACCTTATGGATTCACTTAGCTTGAGACTTGTATAATCATAAGTTAGTTTCCAAAAGCACCATCCAATATTTCCTACGAACATCTATATCCTAAGTACGAATTTAATTCTCTTAATAGTCTAGATGATTACTTTATTTTCCATGGTATTTCCAAGTTGTATACATTATCTCTTTAGTTTTCCCATATAATTATTGTTGCCTTACACTCACACCCCTCTTTGCATCGTAGAAAAAGTAGAACCCCTTTGTGTTTTAAGGAAGATTATATCCACACACCTAAATTCATACAAAACATGCAATATTATGAGTAATAAAATAGTGCTAATAGTGCGACGTTAAAATAGAGGTGATAGGAGATGAAGAAAATGGATGACTTCCAGTGCAAGAAAACTAGAGATTTATGGGATCAACCTTATGGCCCTCAAAGAGCACTAGGAAAAGGGCATGTACAAATAGAAAGAATGGAAGGACTAAGATCAAGGAAGGGAATGGTTGGAACCTTGGCCTAAATAAACAACAACAAAATTTCAAATGGCTACCTAGGCCTGCTCTCCAATCACAAGAAACAGATTTTAGACAGAGCCAACAATAATGTTTGGAAAGCTCTTGGAAACTTTGAATGCCATTGAATAGGTGGAGATCTCCTCCTCTCAATCTGAAATCCATTCCAATATTCCCAACCACCAGAGCAGGAAGACCATTTAACCCTCTATTGCCAAAGAAGGCCTGGTCCACTCTGCGTTGGGACATTCACAAAAGAAGATTGGAAATTTCTAGGAATAATAAGTTTAAGATGGAAAATGGAGCAGTAAAAAAATACCACAAACCTCAGATGCATCTTAATTTGTGGAATCCAACTGGGAATTCATCTTTAAGGATAGAAATTTCCTCTCAAATCATTAATATGAGATGGAGACTTGTCAACAGTACACAAGAAAATGCAAGGCATTCCCAACAGGATCTTGCCATCCGGGCTAATATAGGACAAACTATGGATAGATCTGCAAGCTTGATGAAGATCACTAAGTCAACATCTACGCATGGTCATCATTTTCCGAGCCTAGAGGATGTCACCATCACCTTTCCGTTTGATTTTTTGGCTCAAAGAAGTCACCTTCTGAGTCATCAGGCCTTCATATGCAAATTTTGGAATATAAAGCTCCTTCTCCCATAGGTTTCCACTTGGGCCTATTCTCATTGGAGCAATATTCTCAAAATAGAAGTCATCAATGATGAATTTGGGTACTTGTTGGTCATCTTCAAGGATAAACATAGCAGAGATATTACTTTCAAGGTTAAAACATGGTTCTCTAATAACCAAGGGATCCATATGCAACATTGTACTTCTAACTTTGTCAGCTCTACAAATTTAGTTAAGTTCATTCCAATGTTGATTAGCTTAAACAATATCCCGGTTGAATACAAAGATTTAGAAAACCTACAAATTATAGTGAATAAATTGGGCATATATGTCAAACATAAGCATGGTTGTAATTCAGCCTCAACCTTTCTATGTCTTCTTATGAATCTATCAAAAGAGCTGCCAAGATCCTTAAAGATTATCTCAAAATATGGTACATGGATACAACCTATTTCATATGATATGGAACAAATTTCTGCTGAAGAAGGGATAACTCTTGAGAGGTGTTTTATGAACAACAACTTAGCTTGGGATCCCCATGTGAATATCTTGCCCCTCGGGATGACCGATTGCAATTGGTCTCCTCTGGAACAATACTGCACAAAGATAGAGATTTATTCCCAGAAGTTGGAATTTGGGATTGTTCTGATGGTACTTTGAAAGAATCAGAGGAAGAAACTCATAAGAATGCCTTGGAACCCTTTCTTCAGTTCCATTTATGGAGAATCCAAGAGTGGATGACTCATAATGGAATATCATCACCTCGCCTCTTGACTTTGGAAAATAGAAAATCTGAAAGTTAAATCTGGTAGGGGAAAAAATTGTTTGTGCTAGATGGTGGGGAAGGTAATAGCGGCTCTCTCCAAAAGACACAATTGATGAAATTATATACTACAAAGCCTCTATTATCCATTCAAAGAATTTTGAAGTGGGGGTCAACATTTACAGATGTGGACAACAAATCTAAGAACACTGGACCTTTTATTAATCAGATGATGACCGATTAACTTTTTTTGAACTAGTTCAGAGAAGTCCAAGAGGAAATGATATCTCAAAAAGTGGATCAAGTAGTGGCAGAAAAGGATACCCCAGTGGTCTGGGGTGACAACATTGGTTTTCTGAAAGAGGATATAGAAAAATCTCCCTTGGTCAACTCCGACATGGATGCTACTCCTTCCTCATCTCCTATGGAAATGTTGGAGGATGATATTCTAAAGACCAAGGTCAAGGACTTATGTAATTCTGTGAAGGCTCAGAGGAGCTCTAAATCTAACAAAGACAAGCAATAAAACATTCAAGATATTAGAAATGAGGGCAGCGCTTCCTCTCCATTGGATTTTTCTCCTGATTTAGGTCTCCCCATTCAGAGCATGGGGTCTAGGAAATCATCAAGACTTAGAGATAAATAATTAAGAGAATTGAAAGGAGAGATTATTGACTTCATCAAGCTTACTGATTCAGAAAAGAAGTCCAGAGGCAGACCCAAAATTAGGGGAGGGATTATACCATTGTCACCGGTCTCCAAAAAAGCAAAGGAGAAGAAATTTGGGAAGAAAAGGGCCCCTCACACAGTTTTGGAAAGGTAGGAAAGGTAAAGGAGTCATATTTAGTAGATAAAGGTAGTCAATCCCCCATCTCTCCCACAATAAAAGTGATCTATGATATTTTTGGTGGTATTCAACATGATAATTTGGGTAGGGACAGTAATTCCTTTTCCTTTGTTGAAAGACTTCTAGAAGCAAATTATGTTGAAGAGGAAGATAAATGGAGCAATATTGAAGGATTGGTCTATTACAAGGATAAATCCATATTGGTTTCTCATGAAGTACATGGGGTAGACAAGGATTTAGGTGGAGTTTCTTCTATAGAGATGGATACCTATGTTCCTCCTCCAATTATTGGTCTTCAAAAATCTTATACCAATATTGGAACTTCAGATTGTGTGACATCAAAAAAGAAGAACAAAGACAAAAAATCCATGGTTTTGCTAAGATTGGAGGATGGTGAGGATCCAGAACAAGCCAAAATTATTGACTACTTTAATGTAGGGAAGAGGAAGTTCCTTCCCAAGTCAAAATGAAAGTCCTCTCTTGGAATATTAGGGGTCTCAATGATGCTAACAAGCAGTGAATAGTTAAATGCTACATCCTTCTGGCCAAACCAAATTTAGTTCTTCTACAGGAAATGAAAATGAATACAGACCAACTCTCCTCCTTTGCCAAAACACATGGAGATTGGTCTATGGAGGGATTCGATGTTGTGGGATCTTTTGGAGGTATTGCGATACTATGTAATCCAAGGAACATAAGATTTATTAGCAAAGGTAAAAGCCAGAATTGGATGGGTGGGGAAGTTTGGAGTCTAGCATTTGATCTATAATTTTACATAGTGAATGTTTATGGACCGAATTTGAATAGGAGAAAAAAGGAAGTTTGGATTGAAATGAGTGCACATTTTATGGAACATTTTAACAAAAATATAGTAATTGGAGGGGATTTTAACGCCATTTTTCACCCCTCAAATAAATTGGGTGGTTCAAATTGGTAGTCCCAATCTCAATCTAACTTCAAAGAGTGGCTTCAAATAGAAATGTTGATGGAAATTGAGCTGGAGAACAGTAAATTCACCTGGAACAACAAAAGGCTAGGCCCAAGAAACATAGCTCAAAAGTTGGATATATTCTTCTTCAAAGGAAGTATTACTCTATTTCCTTTTCATCTGAAATCTTCTATCTCTCCAACCTCGAGATCAGATCATTTACCCATCCAATTGGAAATCCTTGGAGAGCACAAACCAGCACAATGCCCCTTCAAATTTCAAAACATGTGGATGAAAGATGACAATTTTTTGAGTCTAATTGAAGAATGGTGACAGGAATTCAGAATCAAAGGTTCTAAGTTGTTATGCTTTGTGTCAAAATTGAAATACATTAAACAAAATTTACTCTCTTGGAAAAAAACTAATTTCAAAAACATTTTTGAAACCATGGTGGATGTGGAAGGCAAGATCAAGGATCTCAATGATACTATTATGCAATTGGGGATGAACAAGGAGAGATATGATCTAGAAAAGGATCTCCTCGGGGCTTAGGAAGACATCTTAACCAAGGAAGAAACCTTTTGGAAACAAAAATTGAGAGATAATTGGCTAGAGGCAGGGGACAAAAACACTAAATTTTTTCGCAATAGAACTAAACAAAGGTGTAACATTAATAGGATCCACCAAATCAACATGGAGAATGACACTCTCATATAGGACCAGATTGAGATTCAAAAGGCCATTGTCAACTTCTACTCAAAATTATTAAATCATTATGATGTCTCCCATCTTGCATAAGTGGAGAATTTGCTTAGGGACATTCCAAAACTCATCTCAGAAGCAGATAATTCTTTTCTCTCTACTAAATTATCTGGTGAGGAATACTGGGAACCCTCTCTCAAATGGCCCTAGATAAATCTGCTGGACCTGATGGATTCCCTCCTTATTTCTTTCTGCAATGCTGGGACATCTTTGGAAAGGAACTCACTAAGGCCTTGGAAGGAGGTCGTGCTTCAGGTAGATTGTTAACCAAAATAAATAACCCTTTTATAGCCTTATTTCCTAAGAAAGAAAATTCCCATTGCATGGATGAATTCGAACCTATTTATTTATGTAATACCTTATATAAAATCCTATCTAAAGCTCTAGCTAATAGGCTAAAAGTATTCTTGTGTAAGATTATTCAAGAGGAAGAAACATGGTTTGTTCCAAGTAGATCAATCCTTGATGGTATCATTATTGCACAAGAAACTATTCACTCAATTCAATGTAATAAAAATCCTAATATGATTATCAAACTAGACATCAAGAAGGCCTATGACAAAGTCAATTGGAGATTCCTTTCAAAATGTATAGAGATATTTGGTTTCTCAAAATCCTAGATAAATCTCATTCATTACTTTATCTCAACTCCAAAATTTTCAATTTAGGTAAATGGTTTCCCTGTTGGCTTTTTTGAATGATATACTGGGATCAGGCAAGGTGATCCCCTCTCCCCCTTCCTATTCATCATCATGGCAGAAGCCTTTGGCTGTAGATTAATTATTCTTCAAAGTCAAGGTGCCATACAGGGGGTGGAAATTACTTCTCTGGTCTAGGCTATTACTCATCAGCAATTCGCGGATGATATCCTCCTTTTTGGAAAAGGAAACTTCAGAGAGGCTATAATGTTGAAGAAAACATTAGATAAGTATGCTCTAGCCTCGGGCCAAGTGGCCAATAAAGGAAAAAAAACTATTTTCTTTATAAAAACTAGAAAGAAAACCCAATAGAATATAAGGAAAATATTCAAATATAAGATTGGATCCTTCCCATACATTTACCGAGCTATTGATAAAGTTCTAAGAAATGAATATGCATGGAAATTGGTTGGAGAGACATTACACAAAAATATGGATTATTGGAAAGAAAAATGGGTTTCATGGGCTGGGAGGGTGGTTCTCATTAAAGAAACTCTCGCAGCTTTCCCCATTTACCTCTTGTCTTATCTCTCCCTCCCATCAGGTAGCTACCTGGACATTGTTAAAAGATTGAGGAATTTTTTTTGGCAAGGAGAAAACACCAAGAGAAAATTCACTTTGATATCATGGGACAAGATCTATAATCCAGTGGTGGAAGGTGGCACTAGAATTCAAAATCTGCAGTGGCAAAACTAGGCTCTACGAGCAAAACTATACTAAAAAATATTAAACAAAAAGAATATCAAGTGGGTCAGAATTCTTAGAGGAAAATATTTTAATAATTTGGAGGATGAATGGGTAATTACAACCTCCAATCTTCCTCAAAGTTCCTAAATTTGGAACTTTATTTGTAAGTCAAAAGGATTAATTGAAGACAATCTATCATAGAATATCGAAGATAGTTCAATTGATGGTTCAATTGCCATATTTTGGGATGACTCATGGGAAGGTATCCCTAGCATTAATCAATTCCTAGGTCCCAGAAACATCACCAATATTTGCATTCAAAATTGGGGCCCTCTGGTGAAAGACTACATTTCTCAAGGACCTTAGAGCTTGATTGATGGAAATTGGCAGTGGAAACAATTCGACCAGCTCAACCCGGATTCAATTGAACTTAAAAAAGTGAAAAAGATTTTAGAAAATAGATCCTTCATTATTAAAAAAGGGAAAGATAATGTTATATGGAATGGCTCCAAAATAGGTGATTATAAGGCAAAGACAGGATATAGTATCCTCTCAGAAAAATCATCCCACAAACAACCCCAATTCTTTCAGCAGCTTTGTTGGAATAAAGTTTCTCTCCCAAAAGTAGGCATATTCTCCTGGGTAGCAATCCAAAGGAAAATCCTTACTACTAATTGTTTTAAGAAGATGGGATTTCATGGACCATCCAAATGTGTCCTCTATTTTAATAATGAAGAGGACATGAATCACCTATTACTTTCGTGCCCCCTTTCCTTGGAGTGTTGGAAATGGTTATGTGCAAAGTTGGACTGGTCCTCTGCCCTCCCAAATGATATTCTATCACTCTTTTCCTCTTGGCCTCAATTATACATAGACAATATTTGTGGTAACTTATGGATAATCACTCCTTCCATTCTGATTTGGGAAATCTGGAAAGAAAGGCACAGGAGAATGTTTCAAGAGACTTCAATGTATTATCCCTGTATTCTCAATCAGATTGAAGCTTTAGTAGTGGAAGTTATGAATTCCAGAATTCAAATACAAAGTTGTTGAAACAAGTTTTACACAAGTTGGGATGATCTCATGATCAAAAAATGGTTAGGGTTAAAGACTCCTTCAAAAATTGACATTGGTGTGAAAGAAAATGCTATTCTTAGAGAAAATTGCAAATGAAACCCTCCTCCTATAGGCTAGCATAAACTAAATTTAAATGGTGCCTCCAAGGGGAATCCTACCCCTTCTGGTGTAGGGTGCATCATTCACTCTTGTGATAGATCTGTTATTACCAAAATGGAAAAAAACCTTGGAAAATTACACTTGTAATGTGGTAGAATTCAAAGCTCTTCTTCTAGGACTCTCATTGGCATGGAATCTAGGCATTAGAAAACTAGAAATTGAAGGGGACTTTATGATATCCATAAACTCTATAAGAACAGGGGGCTCCCCAAACTGGAAATTGTAGGCCATTCTAGAGGTTATTTCAAATTTAATAAAAAAATTTGAATCCACAATGGCTAACCACATTTACCGGGAAGGAAATACTTTGGCTGATGGTTTAGAAAATAATGCAACTTTAGGGGAGTACATTCAATTTCATTCTTAATGAGTCATAAAAATGTCACTTCACCATCGGTGTTGTGGAGGTCTAATCTGGACAGATCTTCAAGTGGATGCGTAATACAGCTCATTCAAGTCCCATCGACATTAATTCCTAATGCACAACAGACATATTGGTTTTCCAGGAGATGATTTTTGTGTATGACAATGCCAACTGATCATATTCTTGTAGAGAATTTGCATTTACTATACATCCCATCACCCGAGAAAGCTTGTCCTCGAGCTTATAAGATTTTAAAATCTACCACTTCCTTTTTTGGAAAAATGACATCTCTCTCTTTGAACCATTTGTAGTACATCTCGATGGAGATTGTTTAGATCCTCTCAGGATGGGTACAACACTCTGCAGGCTTGTATCGAGCCATGACATTTGAAGTGAGATACACTCGTTCTTTCTCTATCAGCGCATTAAAGATTTAAAGTTTTATAAAACCATCTCTCTACTAGATGATTACTTCACTCCCTTTACCTACGACTGAAGTTATAGGCTGCTCTCTTTCCCTTGGACATTGAGTTGCATTTTTTCAGTTTCAGGTATGGACACCCCAATCAAGTTACGTTCGAATCTGGATCAAATCTCATTTGATACTCCCATAACTTCCAATCACATCAGGGAAGTTTGCAACTTTCAACATCCTTTGGTCATACATGAAATTCAAAAGGTGTTAGGGTACAACTTCCTTTGCACCAACCATAGATATAGAGTCATTTTTGACATCTTCTATAGCTTTCTTGCCAACATCTTAGTTGCTGGGGACTCCAAAAATCTTGTTGAAGACCTCTGTGATCGTCTCTTCTTAGGAAACTTCATAGTGGGCCTCCACAATGTAGTGATGCACATCAACGTCAATCTCAGCACCCCATTTCCATGGGATTTGGGAACAGTTATGTCTGCGGGGCAACCATTTTCTGGTTTTGCGATGGGACAAAGAAGGAACATTTATGCTAGTCCTCTGAGGAATCTTTTCATTCTCTCTAGTTGGGAGTGGGAATACCACCAGTTTCACAAGAGCATGATGGAAAAGGAATAAACTACCTTTCCAAATTCTTGGGAATTACAGAGGGATTGAACAGACCTTATGGAGACAACTTGGATGAAAACCTTCCATGGGTTTTTCAATACAAGTATGATGAAAAGTTTGATGGGTTGGGAAGCCTTGAGTCCTCAAATAAAGAGTAAGAAGATGAACAAATGGAGACTAACTCAGAGGAAGATTCAGAGGAAACCCATGATGATGAGGATCTGGACATGGCTACAAACAAGGAAGAAGATATAGAGAAGGTAGACGCTGAACTGGGGGACCCCTCAATCAAGGAAGATCCTAAGGACAATAGTGGCTCCTCAATTTTGATGAGGAGTCCAAAATCAAATTCTGCACCCTCCACAGAGAATGAATCCACACCTCCTTCTAATTGAGATAAGGCCGCCTGGGCTTTTGTGTGTTTTTCCTTTTGGCAAACATTAATACCATTTTTGAGCTTCTGTTTTAAACTCTAGTTTTTAAATTCTCGTTGAGCCTAGGTGCTCGGCTAGGCTCGCAATCCTCTCGGTTGGATTGGGATATGAACCAGATACACTATTTTTCTTGTTGTTTACTATTTTTACTATCTTTCCATTTTCCAAGTTTTAATACAAATCTCTCGGCCTCGGCCCTTAATTGATAAAAAAAAATAGAGGTGATATGACTAATTAAATAGTTCTTAGATTACCATCATAAACAACTGTGTTGAAATATCATTTTCCCACAATAAAGAGGACAAGGAAGTAAATAATTTTACTTCTAAATTTTCCTTTCACACATCTCTCTTAAATCTTTTGTTATCTTATAGCCTTCATAAGGAGCTTATTTTTTTGCAGGATGAAGAGTGTTTTGAGTTATATTAATGCTTTTCTTATTCTGACTCTCTTTCAGTCTTTCTTGTTACCTTTCTTCTCTTTCGCAACATCTTCTATCTTCGTCTCTGTGCATTTTGGAGTTGATTCTCCGATTTCTGAGTCTTTGATATCTAATGTTATGGTCCAATCAAATTAAGTTAAACATGGTGAGATTTCCCTTAGAATGAGGAAATTATTGATGAACCTTAATTTGCAAGATCATAGTCCTGGTATTGGTCATGGCGATCCTCCTTCCAAAACTTCTATAGAGCCTAATAAGGTATTTCTGTTGAACTGAATATTAGGTTTTTGGGTTTTCTTTGACTGAAAATCTATAGTAATTTATTTTATACACTCTGTGATTATGATAGATAGATAAAGAGCACGAATAAATTTGTGTTTTTGACAGTGTGGCAGCTCATGGAGAAGATTCACTATTTATCATTATCTGCAAGTTTTGATATGATCATGAAAATTTTTTGTTAGCCCAAGGTTGTTTTCCTGTGTGTACTGGCCTTTTGATAGTAGCTATTTTCTACTATTCATTTTATTTTTTTCACGTTTGCCTTAAACTTGCAAAAAAAAAAATTGTTAAAAGTTCTTGTTGCTTTCCAAGTGTTTGTCTTAGGACAATATAGAAAAGCTTTTATGCACTACAGATCTTTTGTACGAGGTGTTCGGTTGTAACTTGTGGATTGGGATTTTTCTTAAAAATATATTAGTGGATGGTTTTTAGATTTTTTAAGTTTTAAAGTTGGTGGTTTAATGAGCTTTGTAACATTATTCATTTTGTTGAAATTTAGGGAAGATAGTGATCTTAAAAGGTTTTTAGTTTTAATATCTATAACTATATTTAATTTCCCAAAAGCCATTGTATTTATATTATTTGATTTTAATTTTTAAAAAACAATGTGAAACTTCTTATGATTGACAAGCACACTGTGAATTTTACATTAACTTATTAATTTTTTAGTCTCTAGTCTCACTTGGATTTCACCATCTCAAATATGTAGTTCTAAAAAGGAGCTATTATTATTTAGGTATATATTCCAAATTAATCATGTAAAATATTAATTTTAGCTTCATGAGCTTTATTACTCAATGGCTTTATCATTCGTACATCTATCAAAATTTTACAGAAAATTGTCTATCTATAATCATATATATAATATTCTATTTTAAGTATTTAATATTATGTTTTAAGAAATATTAGCAACATGAAATATGTTTGTATGTTGTTTTCAATTATTATTTTAAAATGATAAAATATTAAGACATAAGAGAGATTTAGTTAGATGTTGTAATATGACATATTTCTAAAGTTTGTTATAGTTTGTATGAAGATTTTGAATAGCTATAATTATGCCAAGAGACGTCTATACATTCACAGCACAGATAATGTTGTAAGGAAAAAAGAACCGGGTCAGTTAAAAATGAATTAATATTTGAAAAGTAAAATTAAAATTAAATATTCTAAATGGAAAATGAATTAATGTTTGAAAGGCTATATTAAAATTAAATATGCCAAAAGGAAAACAAATTAATATTTAAAAATCGAAATTAAAATTAAACATCCTAAATGACATTCACAAATATTAAAAAGACAAATAAAATTAAAAAATGCCAAAATGACATTAAATGGTGCCTATGAACCTCCCAATACTTTCCTAAATTTTTACAATTAAATGTTGTAACCACATTTCCTCATTCAATTATTATTATTATTTTTAAAGAACAAAAACGTCCATATTGATGGGCATTCAATTTTTTTTTTAAAATGGAATGTTAAGAGACATTTTTTGGCAAACAAAGAGCCATAGAGAAAACAAAGATTGTTAGTAATAACTGAGAGGGGGGGGGGGGTGAATCAGTGGCCTCAAATTTTTATCCTTTAATCAATAACCACCAATCATATACATCTAAGATTATTTAGTGCCTACAAGATGCAAGCCATGAAATACTTATAATAATTAGTTGTCTGTCAGTTTACCTTGTCTGTCCTTATCGTCCTTGATTACCGATAAACAGTAAAACTATTTACCGATACTCAGTAAATATGAAGAGTATACCAATAAATCCAAAAATGCATATGTGAAATGTAAAATAGTAAAGTAATAAACCATACACACATAACAAATGGATTTTAACGTGGAAATCCTGTTAAGGGAAAAACCACTGGGACCGGTACGCCAAATTTTCACTCTTCTGAAGTGAACCTTGTTAGGAGCCAACCCTGTTAAAGGTTACAAACACACTGTTAGGTGTGACATTGTTAGAGGATTTTATACATAGAGGTTGTCACTTAGTATCGGGCATCTATTTTCTACCATCCTTGAATCAGCCTCCTTCTTGGACTGTCAATAGGCTTTAGGATAATCTTTCTACCATCCTTGAATCAACCTTCTTCTTAGGTTGTCAATAGGATTTATGAAATTTCCATGCTACTTTCATGAATCAACCTTTTTTCTCACTCCTTGGGATGTACCTCAGTATATAAAAGATGGTTAAGTCCTGCTCTATTAAGAGACTTGATGCTTTAATGGTTAAACTTAAACACTATGACCTATTTCTAATGCAACTTGAATTTAAAATTTTTAGATCTATTTAAGTACATTACCTCTTTGATCAATGTATCAATTCAATTTTTGTGCTCCACACTTTTTTCTCTGTGATGTTGTGCTTCACTGTTCATCGGTGTCTACAGAATTCTTTAGCTCTCCTTTAGCTTGATTGATCAAGACTGTATGAAGTTATCCTTCATCAATTTCTCTTCAGCACCCTCTTTTTATTCACTCCCCTTCCCATGTATGTGATTGTAGATATGAATTATGCTTGTCTCTTATATAGACATGATATTCCCCGTTTCTTGATTTTTCATTCTTGATTCTTAGTGTGTAAAAAAATCCAGCCAATCTGATTTAAAGCTTTAACCTCTGATTTATCTCATAGTTATCTTCTTGCCAACTATAAAAATATTCTTTAAATCAATTACTTAACTCTTGTCGAATAAAAAAAATAAAATAACGAGTTAAGTCTATCCTTAAGCTCTGCTAGGTAGATATTTTGTCATTTTTTAAACTCTCTATTATGTCGGTCAACTCTGTAGTTAGTCATCGGTGACAACTGCCAGTTCCATCAGTGTGACTCCAGTCAGCTTTGGGATCTCTGTCCATCGGGCATCATTGGATTTTTCTCGTTGGGCAACTCTATTTTCAGCTCGTCAGGCATCCTATGATTTTTCTTCATCATGCAACACTGTCTTCTACTCGTCAGGTATTAGTATGAATTTTGTTCTTTGCCTTTACTGATGGTGTGCACTTTGTCGGTGTTGTCTGTCACTTAGTAAATACTTGAATTTTATGCATTGCTGAAAGCATAATCTCTTTTCCATTGATTCTCTAAAGTCTTTGGCATTATGTACATGACCGTATAGATGATATCAAGTTGACATGAATGAAAATACAAACCTTTAACTAATTTAATATCTTGCATCATCTTCAAATTAACATTATAAAACATTCAATCAATTACATGTCATCAATCTCTCCCTTTAGCATTGATGGCAACATACTATATTATCACTATATACTATTTCTAATACAATATGAAATACAATTGTTGAGTTTCATCAAATTACCAAAAACTTTGTTTTGATAACCGATAAAAATGTTTGACCGCCGGTAAGCTCTATTTTAGCTTAGATTTGATTCTTGCATCTTTCTATGTTTCTTTTTCTAATATTTTTCATCCTTCTATTGTGTCAATATCTCTCTTTTGACTATTCTTCTTCTTTTATTTCTTTGTCCTTTGTAAGAAACTCTCCCTTTGTATATGATTCCTTCATACAAATTCTCTCACTATGGATATGATCTGTCCCTGTTTGGAGTAATCTGATAATGAATAATTTCTTGTGATAATATGGATACATTATCTCCCTTTGACAACAATGCCAAACAAATATTTTACAAATATCTGACATTCATGTCAAACAATTATTTTCTTCTATCCATAATATATTCATTGAATTTCCTTTATCCATCAGTAATACAACAATATGATCTAGTCCTCAGTTCTGATATATACCTTTCTGTATGTAGATGTAGCTTTGAAGCTCATCTTTTTGCTTGCATCAACATGAATGATATTCTGATAATTTATAGGTTGATGCAGCCTTCAACACTTTACTACCTAGTAGACAAGGGTTTGACCCCTAATCTCTTTCTCAGGTACTCAAATGCATCCTTGGGTAGTGGCTTGGTGAAGATATCAGCTAATTGTTATTTTGATTTCACATACTCAAGTATCACCTATTTTTCTTGAGCTTGTTCTCTTAAATACTGATACTTGATTGCAATGTGTTTAGTATTTTCCTACATGACTAGATTATTGTAAATATTTATTGCACTGGTGTTATCACAATAGATAGTCACTGGTTCTGAGATCTTCATATGCATACCTTCCAACAACTGTTTGACCCATGCAGTATTTGAGTAGTTTGCAGTAGTAGCAACATATTCTTCTTCTGCAGTAGACTGAGAGATGCATCCTTGCTTCTTGCTAATCCACACGACAAGTCTGTCACCCATAAAGAATGCTCATGCAGTTGTGCTCTTCCGGTCATCAAGATTTCCAGCCCAATCAGCATCGGTAAACACTTTTAGTTCAAATTTTCCTTATCTTCTATACCATAAGAGAAATTCCTTAGTATTCTTCAGATATCTTAGAATTCTTTTAATAGCAGTCATATGTGATTCCCTGGGGTTAGCAGAAAATCTAGCAACAATTCCTACTAAATGTGCAATATTTGGTCTAGTGTGTATAACATACATGAGTTTTCCTATCATTGATCTATATAAAGTTTGATTTACCTCTATTTTCTTGTCTTCCTTTGTTAATTTCCATCCAGTAGGGACCAGTGTTCCAATAGGTTTGGAATCTTCCATCTTGAATATTTTCAGGACCTCTTTTATGTATTTGGACTGTGTAATGAAAATACCTTCACTTTGTTGAATGATTTGTAGACCAAGAAAGAACTTGATCTCTCCAAACATAGACATATCAAACTCTTTTCTCATCTCATCAGCAAATGACTTACATAGTATATCATTGCCTCCAAATGTGATGTCATCAAAAAATATTTCAGCAATCAAAGTGTTAGCATCCGTATCTTCTTTCAAATAAAAATTATTGTTTTCACTAGTCCTTATGAATCCAATACTTATTAGATAGGAATGAAGTCATTCATACCAAGATCTGGGAGCTTGTTTTAATCTATACAAGGATTTATGAAGTCTACATACCATGTTCCTCTTGTCTAGATCTACAAACCCCTCTGGTTGTTCAATGTATACCTCTTCTTCAAGTATTCCATTTAGGAATTCTAACTTTACATCCATTTGATATACTTTGAATCCTTTATATGTAACATAAGCAAGTAGTATTCTTACTCCTAGCCTAGAAATGGGTGCAAAGGTTTCTCCATAGTCTATACCTTCCTCTTGTGCATACCCCTTGCATACTAGTCTTGCTTTGTTCCTTGTGACTTCTCCATT
>MU227549.1:3129612-3171839 GCA_018584345.1 Thuja plicata
CAAGTAGTATTCTTACTCCTAGCCTAGAAATGGGTGCAAAGGTTTCTCCATAGTCTATACCTTCCTCTTGTGCATACCCCTTGCATACTAGTCTTGCTTTGTTCCTTGTGACTTCTCCATTCTCGTTATGCTTGTTCCTGAATATCCATTTAGTACCAATGACATTCTTGTCATCTGGTCTTGGCACAAGAAACCATGTTTTTTTCTTCTCAAACTGCTCAATCTCATCATTCATAGCACTTATCCATTTTTCATTATCTAGTGCAACATTGACAGATTTTGGCTTAAACTCACAAATTAAGAAAATTGAGTTTAAAGACTTACTTCTTGTTCTTGTACCAGCTTTCTTATCTCCTATTATCTGGTCCTCTAGATGATTCCTTCTTACATATCTTTCAAGTATAGGTATAGCTCTTTGTGTATCAACTTGATCTTAATTACCTTGCACATTATCTTGATCATTATCATGACTGTCGGTAACAACATTCTGACCGTTGCTTGCAACATTCTGTTGTTCTGGAATTAATCACTATTGCTCAAGTAGAGTTATGGGTTCTTCACAATATACAAACTTGTTGTAGTCTTCTAGTTCTTTTGTTCTTTCCAACTCATTCTTTTCTGCAAATTCATCAAACTTCACATTTGCACTTTCAACTATTTTGTTAGAAGCCTTGATTAGACAATTAAAATCTTTGCTCTTGGTAGAATACCCCAGAAAAATACCTTCATCACTTTTGGCATCAAGCTTTCCATTTCTATCATCCTTTAAGACATAACATTGACTACCAAAGATCTTGAAGTAACTTACATTGGGTGTTTTACCATACCATAGCTCATAAGGTGTCTTCTTTGTGTCCTTCTTCAATTGTACTCTATTAAGTGTATAAATAGCAGTGCTAACAACTTCCCTCCAGAAGATTTGGGTGACTTCCTTTTCTATCATCAGTGTTCTTTCACAATCAACTATTGATTTGTTCCTTCTCTCAGCAATCCCATTTTGTTGTGCTATTCTTGGTGCAGAAACTTGTCTTTTTATACCATGCTCGTTACATAAATTACTGAATTCATCTGATATGAATTCTCCTCCTCTATTTGATCTCAAAAATTTTAGATCCTTACCACTTTGTTTTTCAACCATAGCCTTATACCATTTAAACATCTTGAATACTTTAGATTTTTCTTTTAGAAACATGATTGTCATCATTCTAGAGTACTCATCAACAAAGAGAATAAAATATCTATCTCCATAATAACTCTTTGTCCTCATAGGTCAACATAAATTAGTATGGACTAATTCTAGAACATCATCAGATGTATGGGTTTGACTTTTGAATCTATACTTTGTCATTTTACCATTTTGACAATTTTTGCACATGATGTTTTCTGGCTTTGTCATCATCGGTAAACCTCTTACACTTCCTCTTTTGCTTATTTTCATCATCTTGTCAAAATTCACATGACACAATCTTTTGTGCCACAACCATATGTCTTCATTTCTAGTCATTAAGAAAGTGGTGTTAGTATCATTCAGATAGAATAAGTTACCTTTAGTTTGTTCACTAGTGCAAATAAGTTTTCCTGATTCATTGAAGATCTTTGCCTTCTTGTTTTCAAAAGCTATTTTGGGACCTAAATTATTTAGCTGAGAAACACTCAATAGATTATAATTCAATACTTTTACCCAATAAGCATTTTCACATTTAATCAGGGTATTCAGCATTATTGTTCCTTTACCTTCAACTAGACAAGGTGTATCATTTTCCATTCTTACTATACCACCATTATAATATTCAAAAGTGTTAAACTTTTCTTTGTCACCGGTCATATGGAGAGTGCAGCCACTATCTATAATCTAGATATCATTCTTACTAACCTTAGATATGAGTGCAATTTCTTCATACCTTTCATCTTCATCTGAATCATCCTTCCAATCTACAAATACCATCTCGATGTTATCATCAGGTTTGGTGTCAGTATCTTCATCTTTGCAAGAAGCTAGGTAGCTAGCCTTCTTGCCTTTATCCTTGTAGTCTAGGGTATCCTTTCTTTTTGATTGTCGGTAACTTTTGTAATATTTGTTATCACCTTTTTCAGATTTCTTCTCAAAAGATGTGTCATTACCTTTGTCATCTTTTCTTCTGTTAGGACATATTACAGCGAAGTGTCCAATCTCTTTACAATTAAAGCATACAAGTGGTAACTTGCCTTTGTATTTACCTTTACCTCTTTGCATTCTCCTTGCCATGAGTGATTCTATTTCATCTAGATCTTCTTCTTCACTTTCACTTTCACTGTCCCTTCTAGATGAGTATCTGTGATTGGATTTTCTTATTTTCATAGAAGACTTAAATGCAGACTCTAAACATGGTAAGACACTATTGTCAAAGTTATTCATCTCGAATGAAATCAGTCTACCAATTAAACTATCAAGAGTAACTGTATTATTTTCTACTGCTCTTATTTCTTGAATAGTAGAAACTCTAATAGCATATATAGGCAATAAGGTTCTTAATATTTTACTTACCACTATTTATTCTTCAAGTGTACCTCTAACACCTCGTATAGCATTGAATACTTATTTTATTCTTGTGCTGTACTATGTGATTTTTTCTCCTTCTTTCATTCTGAGATCATCAAATTTTCCTCTAAGGCTTTCTACCTTGGCTCATAGAACATTTGCATCACTACCATGTACAAGCTTTAATTTGTCCCACATTTTCTTTGCATTTTTGCAGTCCTTGACATCTTCAAATTCAGCATTAGAGAGTGAGGAAGAAAGCTCTATAACCATGCAGTTATGCTCATGATTCTCTCTCAATTGATCTACTATCAATAATCTTGTAGGAAACACATATTTAGTATCTAAGTATTGAGTAACATCATTACCAATACCTGATAAGTGGAGTCTTATCCTGCTATGACATGAAGCAAATTTGTCTTTGTTTAACTTGGGCACATCTCATATGTTCATCTTGTGATCTATACTTAGGTCTTTGAAACCTTCCTTCTAAGCACACAAGCTTTGATACCAATTGTTAGTAATAAGTGAGAGGGGGGGTGAATCAGTGGCCTCAAATTTTTATCCTTTAATCACTAACCACCAATCAAATACATCTCAAATTCTTTAGTCCCTACAAGATGCATGCCATGAAATACTTATAATAATTAACTGTCTATTGGTTTACCTTGTCTTTCCTTATCCTCCTTGATTACTGATAAGCAGTAAAACTATTTACCGATACTCAGTAAATATGTAGAGTATACCAATCAATCCAGAAATGCATATGTGAAATGTAAAACAGTAAAGTAATAAACCATACACACATAACACATGGATTTTAACATGGAAACCTTGTTAAGGGAAAAACCACTGGGACCGGTATCCCAAATTTTCACTCTTCTAAAGTGAGCCCTATTAGGAGGAAATGTTGTTAAAGGTTACAAATACACTATTAGGTTTGACCTTGTTAGAGGATTTTATACATAGAGGTTGTCACTTAGTATCGGGCATCTATTTTCTACCATCCTTGAATCGGCCTCATTCTTATACTATCAATAGGCTTTAGGAAAATCTTGCTACCATCCTTGAATCAACCTTCTTCTTAGGCTGTCAATAGACTTTATGCAATTTCAATGCTACTTTCATGAATAAACCTTTTTTGGCACTACTTGGAATGTATCCCAATATATAGAAGATAGTTAAGTCTTGCTTTGTTAAGAGACTTGATGCTTCAATGGTTAAACTGAAACACTATGACCTATTTCTAATGCAACTTGAATTGCAAATTTTCAAATCTATTTAAGTACATAACCTCTTAGATCAATGTATCAATTAAATTCTTTGTGCTCCACACTTTCTACTCCATGATGTTGTGCTTCACTATTCGTCAGTGTCTGCAGAATTCTTTAGCTCTCCTTCAGATTGATTGATTAGGACTGTATAAAGTTATCCTTCATCAGTTTCTCTTCAGCATCCTCTTTTTATTCACTCCCCTTCTTGTGTATGTAATTTTAGAAATGAATTATGTTTGTCTCTTATATAGACATGATATTTCTTGTTTCTTTATTCTTGATTCTTGACATGAAAAACAATCCATCCAATCTAATTTAAAGCTTTAAATCCTAATTTATCTCCTAATTATCTTCTTTCCAACTATACAAATCTTCTTTAAATCAATTACTTAACTCTAGTCAAATTAAAAAAATAAAACAACTAGTTAAGTCTATCCTTAAGCTCTGCCAACTAGATATTTTATCATTTTATGAACTCTCTATTCTGTTGGTCAACTCTGTAGTTAGTCGTCAGTGACAACTACCAGTTCTGTCAGTGTGACTCCAGTCAGCTTCGGGATCTTTCTCCCTCGGGCATCATTGGATTTATCTCATTTGGCAACTATGTTTTCAGCTCGTCGAGCATCCTGTGATTTTTCTTTGTCGGGCAACATTGTCTTCTGCTTGTCAAGTATAACTATGACTTTTGTTCTTTGACTTTACTGATAGTGTGCATTCCGTCGGTGTTGTCTATCACTTAGTGAATACTTGACTTTTATGCATTGTTGAAAGCATAATCTTTGTTCCAATCATTCTTTGAAGTCTTTGGCATTATGTATATGATCGTACAGATGATATCAAGTTGACATCAATGACAATACAAACCATTAATTGATTTAATGTCTTGCATCATCTTCAACTTAACATTATCAAACATTCTATAAGTTAATGTCATCAAAGAGTTACTGGGAAAACAAAGAGTCATTTTTTTCAAAAGGTTACAGATTATAAATGAACATTCTACCATTTTATTGTACTTGTCATAGCCAATATATTTACATTCACTTTACACAATTAGTGAATTAGTTTTGTACCAATCAATAAATCATAAGTCACTATTATTTCCTCGTTAGACTAGTTCTAAAGTTTAATTATTTATTTTATGAATTAAATATATGATATAAATTACGTATCTCAATTATGATTGGTTTAATTGATTTGTTATTATAACCCCTTTATTCAGAGGCTTCAACAAATTTGTATAATTCATATATCATTTAATTTATTTTAAAATTTGTTTTTTTAATTTACAAGATAATATATTTTTATGAGATACTATATTATTAATTTACAAGATAGTATATTTCTATGAGATACTATATTTTATATTCATTACTATAAGTTTTTAATTATTTTTTATTATTTACGAAATTCAACTATTATATATTTGAATAATATTATAATATATAACTATTAGATATTCTAAAAAAATTATTATATTATATTTTTAATATATATACTATAAATAATTATTTTAATTTCTAATATATAATATATATTCTTCTATAATATATCACAATATTATATAATTTTAGTATTTTACTAACATTTTATTAATTATTTAAATTGACCTTATATTTAAAATTTATAACTATATTTACAATTTTTAAAATTATAACTATATAAATGAAACTATAATATATACCAACATAACTTATTAAATATTATTTTGAAGTACAAATTTGAAGAAAGAGATAAATTTGGAGAAGAAGAGAGATTTTTTTAAAACAGAGATTTTAAGGAGAGAGATTTGGAGAAGAAGAGAGATTTGGAACCACAAACAAATCAAAGTAAGTATTTTTCTTTTTAATGTTGTTTTTAATTTTAGATTTAAATGTTGTTTTATGATTTAAAATTCAATGTGGTTTTATGATTTAGATTTAAAAGTGGTTTTTATATTTAGTTTTACAAGTTATTTTTAAATTTAGGTTTAAATATTCTATTTAGATTTAGATTTAAATATTTGTTTTAAATTTAGATTTAAATCTTCTTTTCATGTTTTGATTAAAATGTAGTATTAGATTTAGTTGTAGTATTGTATTTAGTTTTAGACTAAAATGTTGTTTTTATATTTAGATTTAAATCTTCTTTACATGTTTAGATTAAAATTTGAAATTATATTTAGTGTAGTATTGTATTTAGTTTTTAAATTTATTTTTTGATTATCTATAGTGATTTCAATAGTTTCTTTTGTTAATAATTTTTATGTATTATTTGAAACGCTAAAGTTGTTTTGATGATTTATAGTGATTTGAATAGTTTATTAGATTACTATTTAAATATTTAGAATAATAAAGTTCTTTTAATTATCCATAGTGATTTTAATAGTTTTTTAATTAATGATTTAAATTTTTTAAATTTATTTACTTAAATAGTTTCAATTAATATAGGCATATTAATCTTTTATTATTTAAACATATTTAGAATAGTAAATTTCTTTTAATGATTTATATTGATTCCAATATTTTTTAGATTAATGATTAAAACATTTTTTGTTATTTATGATAATAAAGTTCTTTTAAGGATTAATAATAATTTTAATATTAAAATTAAAATTAATATTAACATATGGATGACAATGTTGTCATATGTTTATTTAATAGTTTCCTAGATTTAAATAATATAATTAATTTTTTTATTCAAATAGTTAGATCTCATTTAGGTATACTAATGTTTGTAATACCCTTTTTTATATGGAGGGCAATGCATCTAGATTAGTTATTTTGGTTTTTGTATAATCATATGTTTTTGATTTAAAAAGAAGCCAAAACTAGGGGGCTGACCCGAACAGACACAACCAGCACGAGGAGTACTGACAACCAGCAAAAAACACAGAGCAGACCCTTAGCCTATGCCAATTTTAAAAACCAAAAACCACGAAAGAAAATCAATAGACCCCAACTCCAACATAGAGCTGGTAACCAGCCTGGATGTGCTAACATGCCCCAACCTCACCACGAGGTTGGTAACCAGCCTGTGGTAATAAGTATCAGTAAAGTTAGCATTAACAGTAACAAACGGTAAACCATCATTACAAAAACTAGAGTTTAACCGTAGTTCGAATAGGCCCACATCGCCCAACAAAAAACTCCAGGCAAAAAAAATAATCATAAACAAAGGAAAAGGAAACTACTTGGGGTTACCTTCCCCGCCATTCAACAAGAGCTTAAGCTAGTCGTCTGCGAGGAAATGGTATAGTTCTTCATCCTTTCGTTCTCCATTCAGATTCATTGTCTCCATATGAAGGAGTTGGAGCGTAGTAGCAGCTGCATGCATGACCTTCACAACAAAGTCTGCGATCCTATTAAAGGTTTCCCTGAGATTTTTGATTTCCACCCTCATTTCCTTTATCTCCTCCTTAGGGTCAGAAAGAAAGAGGGACTCCTGAGGTCCTTTAGTTTTATGGGGAGTGTCACTCATAGCATCAGGCATTATCTCATCTTCCCTTTTGGAGTCCTCCAGAGATCCCTTATAATTTTTGTTATCATTGATATCCTTGGTGTTATCCTTTTCCTCCTGTGGGCTAAGGGGCTGGGTAGTTAGGAGCGGCGAGTCTGCTTTCTTCTCCTCAAAGAGATTTTTCTTCAAAAGAGGCAGGGAAACAAAAACTAGAAAAGACTTGAGAGTCGTGACTTTTCTTAGTCCCATCCACAATAGTGCTTTTCTTGTTTTTTTACCCTTCTCTCTCCTCAACCTTAACTTTCTTCCCCACTTTAGCTTTCCCCCTGCTGGCCTGCTTAATTTCTTCTTCCTCCTCTAAATCTTCTTCCTCTTCATGCTCATTAGGGCACCTCTTTCTCATAGCCTTTATCTTGTATTTGGTTTTGGTGGCAATTTTGTTAGATCTTGACCTACTATCATTTTTCTCCTCCTCTCCTTCAGAATCAATGGTGAATTGGTCACCTTCAGCAGAGCCAATTTTATCCTTCTTGGAAATAGGAGTTTTGGAAGAAGTCATGGGGTTAGAAAGAGTAACCTGTGGCTCATTAGGATTCTCAGGATACATCATAAAGTTATGAAGAGTAATAGTCCTAGATGGATAGAGGGCTAGATGGAAATTGTATAGGCATAGCATTAAACCCTGATGGAGAATACAATAATTCTGCCTGGATTTCATTTTTCTCTAACGTCCATAATAAAAGCTTCCATCGAATAGAGAAGAAAAAAAGGAAAGGAGATGGAATCATTGTACCTAAAGTGGTTAAGGAGTGGGAAATGGTAGTTATAATAGGTGTTGAAGCGGCCTTCTAGTGTGATATACTTCATCAAAATGAGGCACATTTCATTCCACGAGTTGGGCAGTGCCATTCTGTTGAAACCTCCCCAAAAGCGTTCAGGAATCTCCATTTTTTTGAAGAATCTATAACCATATGTTGTACTATATTTTGTTTTACGATTATGTTTAATTGATAATTTGAAAATTTTAAGTTATTTAAGATGTTGGACAATGCCGCCATATGAATAATCTTAATAAGTTTAATGTATTATTTGAAATATTAAAGTTGGTTTGATGATTTATAGTGATTTGAATAGATTCTTTAATTAATGATTTAATTTTTTTTATTTGGAATAATAAACTTCTTTTAATTATAAATAGTGATTTCAATAGTTTTTATTAATGATTTAAATATTTTAAATTTTATTTATTTAAATAGTTCTATTTAATATAGGTATATTAATCTTTTAAAATATTTAAATACAGAGGGCAATGTCGCCATACCATTAATGGAAATATTGTTTTCAATTATTTTGTATAGAAAAATTATTTTAATGATTTATAGTGATTTCAATATTTTCTTAGATTAATGATTTGAGTATTTTTTATTATTTGAGATAATAAAGTTCTTTTAATGATTAATAACAATTTTAATATTAATATTAAAATTAATATTTACATATGGATGGCAATGCCACCATTTTTTTAATAGTTATTTAGATTTAAATACTAGAATTAATTATTTGATTCATATAGTTAGTTTGATTCATATATATATGGAGGGAAATGCCACAATATTAAATACTTTGGTTTTTGTGTAATCATATGTTGTACTATATGTTGTTTTACGATTATGTTTAATTGGTAATTTAAAATTTTGGTTTGTTGTAATCATATATGGTGTAGGAGCACCTAGGTAGGCTAATTGTGGAAATGTAACCTAGGGTTTGAACTTTCTTTTTTTTGGCTTGTAGTGGTTCTAGCCAGACCACTAGGTGAATAAAGGGACCAAGGGTCCTAGTGTGTGAAGTGTTTGTAAGAGGATAGGTCTTATTTGTTCCTTGGTCACCCTTAGGTCCAATTGGCCCCAATTAGGGAATTTTAGCATTTTGTGGAAAAATGAGCCAAAAGCAGGACTAGAGGTCCTTTTTTATGTTGTTTCATCATATGTAGTGGATTGGACAAGTTTGGCAATCAAACCCAAAAGTTGCCAAAAGTTGTCAATGTAGTCATTGAAAACATTGATAATTTTTAAGACAAATTAGCATCTTCGAAGAAATTAGTTGGGTAAATATCTAAAAATGACCATTTAGTGCTTGGGTAGTCTATATAAGACCATCCTTGGGATTTGTGAAGGGTTGGCAAGTTTAAGAAATTTCATGTACGGACTGTGTTAAGCAATAATAGTGTGAATTTGTGTGTTTCAAGGTGATCGGGAAATGTAATGGATTGAATGTTTTTATGTAATATTTGTGTCATGTAATGTAAGTTAGTATTTAAATTAGTGTGGTTTTAGGTTGGTATTTTTAATAGTTTTAATCACTTTTATAAAATCTTGAAAGTTCAGTCCAGTCGCTGGTCTGGTTTTGAGCACTGGTTGCAAACAGAGTCTTAGCTTTCTTTTCCATCATGGCTTTGGCCCGGGCTCTTGGATTACAAAATTGGACTCCATGTACATTTTTTATATAGTAGGATGGGCTGTGGAAGTGCTGGCAACTATTTTTAAGATGATGCCCTAGGAGATCTAGAGTAGCATGGTTAGGGAGCATCATAGGTTGCAGAGCTAGCTAAAGGGATTGAAAGTATCCATAGCTTCAATCACTGGAAGTGGGAAGGAAGAGGAGTTAGAGGAGGACCACAAAATAGGAGGAGAAGTTGTGAGGAGTTATCTTGTTTGCTAAAAAAGTTCATTTCTTGTGCAGACAACAAAGGAGGCCTAAAACCCTGAATTTTAGGCATAAAAGTAGGAAGGATTGTACAGACACTTCAGGGGCCTAAAACCTAGAAAATATTTAGTGTCTCTAAAAAGTGTGTTTAGATCCTAAGCCTATTTGGAAAATTTTAAGACATTTTCCCAAGATAATGTAGAAAAGGTGACCAAATAGGGCTAATTACTTGTAGCCCTATTTTGGGGGTAATTGCATAGGTTCTTGGAGCTCATTTGTGTTTTTGAAGCAAAGTGAATTTGTAGAGATTGGAATTGGTCCTATTGACATTTTTAAATTCTTCCTTTCCAATTTGGTGGAGATTGGAATCCATTTGGATCAGATTGAGAAAATGGGCAAGAAAGACGAATTTGGGTCTAGTATGAGGTTTACAAAGTTGTGAGTTCTATTTTTTGTTGGTGTTTGCTAGCTGAAGGAAATTAGGATCTTGTGATAAGATACCTAAGGATCATAGGGTGAATAGAAGAACCCTAGTAGGTCAGTGATTGACCTAAGAGACCCTAGAAGAGGGCTAAGGAGAAAGACTAGTATTACATCAGAGTGGTATCAGAGCAAGTTGAGAAACTTGGGAAAGTTGGTTTATGTCAGAGGTGGAATCTTGTGGTTCTACAAAGATGGTGACAAATGAAGAACTAGCCAAGGATATGGAGGAGCGGAAGGAGAAAAATAGACTCCTTGAGGGTACCTTGGAAGCAATGAGATTAAATATGGAAGAACTAGTAGATGCTACTTGGAAGAAGTAATATGAAGCAGAATCAAGTAGTAAAGGTAAGAAGAAGATGGAGGAAGAAGACTACATTCCTAAACCTGACCTAGTATTGAATGAGGAACCTTTCTTAAAATCCATAAAAGCACTAAGTGGAAAAGCTTTGGAGGGAATACCTTTATTTGGAGGAAATATGGATATTGAGGAAGTCATGGACTGGATTGAAGCAATGAAAAATCATTTTGAATGTGAAGGGATAAGTGAGGCCCAAAGGGTTAAAGTGGCCAAGTATAGACTTAGAGGGTCAGATTTGACTTGGTGGAAATACCTTTAGGATGAGAGGGAGAGTATGGGAAAGAAACCAATAGAAAATTGGAATGCTATGGTAACAAAATTGAAAGAGAGTTATCTTCTAGAGGATGATGAAATACAGCTCCATAGGAAGAGACAAAACTTGAAGCATAAAGACCTAGATGTGGCCTCATGTACTAAGGAATTCAAAAGACTATGTTTAAGGTCTAAGTTGCAAGAAGAAGAGCCAATCAAAGTGGCTAGGTACTTAGGTTGCTTGAAGTGGAACATCCAAGAGGAGCTAAGTCTATGGATACCTACAACCATCCAAAAATATCATCAGTTGGATCTAAAGGTGGAAGAGAAGAATAAGAAGAAAGGGGATTCTAGTTTCAAGAACAATAATAAAAATAGAGGTAGGCAAAGAGAAAAGAGGGGTCAAAGAGGAGGCTACAAATGAAGGGGCAGTGAACAAAGGTCCCAAGGAGAAAACAAGTTGACAAAGTAGTAGGCTGAGAACAATTCAAGAGGAGGCTATAACAGAGGTAGGGGTAATAATGGGTGTTCTAATAGAGGAAGAGGAGGTAGGAGTGGATCCTACTTTGCTACAATGAAATGCTATTATTGTGGGCAACTAGGGCATCCATCTTACAGATGTCCTGATAAGCTCTCTACAACAAATAGTGATAAAAGTGTAGCATATGCACATGATGATACCCTTAGTGTCAAAACTCTAGAGGTGGACCATTTAGACTCATAAATGGGTGAGAACCTAATGTTTAGAAGGGTCCTAATAAGGCATCCAATCAAAGACGAGCCCAAACATAAGAGGACACTGTTTAGAATCAGATGCAAGATTCTTGGAAAAGTATGTAAAGTGATTGTTGATTCTGGATCCATAGACAACATCATTTTAGAGGAGGCAGTAGTAAAGCTTAAGCTAGCAAAGATACCCCATGTGAACCCTTATAAGGTGACATGTCTCAAAAAAGGCCAGAGTGTTTTGGTCAATGAGAAAACATGGGTAGAATTCTCCATAGCGGGATACAAGGAAAGATCACTTTGTGACATCCTTCCAATGGATGCTTGCCATTTGCTTCTTGGGAGGCCTTGGTAGTTTGATAATGGAGCAATATATGATGGAAAAGAGAACTCCATTATATTTAAGAAAGGAGGAAAGACATTCAAAATTTAGTCTTAATTAGAGAATGAGGAACCACATAGTAAAGCTCCTAATGTCATGTTATGCAGTGGTAAGGATTTGGTGAATGATATCAGAGATGATGAGGGAAAAGGTTATGCCATTGTGCTAAGACCTAAGGAGGAGGAGACACCAGTAAAGCAACCACTACCAAAGGAAGTGCAAGAATTTCTTGAGAAATATAAGGAAATTGTGAGTGATGGAACTCCTACAACCCTCCCACCTAAGAGGGTTATAAGTCAACAAATAGAATTTGTGCTAGGGGAATCCTTTCCCAATAAAGTAACATACAAGTTGACTCCAGATCATAACTTAGAGGTAGCAAGACAAGTACAAGAACTCTTGGATCAAGGCTTGATCAAGAAAATCATTACCCCATGTGTGGTCCCGATTGTTTTAGCATCAAAGAAGGGGGGAAAGTGGAGATTATGCATAGAATCAAGGGATATAGATAGGATTAAAATAAGGTACAAGCTCCCAATCCAAAGGATAGAGGATCTTATGGTTTTCCTAAGTAGGGCAATGTATTTCACAAAGCTAGATTTGAAAAGTGGTTATCACCAAATCAAGGTGAAGGAAGGTGATGAATGGAAAATGACATTCAAAACCACAGATAGGTTATTTGAATGGCTTGTGATTCCATTTGGCCTCATAAATGATTTGAGCACATTCATGAGTCTTATGAATGAGGTGCTCAAGGATTATGCTGGAAAGTTTATAGTGGTATATCTTCATGATATACTAATTTTATGTAAGACAAGAGACAAACATGTCAAACATGTGGAGGCAGTATTGAAGAGGTTACATGAAGAGAATTTTACCATCAACCTTGAGAAGTGTGATTTATTTAAACAAGAGCTAGTCTACTTGGTATTTGTGGTTTCCAAGGGTTCTTTGAAGATGGACAAAGACAAAGTTGTTGTAATATTGAACTGGCCTCCACCTACCATAGCCACCGAGGTAAGGAGTTTTCATGGCCTTGCCCATTTTTACAGAAATTTTATTAGGAACTTCAATGGGATATGTGCTCCACTAATGGACACCATTAAGGGTGGGCTCAAAACTAAGTTTAGATGGAATTTGGAAGCTGAAAAATCTTTTGAAATGTTGAAAAGAAAAGTGGCTACTGAACCTGTCCTATAGTTGCCAAGCTTTGATAAGTTATTTACCATTGAGTTTGATGCAAGTGTAATGGTAGTAGGGGGTGTGTTAAGTCAAGAGGGAAGACTTATTTCCTTCTTTAGAGAAAAATTAAATGAGGCTAAGAAGAAATATTCTTCTTATGACTTAGAGCTATATGCTCTAGTCCAATCTTTGAGGAAATGGAGGCATTATCTATTGCCTAAATAATTTATAGTATTTAATGATAATTAGGCCCTTAGCTACATCAACACACAAGAAAAGATTAGTAATAGGCATCTAAAGTGGATGGAATACTTGTAGGCATTTAGTTTTACTATCAAGCACAAGAAGGGTCAACTCAACAAGGTGGCAGATTCTTTGAGCATGAGATTGTTAACAGTGCAAGAAGTCCACTTGAATATCATTGGGGTTGAGAGTTTCAGAGACCTATATAAATCAGATGAGGATTTTGGTGAGGCCTATAAGGTATGTGTTGACTTTGAGAACCATTTTCATTGCAAGTTCTCTGATTACACTTTACAGAATGGTTTTTTGTTTAAGGGTAATTAGTTGTGTGTACCCAAGGGGTCAATGAGGATGAACCTCATCCAAGAGAAGCATAATGGCTCTCTAAGTGGTCATTTTGGTAAGGACAAGACCTTGGAATTGGTCCAAATGTTCTACCATTGGCCAAAATTAGTGAGGGATGTCACCAAGCATGTAGAACAGTGTGTTGTTTGCATGAAGGAAAAATGAGGAATGAGTAATACAGGGTTGTATCAGCCTCTACCTGTCCCTAATAGACCAAAGGAGTGTGTAAGTATGGATTTCATTGTGGGGTTACCCAAAACTAAATAGGGGTATAATAGCATTTATGTAGTTGTTGATAGCTTTATTAAAATGGGACATTTCATTCCATGCAAAACTACTAATGATGCTAGCCATATATATTATTTGCTTTTCAAGGAAATAGTAAGGATTGATGGTCTTCCTTTGAGCATTGTCTCTGATAGAGATTTAAAGTTTATGAGTCATTTTTGGAGAACTTTGTGGACACTGCTAGGTACTAACCTATCTTTTCGTTCAACTTACCACCCTCAGACTGATGGCCAAATTAAGGTGGTCAATAGAGTTCTAGGTAATCTCTTAAGGTGCCTAACTAAGGAATATGGACAGGCTTGGGATGTGGTCATTCCTCAAGAAAAATATGCTTACAATGATAGCAAGAATAGGATGACAGGAAAGAGTCCATTTGAGGTTGTTTATGGCATGCATCCTAGGGGTTTCTATGAGCTCATGGATCTTGGTGGAATGGAATATAGAAGTGGCCATGCAGAAGACTTCACTTCTACCATGAAGGAGATACAAGATCAAGTAAAGAAGCATGTACAGGATAGTCAACTTAAGTTGAAAGCCAAAGTGGATGAGAAAAGGAAGAATGTTTAGTTTGAAGTGGGTGACTATGTGATGGTCCACTTGAAAAAATCTAGACTATAGAATGGTGTCCCTACAAAACTTCAGATGAAAAGGGTGGGACCATGCAAGATCTTAGCCAAGTATGGAGCTAATGCATATAAGGTGGACTTACCATCATATTTGAGCATCTCTCCCATATTCAATGTTCAAGACCTCATAGAGTTTAGGGGACAGATGGAAGACATCAATCCAACCAGTTAAGGGTTCAATGTTGATGTGGAGGTTACTCTCTTGCCTCCAAAGTTTCCTATGGTGGCTGATAAAGTCCTAGACTCCCGAGTCAAGAAGACCACTAAACACAAAGTCTACATGGAGAATTTGATTCAGTGGAAGGGTAGACCAAAATTAGAAGCCCCATGGATTGCAAAGGAATATTTCAAGAAGATGGGCATCTCAAAGGAACTACCATCCCTAGGAGTGACATGACTTCTTCTTTTACGGGAGTATGGTGCAGGAGAACCTAGGTAGGCTAGTTGTGGAAATGTAACCTAGGGTTTTCTCTTTATTTTTTTTGGCTTGTAGTGGTTCTATCCAGACCACTAGGTGAATAAAGGAACCAAGGTTCCTAGTTTGTGAAGTGTTTGTAAGAGGATATATCTTATTTGTTCCTTGGTGACCCTTAGGTCCAATTAGGCCCAATGAGGGAATTTTAGCATTTTGTGGAAAAATGAGCCAAGAGAGGGAATAGAGTTCCTTTTTGATGTTTTTTCATCATATGTAGTGGATTGGACAAGTTTGGCTAGGGTTTGACCAAGTTTGGCAGTCAAATCCAAAAGTTGCCAAAAGTTGTCAATGTTGTCATTGACAACATTGACAACTTTTAAGAAAAATAAGCATCTTTGAAGAAATTGGTTGGGTAACTATCTGAAAAAAATAATTTAGTGTTTGGTTCATCTATATAATACCATCCTTAGGATTTGTGAAGGGTTGACAAGTTTAATAAATTTCATGTACGGACTGTGTTAAGTAATAACAATATGAATTTGTGTGTTTCAAGGTGATCAGGCAATGTAATGGTTTGAATGTGTTCCTATAATATATTTTTCATGTAATTTAAGTTATTATTGAAATTATTATGCTGGTAGGTTGGTATTCTGAATAGTTCTAATTGCTTTTATAAAATCTTGAAAGTTCAATCAAGTCGCTGGTCTGGTTTTGAGCACTGGTTGCAAATGGAGTCTTATATTTCTTTTCCATTGTGGCTTTGGCCCAGGCTCTTGGATTATGAAATTAGACTCCATTTAAATTGTGTACATAGTAGGATGGGCCCTGGAAGTGGTGGCAACTATTTTTAAGATGATGCCCTAGGCGAGCCAGAGTAGCATGGTTAGGGATCATCAGAGGTTGCAGAGCTAGATAGAGGGATTTAAAGAATCCATAGCTTCAATCAGTGGAAGTGGGAAGGTAGAGGAGTTAGAGGAGGACACCCAAATAGGAGGATAATTTGTGATGAGTTATCTTGTTGGTCAATAAAGTTCATTTCTTGTGCAGACAGCAAAGGAGGCCTAAAACCCTGAATTTGAGGCATGAAAGTAGGAAGGACTGTACGGAAGCTTCAAGGGCCTAAAACCTAGATAATATTTAGTGTCTCTAAAAAGGGTGTCTATATCCTAAGCCTATTTGGCACTTATTAAGAAATTTTCCCAAGATAATGCAAAAAAGGTGACCAAATAGGGCTAATTGCTTGTAGCCCTATTTTAGGGGTAATTGCATAGGTTCTTAGAGCTTGTTTGTGTTTTTAAAGAAAAGTGAGTTTGTAGAGGTTGGAATTAGTCCTATTGACATCTTCAAATGCTTCATTTTCAATTTGGTGGAGATTGGAATCCATTTGGATCAGATTGAGAAAATGGGCAAGAAAGACCAATTTGGGTCTAGTATGAGGTTTACAAAGTTGTGAGTTCTATTTTTTGTTGTTGTTTACTAGTTGAAGGAAATTAGGATCTTGTGATAAGATACCTAAGGAACCTAGGGTGAATAGAAGAACCCTAGTAGGTCAGTAATTGACCTAAGAGACCCTAGAAGAGGGCTAAGGAGCAAGACTAGTATTACACCAATATATAAGGAATATAAAATGGAAGACATAAATGACATTAATATTGAGGTGTGTAGCGATGTGGAGGGATTTCAAGATACCTGGTTAGAAGGAATGGTTTTAGATATTGTAGAAACAGTGATAATAAATATTATTATGTTCAATATGATCACTTCATATATGATGGATTGAGATGAAAACCCCTCTTTGAGGAAATATTTTTAGAATGTGTTAGACCCACTCAAGCACTCGTTAGTTTGCCTCATTATATACCACTTGGATTTTCATGTGATGCATGAGATACTGACTGTTGGTGGTTGGTTTAGTGGTACTTTTATACACCAAATTTTCACCCTACAAAACTCAAGAGTCTACTAATCTGGTATAACATGAGATTCACTTATAGGTTGTGGGACCTTTCTAAACTTGAATTGAAACCTTTGGATTCTAGGCTGGTTCCTCTTGGATAATCACCTATTCCTCTCTTGAAACTTGAAATAAAACTTCAGAGGAAAATGGATAGAAGGAAAATTAAAAACACAAAAAGAAAGAAACTAAATCTATTAGGTGATACACTAGATATAACATGAATCATAAAAAAATGGATAAGAGTTAGCATGAGATCTCTAACTTAAAGAAAGTAAAAATTTCTTAATAGACTTGCAAATGTGTTTCATAAAGAGGTGTGAGATGAAACTATTCAAGGAAAGAAAAGATTTCACAAAAAAAATGTTCACGAGTCTAAACACAGACTATGACCTGCTAGGAAACAATCACTCTAGCAGATAGGTACTTAAATGAGAAAAGATAAAAAGGAATAGAAAAAATTCACATGGTTATCTTTATCAATCATCTACGAATGTACCTAAAAATATAGAAAAGAAAGAGGACTAAAGTAACTTAAAGATCTCTCCAAACCTCAGTTGTTGTATTATGCTTCAACAAGAACTACAAACATATGAAAAATTGAGGACATGAAAAATGTCAAAGAAATTCTTACATAAGCCTTAAAAAATCTGTACAAAAATATTTAAAAACTAATTCTATACATACTCCTCAACCACCAAGGCTCAGGAGTCGATCTATGAGATCAAATACGAAAAAATTTGGGTTTACCAAAGATATTCTTGAAAACAATAAACCCTAAAATGGTCAACTTTATTCATTAATGCATCTTGGAAAATATCCTTGAAGATCAAATATGTCCTAGAGAAATCTCCCATCACCATAACTTCAATTGGAAAGATAAACCTGATTCATCTACCTTGTCTGTAACTTGAAAAATCATGCCACTGTAATGAAAACCCTAAGATAAGATTTGAATATTTGAAATATCTAATTGTAAAATTAACAGGTGGTGCAAAAAATCTCATCAATGGTTTAGAACAAGACTTTATCTCATTTTAAAACCCATATGTCAATCTTATCAATGTTATTGGCGATCTCAAGATCTCAACGTACTACATGGGAGGTAGGCACAATGCCTCATACATTATCTATCATGCATCTTAGCTTTGAGTCAAAGCACTTTCCACATGATGAACACAAAATAAACCCGACATTAAACTTAAGCCTTGTCTTTGAAACTCTAGGTCCCACTTGACTGGGAAGGGCACATGTCACACTGTCGCTAAGAGTTGAACACTAAACATCTTGCACCTTTCTCTTTAAGGATTAGCACACACCGAACATTCAATCCTCATATGACTACATATCAAATTCACTTAGATGGGCTATCCTTCAATGTGACACCCTATCGTGAACCTTTGAACTTGATAAAAATTGAGCATCTCCTACTTTGAGGCTTAACGCGAACCGTTAGATAAAAAAAACTTGACTTATCTTTACTTTAACTTGTCTCTAACTCAGAGAACCTTGGTCTAAATATAGTTTTGTCTTGAGATATGGAGATTCATTGAGAGCCATTGATCTAATATTGCACTTGAACACTTCTCTGCATCTTTTTAAGTCTCAGCCTTGTATCTCTGAATCGTCGAATCCTTGGATTTATGTTGAATTATCTAGAGATTCAGCGATATCGCTAGATCTCAGTTTCCATCAATGGCCATCATTAGAGTTTTATTAAACCTGGGTCTATTTTGAGATACAAAGATAACACATATCTTGTAGTCTCAAGGTAAGTCTTAACCATGGTCTAGTATCAAGATTCAGAGATAAAGGTTATCTCTGAATCGCAGAATCCTTTCTTTAGCTCTCCTCCCATTCTGAGTTTGAGAGACCACCACATATCTAAGACATGATTAATGATCAACACTAAATCTTTGAATATTTGGCTTTACTCAAGTTTGATCTCAATATTCATAGATAAAGGTTAATCTTTGGATCTACAAATGACTGACATAACCCGACTTAGATTATGAGATCAAGTGATAAAGGATATCTCTGAATCTCCAAATATTTAACTTGACTAGAATTAACTGATGAGATCTAGCGATAGCCACCTGATATGATCTACATTGACATCCTCTTCGAGACTCCAGATTGTTTCCCACTTAACCACATCATCACGAGATCAGGAGATAAACATAAAAATTCAAGCACTAACCTTGTTGCCAGATCGCTAAATGTTAAGAACTTAACCACGAACATTATGAAACTTGTAGGGAACCACAATGCCAAGTTTCTAGATGTTAAGTTCTTAAATTAAAATATTGCAAGTTGAAGAGACAAGGAAAAAGGCACATGGATAATAAGACTAAATTTACCTTGAAAAAGTAATGCAATTTTATAACAAGCCACAAAGACTTAGGGTTCTAATGGTTTTCCTCCTAAAATAAAACAAGGGTTTCAAACTAGAAACACTAGGGTTAGTAGAAACAAGAAAAAAACTAGAAGCCATGGAAATATCTCATACAACTCAGGATCAACCCTTGCGGGAGCCACATTTACTCTAATTGTAAGCCAAAAGAGAATAGAATAGGAAATTTTGGGTAACATTTTGGCAATTTCTGCTGAATGATTGCCTACTAGACATATAAAAAACTAGTAGCCTTTGACATTCCATTGGGAATGGCTGGAGTCTTCCAACCCATTACCCTGAGGGTAATAATTTAAAATAGTCCTAAGATAAATACCATGTCTCAATTCCCAATTAGTTACCTTGAATCCTGTGAAAGCAAGTGTATTATCAGAAATTATAGAATCAAGAATCCCAATCCTATGAATGATATGATCATAAAATTTTAAGTGAACACCCTTGTTAGCCTCCTTCAATTCTGTGGCCTCTTTCCAAAGATTGAACTAATCAGTGGTAGTAATTATCCATTTGTTCCCTACACTATATGGGGAGCTAATTGAGCCTATGAAGTCAATTCCCCATTTCATAAATTGTTTCTCTATCTTGATTGGTTACAAAGTTAGAGATGGAAGCCTTTCATTTCATGCAAACATAGCACATTTCATGCACTTCCTAACATAGACATGATTGTCATTAAAAATAGATGGCCAATAGTATTCAACCCTCATTATTTTTAAAGCAGTGGTCCTTGGAGAGAAAATACCTCTAGAAGGTCCATTATGAAACTCATATAAAATATCTTCTATTTGTTTTGAGTTAATGCACCTAAGAAGGACACCACTGTCATATTTTCTAAAAAGAACATCATTTATTAGCACAAAAGGAATAGAATTCAGCCTATAATAGCTTCTTTTTTCCTAATCCAAGCTTTTAGGACACTTAGTTGTCTTCAAAAAATGAACTATATCTGGCAACCAACTTGTTTTCGTATCATGATCTCCTGTTGAATGTATGTTCATGGATGAATCTATTTGGTCATGATCCTTTGGAGCTTAATCATCATTCATTTATTTACAAAGACTACTACCTCTGAATAGTTTGTTAACCTGAATGTCTATATCATATTCACTGACTCTAGTTATTCAACCATCTCTCTTTTTGTTTAAGTCTTTTCTAAGTAAAAAACCTTTGAAACTAGGATGAGTGACCCAGCTTAGATGTACCTTTCTATGGGTCAACAAGTGCCTTAACTTCTTGAGGCTCTTCACAATATAAATAATATGTTTTTCTATGCAAGAATACCTTTATTCATACTCCTCTAAGCCTTTTCTAAAGGAAGAAATTTGCTTCTCTAATCCTTCTAAGTTTGGTTGCATTAGGATTGCAAAGATCACCTCAGAGCCCTCATAAGCATATATCCAATGAAATATTTTCTAAAATCAGGATCTAGTAAGGCATGAGCCTCTTTCAAAGCATCCTTAATGTCTTGGAAACTATTCTTCACTTCTTGGCTCCAACCAAATATTGTATTCTTCTTCAACATAGTTGTTAGAGGCTTTAAAAGATCTAAAATGTTAGGAAAGAAATGGCTAACAAAGTTAATTATACTTATAAAGGATTGTAGACTCTTCTTATGGGGTGGTAAGGGTAGCTCTAAAATGGCTGCAACCCTTCCAGGATCACACTTGGAGTATTTTGAAATTATAATATATTAAATCTGATTAAAATATTATAAAAATTATATGATGATAATCTTGACTCTGTGCTCTAAAAAAGGGTATTTTTATATTTGTAAAAAAATTTCATTAAAAAGAGTAAGAGTTATTGAAACATCGCTTTTCTTAAATAATTTTATTTCTTTAGTAATTGTTATAAAACATGCTTTTAATAGATATTTCCAATTGGAAAAGGTGAAGAACTTATCTAACTTAGCTAGAATGAATCTAGCTAGACCATATGTTTGACAACAACTAAATTTAGCTAGAAATACTCAAATTCAGCTATGCTGATAAGTTGTCCTGAAACATGACACAGCTTTGTGCTTTTACCCCTTCTTATGGGGTGGTAAGGGTAGCTCTAAAATGGCTGCAACCCTTCCAGGATCTAGTGTGACACATTGCTTGGAAACAATATAGCCTGAAAAATTCCCTTCATGCACTACAAACACACAAATCTGGGGGTTGAGAAAGATTCCAAATTCCCTACACATTTCAAATATTTTTCTTAAGTGATTAATATGACCATATGCATGCTTAGAGTAGATACTAATGTCATCTGGGTATACTAGAACAAACTTATACAGGAGGCTCTTGAAGGCCATGTCCATATCCTTTTGAAAAGTTGCACCTACATTTGATAAAGAAAAAGATGACTTTTGATAGGCCATGGTTCCCCATTTGGTTGTGAATGCAGTCTTAAATTGATCTTTTTCATTGACTAGGATCTGATTATATCCTAAATAACCATCTAGAAATGAGAAATTCTCGAAACCAGAGATACACTGCAAAAATTTTTCCATCGATGGAAAAGGGTGGCAATCTTTCAGGGATTTCCTATTTCGGTCCCTAAAGTCAACACACGACCTCAATTCTCCATTATTTTTCCTTAAAAGAAAAAGTTTACACACCCAACTAGTATGCTTTATGGGATATATGATGTCACTCTCAAATAGTTTAAGAACCTATTTATACACAAGTGGCTCTAGCTTGGGGTTAATAGGCATTTGATTTTGCCTGATTGGTTTAGCATTAGTATTTTACTCTATGGTATGATGAGAAAATGCCAGATCAAAATCTTTCAGGTCTTCACATTGCAGAGAAAAAGCATCATTGAATCCTTGAAACAACTAGATGTAATACCAGTTCTCTAAATTTGTGCTTATCTTTTCAAACTTTAAACTTTTACCTGGTCCAAGCTACAAATTAGTATGATGCTCTTGTTGAACTAGCAAGCTAGTTTTGTTCTTTCTAATGTTAGGAATTTTTCTTGTAGGTCCTCTAAAAATGCTTGAATACTTAAATAACTCTACAACTCCCAATGCATTTTGATACTCTGACTCAAGCAAGAGAAAACACTAATTGATGAGGTATTTTAATAACACTTAGGATAACTATTATCAACTCCATCTTTTTTGAGATCCACTGACTTAGGTAGGTTTTACGTATGATTTATTACTGACTTGATAGTATCTTTAGAGTAGATTTTGGTTATGTGTTGAATGCTCCATTTCTATATGGATACATAAATGACAATGCAAATAACTATGATTATTCTGAGGAAAATTTTTACAATCCAAATCTTTATCTTGATGATGACAGAGAACAACATAATAAGGAATTTCATATTTCTTTCCTTTTACAATACTTATGAATTTAGGAGGAATAACCTATTTTTTTTTCTCTTTAAGAAATCAAAAAATTTAAACTGTAAACTCTTTGAGTATAATAGATTTTAAATATATTCTCTAAAGGTAACTAAGTTTGAATGTTCTTAAATATTTTGGATGATGATAGATCACCAAACAAGTTGTAGACCAATGCTTATCCTTTGGTCATAGAGTCAAAATATATACATCCATTAAAAATAAACAAATAAAATTACTGTAGGATGCCTTAAAACCTACATACAACTCAGATAAAGTGCCTTAAAAATTACCCTTTCACTCCCACAATGTTATATAATATCCTCAAATACTGCTGTACTCTCTAAAATCACTTACAAAGTTTAATTCTACCCTTAGAAAAAAATTGCAAAGAATTAGATCACTACCTTGTAGCCAATATGCTTAACATTCCTTAAAAATTAAACATAAAAGAGTACACTCAATAAGAAAAGAGACAATAACAACATGGAATAAAGCTGCACTATATTTTATTCCTAAATTCCAATTTCAATACATATCAAGGCTTGAAAAGCTCAAAAACACAGACTGAAATCTAGAAATATGGCTTGCCAATATATTTCATCTCCCTCTTTAACTATTACATTTGATCTATATATAGGTCTTAAACCATCTTGGAATCCTTAAGGAAAGGATGCAACAAGCTTCAGATGGTTTAAGGAACCTAACCCTAAAACATAGAAAATACAAAAACAAGAATGTTCAAGCGGTGGGAAGACAAGAATAAGGGATGAAATCTAATCTTCTTTTGTATTCACATGGATTTTGGAACCTTTGTTTGATAGTGTTCAGGATAGTATCTAATATTTATATTGAGACCAAGTGACCACCATTTCAGGCTAACTACACTTGTCTTTTATGATTAGTAACCTCCATGTGCTCAATGATTAGGCGGCAAGTGTTCCTTTCTATTCTTCATCTAGGATTTCTTCTTCTATTTCAATAGGCTTATTTTTATTTTGCTTTTGTCTTCCAATCCCATGCTGTCACATCCTCCTTCGTAGGCCAATTGAAGCTCTGAATACTCTACAATTGTGCTTTTTGCCTTTCCCATCTGACATTAGTTATGCCTTTGACATCAACTAAGAATTTATTAATGTCAGTCTCTGCTTTAAAAGCCTCATCCAAAATTATATTGAAGCCTTCCATATTAAAATCAGAATCTGTAATAAACACCTCTTTACTAGGTAGTCTTCTATCAAATTCATTTCTCTAGGCCTCGAGGGCCTTAATCTGATCATCTTCTCCCTTTAGTGGAGGAACAAATCTATTGAAAATTGGTCCAATTAGGCTCATCTTTGCCTCTATCTAATTTAACTTACCTTTAAAGAAAGGTAAAGTCACATTTACTTTCTTGATCTCATCTTCTACCTCTGTCATGATCTCTTGTAGATCTAGCCTATGTGGCTATAAAGAAGCCAACCTCTCAAATAGCTGTATCCTGGAAGACCATGCTACAAAGTAAGGGCTTAAAGTAGAGATATACCCTGTCACCTCAACATGTAAAGCAAGCAATTTATTGTATGCATTCAGGATTATATCAGTTTTATCTTTTAATATATCAATCCTATGTTGAAGTATATTCAACAATGCATTTATAGCAACTTCATTATCTTTGTTAGCCATATCATCTATTTTTACCTCTTCTTCTATTTCAACTTTTTGTTCTATTTTTGAAGGCTCTTCTAAAGGTACATATACCACTTCTAGCTTTTCACACAATTGTTTAGTTAATTCAGCAATAACCTTATCTTGTTGATGAATCTTGATGTGACACAATTCTCTATCCTTAGCTAGGGCACTAGGTTCCTCTATTAGGATACCACATTTCTCAGACAACTACTTTGTCTCTACTTTGTCTTATCTTCATTCAAATGTGCCTAGTGTGACATTATTTGATAAATCTCTAGATCACCTATATTTTGAACTGTCCAAACCATTTGGTTTCCTACCATGCTCTCTTGAATGTTCAACAATTGAGGCTTCTGGCCCTCAGGACATAGAATCCACATGGAGAATGCTTGTGAATTTGGACTATATCCGAATCCCTTGATCATATCACCTATTTGAATTTTAGAGGTCATCTTTAAATCTAATTGCTTTCTTATTTGATTTATTATCAATGCTGAAGCTAAATCCAAACCTCCAACAAGCAAAAAGCCACTTTCCAACACTAATTTTATGGCTTCCTCAGGAATGATGTCTTTAGTTTCAGGATCATATGACTATAGAGCTAAGAGGGCCTCATTTGTCACTACTTCTTCACCATCTATTCTCAATTTCTCTCTGATCTACTCCTTCTTTTGCCATTTAAGGAAATCATGGAATTTATCAGTTTTAATGAAATCATAATCTTGCAAGAATTTCTGCTAATGGATCAATCTCTCATCTATACATGTTCTAAGAGGCAATTCTATGTTTTATTCTACCTCTTGTTGTAGTTTCTTTCCTTTACTGATTTCCTTCCTCAAATTATGATCATATACTCTGTTACCAGGAACAAGAGCACTTACTTTATCCTTTTTTCTCTCTTTTTCTCATGTAAGCCTTATCATGAGATGTCTGACCTAGATCAACCTTTTTCCTCTTACAAGAAGGCTCTTCTACATCATCAGGATGAGCAACTTTAAAAAAGTGTATAACATGTCCCTCTTCTCCTTGTACCTAAATTGTTCCTGCAACATTTTGTTGTAGTTGATCTTTATGAGGTGGAATAATATATTCCTCTTCACTGTCACTTTCATATTTAGACTCTGAATATTCAGGTTCTTGTCCTCCCTTTTTTACATCTAAAACTCTATCCAACTATTCACAGAGTGTGTAAAAATTGTCTAGCATAGCTTTGATTTTATCAAAAGATGGAAAATTAGGGTAAAAAACTCCAAATGTTAATCTATTTCCTTTTATTTGTTTTTCTAAATTCAACAGATCTTGGATTTTTTCTCTTCTATTCCTCACTTCTTCTTCATCAATTATATTCCTAGTAACATCCTCCTCCACACAATCACCATGCACATATGTATTTTGTATGGTAGGAGTTAGGAGTTTCTTAGCTCCTGTAATGAATCCCTCTGGATCAATATACCGATACAATGTTTCTCCCATCTTACAATTTCATTAACACATCCTCATGAGTGATATTTAAATCATCAACAAAATCAATAAAATTTGTTAAATGTGTTTCACAAGAAATAATATTGTTACCTATGAAATTTGGGAGCTTTTCTCCTATATCACCCACATATTTAGGGAACGCATTAGGATATCCAGGGATACCAAAGAAGTTAAACTATTTATACCTTTCTATATGCAATGGTTTTCTTTGAAAATTGTCATTCTCTTTAAATGAAGTGGCTTTTGCTTTAGAAGCTATTGCATTCTCTGTCCCAGCATGAGAATACCTAGAAGATTGCAAGAAATCTATTTTCTTCTTCATTTCAATTGTTGTAGCTTCCATTTTTTCCTTTTCTAACATTTTCTCCATGGTCTCCTTTTCATTTCTTAATTTCTCCAAATCAAGATCCAACTTGGACATTTGTTATGTTAAAGGCTTCTGAAACCTAGGTTCTTGATTTCCATAATCAGTCATTTTATGCTTACCTTTGTCCTTATGTGAACTAGAAGCTTTATTAGTAAGTGGTATTTATTGGTACTTTTGATACCTCTTTGTACCTTTTATATTTTGATGTCTTAAGGATATTCTTTTAAACTTATCAACATCCTTATGCTCATGTTTTGTCTTTCTCATTTCTCTCTCCCTTTTCATTTGTTGAATAAGGGCAAGCTGTTTCATAATAAATTTTTCCTCATTTGCTAGCTCATCAGAGGGAGTTTCATCATAATCTAAACTAGATATATTTGTTTCTTCTCTTTCACTAGAAGTAGAAGTAAAAATAGGTGTTTCTAATACTCTCTCAGCAGCTTCCTCATATTCTGAAGTATATCCATAATGAGAAGGCTAATTGCTACTCACCTCTCTCCTAGTATTACTCTCTTTACCTCTTGGACGTGTTTCATCAATGCTAACTTGGTTTCTCTTTTTCCTCTAGGACATTTCCATCCTTGAGGATGATGGGATTCCGCCATCTAAAACCTTCTCAGAATTATTTTTCATTCTTGACCTAGTATTCATTTTGAAAGGTATTAACTAAATTCGTACCAATCTTAGAGATTTTGTTTTCTAGTCACCACCCAACAATAGTTAAGAATGAAAGAATACTATAAAATCTTGAAAAATATAACTAGTATGATCTTTAATCACCTGAAGTCCCCAGTGGAGTCACCAAATTGTTAGGGTTTTTTCTTGCAAGGCCTCCAAAAATGCTTGAATACTTAAATAACTCTATAACTCCCAATGCCTTTTGATACTGTGACTCAAGAAAGAGAAAACACTAATTGATGAGGTATTTTGATAACACTGTGGATACCTATTATCACCTCCTTTTTTCAGATCCAATGACTCAGGCAGGTTTTACCTATGATTGATTACTGACTTGACAGTATCTTTAGAGTGGATTTTTCTTATGTGTTGAATGTTGTGTTCCTATATGGATACATAAATGACAATGCAAATAACTATGATTATTCTGAGGAAAAGCTTTACAATCCAAATCATTATCTTGATGATGACAAACATCATCATAATAAGGAATTTCATCTTTCTTTCCTTTTACAATTACTTTCAACATAATAAGGTAAAGTCACATTTACTTTCTTGATCTCATCTTCTACCTTTGTCACGATCTCTGGTAGATCTGGCCTATGTGGTTGTAGAGAAGCCAACCTCTCAAATAGATGTATCCTAGAAGACCATGTTACAAAGTAAGGGCTTAAAGTAGAGATATGCCATGTCACCTCAACATGTTAAGTAGGCAATTTATTGTATGCATTCAGGATTATATCATTTTTATCTTTTAAGATATCAATCATTTGTTGAATTTTCAACAATGCATTTATAGTAACTTCATTATCTTTCTTAGCCATATCATTTTTTTTTACCTCTTCTTCTGTTTCAAATTTTTTCTCTATTTGTGAAGGCTCTTCTGAAGGTATATATACCACTTCTAACTTTTGACACAATTGTTTAGTTAATTCAGCAATTACCTTATCTTGTTGATGAATCTTGATGTGACACAATTCTCTTTCCTTAGCTATGGTACAAGCTTCCTCTATTAGGATACCACATTTCTCAGACAACTGCTTTGTCTTATTTTCATTCAAATGTGCCCAGTGTGTCATTATTTGAGAAATTTCTAGATCACCTATATTTTGAATATCCAAACCATTTGGTTTCCTACCATGCTCTCTTAAATGTTCAACAATTGAGGCTTCTGGTCCTTAGGACATAGACTCTACATGGAAAATGCTTGGGAATTTGGACTATATCTGAATACCTTGATCATATCACCCATTTGAATCTCAGTGGTCATCTTTAAATCTGATTGATTTCTTATTTGATTTATTATGAATGCTAAAGATAAATCCCAACCTTCAACAAGCAACATGCCACTTTCCAACACTAATTTTCTGTCTTCCCCAGGAGTGATGTCATCAGTTTTAGGATCATATGATTGCAAAGCTAAGATGGCCTCATTTTTCATTGCTTATTCACCAACTATTCTCAATTTCTCTCCGATCTCCTCCTTCTTTCACCATCTAAGGAAATCTTTGAATTCATCAGTTTTAATGAAATCATCATCTTGCAAGAATTGTTGCTGATGGATCAATCTCTCATCTATACATGTTCTAAGAGGCAATTCTATGTTTTCTTCTAGCTCTTTTTGTAGTTTCTTTCCTTTTCTAATTTCCTTCCTCAAATTATGATCATATACTCTGTTACCAGGAACAAGATCACTTACTTTATCCTTTGTTCTCTCTTTTCTCATGTAATCCTTATCATGAGATGTCTAACCTAGATCAATGTTTTTCCTCTTAGAAGTAGGCTCTTCTACATCATCAGCTTAAGCAACTTTAGTCAAGTCTATAACATGTCCCTCTTCTTCTTGTAATTGAACTGTTCATGCAACATTTTGTTTTAGTTGATCTATATGAGGTGGACTAATATATTCTTGTTCACTCTCTCTTTCATATTCAGACTCTAAATATTCAGGTTCTTGTCTTCCCTTTTTTTTACATCTAGAACTCTATCCAACTATTCACAAAGTGTGTAAAAATTGTCCAACATAGCTTTTATTTTATCAAAAGATGGAAAATCAGAGTAAAAACCTCAAAATTCTAATCCATTTCTTTTTATCTATTTTTTCTAAATTCAACAGCTCTCATATTTTTTCTCTTCTATTCCTCACTTCTTCTTCATAAATTATATTCCTAGTAGCAACCTCCTCCACACAATCACCATGCACCTATGTATTTGGTATGGTAGGAGTTAGGAGTTTCTTAGCTCCTGCAATGAATCCCTCTGGATTAATATACCTATACAGTGCTCCTCCTTTCTTACAACTTTCCAACCACTTACTTACTAAATCAATAGCACCTTTTCCAATTACAAATTGAAAGATCTTGAACTACCTAGGGGTTAATGTCGTCTTTATATGTGGTGCAAAGTGTTCATTATCGGTTAACAAAAGCTGCCAAATAAATTCCATTACTGCAACTCTTGATGGCACATGATATGGCAGGACATGGGGATGATGTGTGCATCCAAACACTCTAATCATAGTGAAATTCTCCTCTAAAAAGAAGTCTCCCCAATTGTGATCACCTTCCCACTTGTCAAAATACTCACACGGTCTTAACATCTATAACAATTTTATTGGAAGTCTAGTCTTATTGACACCCAAACTCTACATCAAAGGGTAAACAATCCAATTTTCAAATCCACAAAAATCACAGTCCTTTGAAGTGAAATTCCATATCTTAATCCAAAATTGGAAAGGATTAGGATTGTTACGATGAATTATTTGGGGGTTTAAATTGTTTACATCCATAATGCCATAATTAAAATGCAATAAAAGATGCCTCAAAATAGAATAGTGTAAAAATTTGGGATCTTTATCCTTCTTCTGTATGGCTACAAATCCTTCATCCATCCTGTCAATAATATATTGGATGTAGCCATAGCTGGTGCTATAATGCACTTCTTGTAAATCCAAAACCATCATCAAAATCGTAGCATTTATCTTCTCAGCTCCTCCATCTCTACCCAACACCTTACACAAAGCATGGGCAATATATTTGATATAACAATGTAAATCCCTAAAAAAATAAGGTGCAGTTCCTGGCAAAGGGACAATATAATTTCTAACCTCTTTAAGGTCGTGTTTGTGTAACTTATTCCTAGCAATCCCAGGCTGTAACCTATATCTTTCCTCCTTCTTTGTTAGATTAATTTGAGTAGACATAATACTATACAAGTCAAAAGCTTGCATAAAATAATTCCTATTCACAATCAACAATGTAGTACGATCACTCTTTTTAATTGTTTTTGACAAGGGGTCATAGTGGTTTTCTAGACCTAGAAACAAGTCCACATCTAGGAAAACATCAGGAACAATTAACCTAGCCAAACAACTAGTCCAAGGGTTTGATATTGGTATGGCTTTATCAGCATTCTTATAAAAGTAATTGTAAAGAGAAAAAATAATAGACCCTGGTGTCTGAGCATCTCTGATATTGCAGTACTTATCTGCCAATATGTTGGTATTTTCCCTCTTGTTTTGTGTAGATCCAGGTAATAGCTTCAAAAATGTATCACAAAAATTCCTCTTTCTGTTAGCATCTTCATCCACCTCATCGCTCTTCCCATTGGTAGATGCCACACTAACTGCTTTACTCATTTTGTTCTATTCTCCACTTCCCTTTCACTGACATTGAAACAAATCTTCTCTTAGGACACCTTACCCTTTTCTGTGCACTGAAGACAATTCAAGAATTCTAAAAATTGAATGATCACCTTGTTGGTGCTATTTCCTACTTAAGTTGTGCCTTGTAATTTTCTTGGGGTCTCTTGTCATTGATAATGTCTAGGGCTTTGAAATCAAGTTTCAGAGTGTTCTTATGCCTCTGCAAGGTTCCTCAAACCCTTAACCTAATTGAAAATGGTTAAAAATGACTAAAAAACCATAATTGCCTTGGCCGATTCTATTTTCACATTACGTTTTTGGTCACTTAAGTTATATTAAGTCACAAAAGATCAAAGGACGTAGTTAATCACTTAAAGGAAAGATGCTCAACATCTAACAAGTAAGCAATTAAGTGGTGGTGACACATGTCCTTGGTGGGGATGAACATGTTAAGAAAGTCCTCAGTTAAAAGGTGAGTGACTATGAAAAGATTAGATGACACACTTAATCACTTAATCAAAACATGCTCAACATCTAGCGGTTAAGCGATTAAGCGGAGGCAACGCGTGTCCTTGGTGGGGCCGGACAGTAGTAAAGGCAATCTGTTAAATATTGCACAAGTTTGAAAAGATCAAATGGCCTGCTTAATCGCTTAAAGGAAAAGTGCACAGAATCTAACAAGTAAGTGATTAAGCGGTGATGACATCTGGCAGTTGGTGGGCCCAGGCATTCAAAGCTGACAAGAGTTTAAACTTTAGTTATGTTGTTCCATATCTAACTGCTTTCTTAATTTCTTAAAGGGAAAATGCTCAACATCTAACGGGTAAGTGATTAAGTAGTGGTGACATGTGTCCTTAGTCGACAGTTGTTTCTAGGAAAATAAGATAGTCGTCAGATGCGAAAGATGATGCCTAGAATCGATGATTCAAATTCAAAGTTGATAAAACAATTGTAGAGAGTTGTTAATCCACAAAATTGAAGCTTGTAGATTAAATGTAGAATGTGTGACATCTCTAGTCAAATTCAATTTGCAAGACTGATTTGAATAAGGCCATAAAATTGATTAAGCCAATTGCAGCCTCTATAATTCAGCAAAATAATTTGAGCAAAGACAGAATTGCGAAGAAAACTAGCTTCACACAACTTTTGTGCAGAACGGGTAAGATTTTTGATTCATTAGCATCCAAATTAAGGTGAAATTTTCAGCTCAGAGAAATTGTAGTGCTTTGTTTAAATATCTGAATCTAGTATTACGGAAAAAATCTTAGAATGGCCCCTAGAGTCAAAATCTCCAGAGATGTTGATTACTAGAAGAGAAATGTTAGGGAAGACTTGTTGCAACAATTATCACTGTCCTCAGGGGATGCTACACAAGAAAAAATGACAATTCCATTACATCCTCATTTTAAGATCGGAGAAGGATTGTATGATTCCAGTAGATGGGAAAAGGATGCTAAGACCAGTTTTGATGGCCTCACCTTGTTCAGAATGGCGTATAGTCAGAGAAATGCCTCTACCCCAGACTGTAATATTTGGGAATTAGATGTGGGAAAAATGATAGCTGCTAGTGTGTTCATGGATACTGATTTATTCATCTTGATCATGAACACTTATGATAAGGTGGCTAGGGTTGTTAGGGACACCCGGGGAGACATACTATTGACTGTATCAGTAGATGAAATCACAAGGATTTTCAAGTTGACTGACACCTCCCAAAATATGAATGATATATGATTTTATAGAGGTGAAGTAGTAAAGGGGTATGTTAACACAATAGGGGACTTGGTAGTGGTAGGGCCTAGAACCCCAGAACCCTTCAAGTTGGATCTTTTCAATGGAAAAGCTAGAAAAATGTACAGTGCTGTATGTAATGTTTTGGGGATAGATGAAGAGGGGGCCATGCCTGTCCATATAATGTTGATGGTTGTTCAGATTCTGCATCCCCAATTTTTAGTATTTTTTGACTATGCATCTTATATTGCTCATGAGATGCATGATGGTTTGTCAGGGATCCAAGATGGCAACATACATAAACCAATGGGTTGGTATTCCCTCATGATGCATATGTTCTTATTTAACAATGTAGAATTCTTTAAAGAAGAAATGGAATTGGAAAAATTCCAAGATGGTAAAGAATTGCCGATTCAAATGTGGAGTGCAGACTTGTCCTGGGATTGGAAGAATGCCAGTTATGTGTATTTTGACAAAGTTTTTGCCAGTAGACTCAAGTCACTCTTGAGTAAATGGAATGGTACGGTTCATAATGAAATGATGATGCTTTTAAGGCCTATGGAATATGCCCCAGAGTTAAAAATTGCTCACAATTGGGGAGATTTAATCTTATACCCTTTTTCCATAGTAATTAGGGTTTATGGTTTCATAGGTACCCCTTATGTGCTACCTTACAAAGTCCCACTCAAGATTGGACTAGCACATAATAAGGAAATTAGGTGGGTTACAGGAAGAAGCCTTGACCAGAAAGATGAAAGGAATTATTTTCCTACCCTCACCAGAGCCCATCACTTTATCATAACCAAAGGTGGGTGGACACAGTTTGATAAATAATTTGAGCCTTATCACTTAGCCACTTCTATGTCCAGATGTGTAGATAATGAGGATTTTATCATGGGTATATTTAGGAAAAGGACTAATTGTATAATGTTGAAGCATCAATTCAATTATCTAGAGGATATCATCAAGAACATTTTTGACCTAGATGTTCAAGAAGTCAGGAATGAAAAATGGATGGCATACAAGAAATCTTTGGACTTTGTCCAGAATTTTGACAAGACTTATGATCCATTAAAGGATTTTTTCCCATGGTCTTACAAAATTGATTCCCTAATGAATATTTTTGAGAGAATAATACAAAATCTAAATGAGAAGAGGCAGAGAGCAGTTGAGAGTGATCCAGAAAGGTCACTCGCTATTTTGAATAAATTTCCATAGAGAAGAATAGTTCCACTAGGGAACTATGTAGTGTATAAGAGAAGAGGATATACCAGTTTTACTCCCAAAGTTTACAAGTCCTTTAAGCATAAGGGAAAGAGGCCAGTAGATAATGATGTTCAAGAGGTATGCTCTCCTAAGAGGAAAAGGATAGAAAAAAGAGAACAGGGGAGTGAATTGTATTCTCCTTCCCAATTCCCCATGCAGTATGATGACCAGACCATTGCTGAAAAACTGGTCAAAATGAGGAATGCTAGTGAAGTGGTTGTTACCACTCAAGAACTACAAAAAGGGATGCTGGAGGCCCCTAGACATACAACATATGACCTCATAGTGGAAGAATTTTCTGGTAAGGAATTAGATCCTATCACCAAACAAGCCAGTGATGAATTCTTGTCTGATGAAAATTTCATCAAAACTAGCGCTTTCATTCAATTCTTATGGAGATGCCACATTAATGAATACAATAATAAGTGCGAGAAGATGGTAGAATCTCAACCCAATTCTACCAAGGAGGATGTAGATAAGAATTTAATCAAGAAATGATATCAAAATTTGATAAAATTACTCCTGAAGAGGGCAGACAGATGGTCAAACGGCAAGGAGTTCTCATATTGCCACAATGGGATCTAGTTGATACAGTGGTTTTAAATGCTATAAGAAAACAAGCTAAACCTATGAGAACAGCTGGGACATCAATTGGTGCCCAATTTAGTGAGGATCATGCAGCTTTGGCAATCTGGTTGCTAAAGAAAAAGGACAAAAGGAGAATAAGAGAAGATGATGAGACTGAAGACACAGGAAGTATAATTGTGAAGAGGGTTGCAAATACCTCAGGAACTGAAGTGGCTAACCTTGTTGTACAAGAAGCTAATTTAAGCATGAAAGTGTTATAGAAAGAAAAGGAAGCCTATGCTAGCTTAAATGAAAAATATGAGTTTATGCTCAAAGCTTATAATGAAGAGAAGGTTAAATCTTTGATTAAAGATAACAAAATAGCAAAGTTGGAAGGCAAGAAAAAGATTCAATTGGTGCCCCAAAGGGTAATTACTCAGAACCCTCATCAACCCTCCTCCTCAAGTCCATTTATAACATAGCCCCCATCCCCTACACCTCTAAGTCCTACTACTCAGGAAGCCATTGATGCTAAGAGAGCAGAATTAGAAGATGAGAAGAACAGGTTTATCAATGAAAGGACAAGGCTAGAAGAAGAGTGTAAAAGGGACCTTGAAGATTCCCAGGCATACAAAGAAGCTAAGGAATTTTTAAATAAAAAATGTTTGGATAAGATCTTTTCAAGCCTCAAAGGGTGTGCCAGTGAAGTTAATCTTTCTAACCTCTACTCACTGGGAAAAAAGATTGCAAGCATCATCAGCTGGCATGAGGATGAAAAGAAGAAATGGGAGCTAATAGTGAATAACTAGAAAGGGAAGAAAAACCATGTCAAATATTTCTAATCCCTCTAAAGAGAACAAAATAACATTGACATTATCCTGACAAGAACTCATAAGTGTCCCAAATTGATGGTCAATTTAGACACCAAGAAGAACATGGTCATGAAGAAGATCACAACTTTCAGAGGAGAATTTTCCAAGAATAGATATGATATGTATCCCAATATGTTCAAAGAAGATGGGAACATAAAAAATGAAGCCCTGTGGCTAAGGCAGTTAAATGAAGCATTGACTAGTAGGACAAAAAATATTGTTCCATTGGAAAACACTAGCTGGTTTGTGCTAACTATTTACATTTTGAACAAAGCCAAGGCATTTTTTGAATCTTGTGAGGCAGAAGTTGAGAAGGCTAATGGTGACTGAGAGGAATTCAATAGATGAAAAGATGAGGTTATCAACTTTCGTTGGCCAAATGATGAGGTGTTCACTACATGGGCTAGTAAATATGGTATAGTTACCCCGGTGGCATGAGACATTAAATATGAAGGGGACAACTAACACCAAGGAGGTTGAGCGAGTAGAGAAAATTAGATATTAGGGCCTCTAAACCAATAAGAGAACAAAATCTAGATGAAAAATACCCAACTACCTCGGATCAACCTCAAGCATTCAAGTGGTCACAAGACAAAAGATTACATGGCTCATGGCGAAGATTTGTTATCCCATCTGCCTGAAGTTTTGTCTCTTCTTGAAATTGTATTTTTTCCTTTAGCCCAATCATCTATAGCTTGTTGCATCCTTATTTTTCAAAAGGATTCCAAGATGACTATGGTTTCCTATAAGTATCTAGTTGTAATATTGTAATAAATATGGTAAAAAAAAAGACTACAAGGAAGATTACTTAATTGTGTCTGACTATTGGTTTTGAGTCTTTGTGAATGTACTGGTATTCAAATCTACATTAATAAAATACAATGGAATCTCCATTTTGATATCTATGATTTCTTCTTGCATTTTCTATTAATTCTTGTATGTTCAATTTGTAAGGCTCTTTGAATATATTGGTTATAAGGTAGTCATGTTCTTGTCTGTGAGTTGCTTTCAAGGAAAGTTTTAAATCTTGCAGATGATTGCAGAGGATTAGGGTTTATGCAGGGATTTGATATAGGGGCATGATGATGAGAGGATAGTTGGTAAGGCATTCTATCTGGGGTTCATTTGTATTTCCATTGATTATTTTTAATATAAGTATGCTATATTTTGACTCTATCACCATGATTAGGCACTGTTCATAAATGCTGACAAGTGGTTGTTATCATCAAATTCCAATTCAATAAATATTTATACCCATGTTATTTCAAGTACATGTCTAGTTAATTGTATTTAGTACAATTCTTCTTTGTGATTCCTTGAAGAGTGAATCAATAGGTTAGCCTTCCTAGACCTAAATGGCATAAAAAGAAGAGGGATCTCTAGCCCTTAATCCAGTGTTAAAACTGTTGAAAGCTGATACTCTGTCAAAGGTGTACCCACCTGGGTGTGTGGAGCCCAAAGTCTAGAAGGATTTTGTATCCTTGTTAATTAGACCTTGTCCTTGTGAGAATCTAACTTGGGTATAAGAGAGTCTTGCATTTATTTTCACTATAATCAATTTTGCAAGAGAAAGAGCTAACAAATTGATGACTCTACTGGGGACTCTTGTAATATTCTTAGAGTCATGATCATGAAAGCAATTGTCCTTACAATATTGAGAATCAGTTTGTTCTTCCTTATAATCATTACAATGAGTTTATTCTGCTTATCTTCTATGGTGCATTGTTTGAAGGTCCTGATTCTGAAAATGATACAGATCTTGTCTTAGTTGGAATAATTGATAATTCTAAAATATCTAATATGATCCCTTGTTTTTTCCCAAAAGGAAGTCTACTGTATGGAAAATATTTGTAGTTATGGGAAGTGAAGAATCATTTTCTTGAAAATACCAAGTGAGGAATCATCAAGCTCAATATATTTGCAAATTACCATACTTGCTTATTTTTGTAAGGCAAAATTTGAGATAGGACAAGGTGTTTGATCTTAATATATATATTAATCCTCTGAAAAGGGGTGGCGACTCTAATTTATGGGTATTCTAGTATTGCATAGTAAAGTATTTGTTTGCTGTATGAGATGAGTTGACAAAGGAATACTAGATCGTATTCCAGATTGAATCCTGAAAAGGATCTTAGAGAGGAGCTCCATATGCCTCAAAGGAAACAATGGTCCAAAAGAGGGGTATCTAAACATGATTCCAAACAAGTCTCTGAAGGAAACATGGATATTCCCATTCCAGAAAGGAAGTCATCTTCATCTGAAGATGTAGAACCTATGGGACCAATCAATGCTTATTGAGCTAATACCAATTTTGATCCCTTTAGAGATGGGGAAAATACTAACATAGGGTTCTTTCCTGCGGAAGAAAATCTCGCTCCACCAGAAGAGACCTCTGCTACTGAAACAACATCATATGATTCAGATAAGTTACAAGATGATGTTATGGCTTTGAAAAGAAAAAAGAAAGAACAAGAAAAGGAAATAGCTAAAGCAAAGGAGAAACGTGAGAAAAGGATATATGATTTATTATTGGAAAGAGAAGAACTCTTAGCTAAGACTAGAAGGAATGACCTTAAAACTAAAATCCAGAATCAAGAAGTCAAAGGTATAGATCCATAATTGTTTGGTACCCTCAATGATGTGAGAAACAAAGCCCTGAATAAAATCTCAAACCCTAACAAGGACAAGTTTGAGAAGGAAGGACCTGTAATTAGGCAGATGTTCCCATATGAGAATGAATGAATGTGAAACTAAAAGCAACAACTAAAGATGACCTTAACAAAGGTAAACAGAAGGTTGTGGGTATCAGCATAAATGAGCTTGGGCAAAAGGTTTCTAACCCCAAAGGAATACCTCAAATTGATTTTGATATTGAACAAGCTAGGAAGGATAAAGATGACTTGGAAAAACAACTAGAAAAGTTGGAATTGGAGGCTTCCGCAACTGATATGAAGATGAAGATAGCCTTACTTCATGCTACCAATAATACAACTGCAAGTAGTTCTATGCATGTGAATCAAGAAGTAAAACAATTGAATTCATCTACTGATTTAAATGTGAACAATCAAGGTGGTGTTCCTAAGGTCCAAAAGTGTAGAAACAACCAAAATGTTTAGAGCTCTGGTCCTAATGTAGTTGCTCAACTTAAGGGTCCTCACCCAAGTTTTCAAACTACTAAGCCCAAGCAGAGTGTTCCTCCACCTGTTTAACATCAAGGAGGAATTGTTGGACCAAATGGTGACAACGAGCTGGGGAATTTTCAAAGGAGGCTTATCCACATGAACAGATACAAAGCTCTCTTCTTTGAAGGCATTCCTTGTCACCCTAATGTGATCCAAAATGAGGTAAGAGATAGGATCCCTAAGTTCATAGGAAACAATGTTGTTACTTGTGAAGAGCATTTAAAAGATTTTGGTGATAAGATGACTGACTTTGAAATTGAAGATGAGGATGTTATCATGAAACTTTTTGTTCAATCTTTAATCAAAGATGCTAGGGATTGGTTCAGAAACTTACCTAATGATATTATTGCCTCTTGGGATGAATTTGTAAAATCCTTTAGGGAACAGTATAGAGAGCATGTTAATTCTGGATATATGTTAAATGAGTTTAATAACATCAAGAAGTTCCCAAATGAAAATATGGTTGATTTTAATAGTAGATTCTAAAAGGCCATGAACAAATTGTTCCAAGTTTTGAGGTTAGATGAGGAAGTGTGCCTTACCACTTACATAAATGTTGCTGATGGAAAAATGTCTTACCTACTTAGAGATTAAAATGCAACTACTTTAAGGGATGCTTACAAGATGGCAATTGACATTGAAATTAATAGAAGAGCATCAGGTAAATTGGCAAGAGAGAAGACAATAAACTTTGGAAAGAAAAAGGATCAGCCAATAAAAATGTCAAAGAAGGTGATATAGTGGATAAATTGGTGAGTGCAGTAAAAGACCTTACTGCCAAGATGGATAATAATGATAGAGGAGGGTACCGAGATAATAAATATACTAACCAAATATTTGACAGACAACCCAACCTAAGAGATTATCCATACAAGACCAATTGGAATAATGGCAAACCTATCCCTAAGGGACAAGACATCCCAAAAGAAAAAGAAACTCCAGATCCTCTAAAAAGAAACAGTGCCAACTATGTTGAGAATACTCCCTAGTGTGATGCTTGTAATATGCCACACTCTCCCTATCAATGTGTAGTAGCTCAGGCTTTTTTTGACCAAATAGAAGAAGGAGAGCAGGAAGGCGCTGCTATCAATATGTTCATAGTAAAGAAACCTTATCCATGGCTCCCTAATATTGCTTCATCCTCTGATAATTCATATTCATAGGATAATCATTGTTTTACAAACCAGTTACAAAGTTCAACATATCAAAATGATCAGGATGAATATGTTTCACAAGCAACTATAAAGATTGTGGGTGATGATAGTTCACAATCTCATTTTAGGACTCCTACTGATGAAGAGAAAAGGTCTTTAACTATTGCAGCAATTAATCAAGCTATAAATGCCTACAACTTATGAAATAGGATAGTACAACCAGCTCAAGGAAAGTCTACCCCTATTTATGTTAAAAAAGACTCACCTCAAGTAAGTGAGGGTTTCCATCCTAAGAAAGATGACCAAGATGAATTTTGCAAGCAGGTAGAATCTTCTCAGGATCATATCAGGGAAGGGATGTCAAAGGAGGAAATGGTACCGAGTGAGAAACTCAAGAAAATGAAGAAAGTCAATGATGTACCTCCTAAATTGCCTCATTTTGATATGAAACATGATTTGACCCAAATGAAAGTCTCAGTCCCACTTATGGAAATGTATTGAAAATAAAAGAGCATAAGGAAGTTTCTCTGGAATTATTAGTAGGAATACATGATGTATCTATCCCTAATCACGAGGAGAAACCTTTGACAATAAATAGAGCTAAAGAAGATTGTTCATTAGTGAAAGGAAAAGGAAGGAGCAAGGAATTTTCTAACATTTGTATTGGAAATATAATAACCAAAGAACCATTGTCTGTTGAGCCATTCTATGTCACCTTAATGGTAAATAATTTTCTCCTAAAAAATTGCATGATTGATTCAGGAGTAGTGGCAAATGTAATGTCCTATCATGTGATGAATGAATAAGGCCTCTGGGTTACTACATCTGCTGGAAGCTGCTATGCCATAGATAACAGGGCAGTTCCTATGATCGCTTAATCTCTTAAAGGAAAAATGCTCAACATCTAACGGGTAAGCTATTAAGCAATAGCGACATGTGTCCATAGTCGATAGTTGTTTCCAAGAAAAATGAGATAGCCATCAGATGCGAAAGATGATGCCCATAATCGATGGTTCAAATTCAAAGTTGATAAAAAAAGTTGTAGAGAGCTGTTAAGCCATGAAATTGAAGCTTGTAGATTAATTGTAGAAGGTGTGACATATCTAGTCAAATTCAAATTGAAAGACTAATTTGACTGAGGCCGTAAAATTAAATAAGCCAACTGCAGCCTCAATAATTCACCAAAACAATTTGAGCAAAGATAGAACTGTGAAGAAAACCAGCTTCACGTGACTTGTGTGTAGAATGGGTAAGCTTACTAATTCATTAGCATCCAAATTAAGGTGAAATTTGCAGCTCTTAAAAATTGTAGTGCTTTGTTTCAATATCTGAATCTAGTATTACGAAAAAAAATCATAGAATGGCCTCTAGAGTCAAAATATCCGAAGAGGTTGATTACCAGAAGAGAAATGTCAAGGAAGACTTGTTGCAACAATTATCACTTTCCTCAGGGGATGCTACAAAAGCAAAAAGGATAGTTCCATTACATCCTCATTTTAGTATTTGAGAATGATTGTATGATTCTGGTAGATGGGCAAAGGATGCTAAGACCAGTTTTGATGGCCTCACCCTGTTCAGAATGGCCTATAGTCAGAGAAATACCAGAATGTAATATTTGGGAATAAGATGTGGGAAAACTGATAGCTCCCAGTGTGTTCATGGATACTGATTTATTCATCTTGATCACGAACACTTATGATAAGGTGGCTAGGATTGTTACGGACACCCTGGGAGACATATTATTGAACTCCCCTTAATACCACAAACACACAACATAAACAAACAGAAACAACAGAAATTTGCAAAAACATAAAATTGGCTTCTTATTGGCTCCACAAATGTGGAATTACAAACTTCAAAATTATAATATCAAAAGCCACATGGGCATCCCTTACAATAATCTATAGGACAAAGCCTCAAATAACCACCCAAAACTCCCTAGAAAACACCATGGGCCTTCCTTAAATAGGCAATTTTCCACCACCTGAGAAGGTTCTAGAAATCTAGCCATTAAGGCTGACTACCCTTAGCATTTAATTATTTTTCACTTTTATTACAAAAGGGTCAGCTTTAAATATTTACAAAACATGAGATTAGGCAGCCCAACTTCTGGAAGCCATAACTTTTGAACCATAGCTCCGATTGGATATTATAACAACTTTTCAGAAAGGGGAGATCACGATCTACAGTTCCTGACTGGTGAAGTTCCAGTCAGCCGGGGGTTCAACCTTGATCTAGAGCCTCTAAGGTTCTAAAAATTTAGCTCAAAGGTTTTGCACCCTAAAATCTCAATAGTAAATCTTTAATAACTTCGCCAATATAGATTATGCGGCAATGAAATTCAACTGACATTCTTATATGACTAAGATAAATCTTCACCCAAAAAATTAGAACATTCTGAGTTCAAACAACCAACTTACTAAAAATAGTAAGTTTCCAAAAATAGCTGCTTTGTAAAAAATAGCCCTTATTGAATAGAAAAACACATATTTTTTGGTGATGCAAGATTTCCCTTACACCCAGGATGCTCCTGCATTAGACACCTGAGGTAATTTGAGAAGTGACCCTGTCACGTCTCAGGTGTGCAGAGGAAAACCAAGCTGGTCAACCTCCTCCTTTGTTAGCCATGATGAATCTTCTATAGGTCATCCTTTCCACTTGACCAGATATTCTT